>JAQISU010000375.1:0-420000 GCA_029339505.1 Unio delphinus
ATAGAACTTCTCTATTGTTCAAGCAATTATTTGTTGAAATTTTTCTTTTAAAAAGTGCCACTCAAGAAAAATGTTACCAGACATTTACATTTATAATGTACTTTAATAATAATTATAGCTTGAGACATACACATCAACATTCCTGACCTGGTATTGTTCTAGTGATGCTAACATAAACAGCATTGGGGGGGGGGGGGGGTGAATACACCTATGTCTAGCTAATTGGGACAGATATAAAGAAACAAATATTATTCTATGTTGGGACATTGATGTGAGGAACCTTGCTGAACTTACATCAACATATCAGATAAATTCAGTGACAACAGGCCTTTGAAATGAACCATTCTCAAGCCCAAAATACAAAATAAATTCACAGTCCATACAGTTAACCCAAATATTCTCAGAATCCTATCCACTCACAGCTGACTTTAGCAATTGCAAGGATAAAGGATATAGAGAATGAGAGGAATAGAAAGAAAAGTTACAAGAAAAAAATTAACAAGAAGAAAATTCAGTACAAAAAGGGACATGTTGTAACTTCTATTACTTTAAATAAGGACCTACCAGAAAATACAAGTCATGATGAAGCCAAGTCAGTCTTTCATAATCAATCTTTAGTGTGTTTGGATCATATTGAATACATGCTTCAAACTTAAATGCTTCTACCAATATGACTGAGACAACAGATCCTAACATCATTCCATACAAATTGAGACCTACAAAAAGGAAAACAACTGACATTATTACTCATTCTGTACTCAGTAAAAAAGTGGCTACCAGTATGCCAGAAGAAAACTGTGTTGTCAACATCAATAAACTTTCAGAACTAATCAGGGTATTTCTGCCACATCAATGTAAGAATGCTTTTCCAGTTGTTAAGGTACACTAAAGACAGGGTTTGTGCATTACTGTTTGTGTGCAATGCAATAACTGTAAGTTTAAATCCAATATGGTGGAACTGTTCACAAAAGTACTAAAACTTTAATTCTTTTTCCTCGAAACATTGTCCGCAATATGCCATATCCATCACAATTTGCAACACCGTTCCATTGATGACATTCACCATTTATAACAGTATGTCTACTTATGTTTTCTTGAAAGTGCATTTGCTCCTGTGGAGTGAAATGACTTAGAAGAATGTGTGATGTCATGTCATGTAATGTTTTTGTGTGTCTGCAATGAAATATGAATAACTTTCATTAAAATAGGAGTACAGAGCTTGTTACCTACATGAAAATCAAGTAAACACATTTTAAACCCCCATTTTCTCTCAAAGCAACTTAGTTAAGCTCAAAATATGCTAACTTGTCCTGATACCAATAGGTATAATTATTTATAGGTGCAAAAAGAAATTACCTCCCTTGAATGTCCTATAGAGCTGAGAGATTCAAAATAAGGAGACAAATAGAGGGAATATGATAAGGCTAATGTATAAGAATTAATTGCATATGAATAAAGAACAAGAAAATAAGACAAAATGTGGTTCATTGCACAATTTTTTTTATAGCATTTTTCCCTTAAGGGGGCAGGGTCCAGTTTTTATGTACAAATTTAATGTCGCATGCACCTGCCTAATATAAAAATTCATTAAAAATATAATACGCGAGTGAGGTCAAAAAGGTACATATTTCTGGATAGGTATTATGTAGTGCAACATAATAATATCACACACATGACCTGACAAGTCTACTGAAGTTCTTAGAATAAAATATTTATGTACCCCAACCCCTATTTAATACATGCATTTTTCACATCCGAAGGCCATTTTTGACAGCATGTGGTGCTCACAGTGCAAACGCAAGGCCTTTTCCTAGATGAAAATTTTGAAAAACATTGTCTACTAAATAGCTTGATGCAATTCATAATAGTTGTCATCCATGCCGTTTTTTAGATATTCTACTTGCCTTGAACCCACGTGTCTACTGCTATGGGAGGCTAGCTCTTCTTCCTAGCCGACTATTGGTATTTCACAATCAATATACTGCAGAGTAACTATGGAAAGTGTACATGTCTGACATCAATTTCAAGAACAACACAAGCCTGAAACACCTAGTTCACAAATTTATCCATATCTTTAATTATTACACAATAGTAGCTCAAAAACTCACACCATACCCTTAAGTTAAGAAATTTGCCAGGGGCCAATTTACGAAACTGGACCCTGCCACCTTAAGCATTTTGCAAAAAATAATTTCTGTCAAAAATTTTGTACATATCACTTACCTAGACATTATCTAACACAATGGTATCAAGGAAATTATTTTGTATGCTAAAGTAAAAATGTTATTACTCTTTTAGAAAAGTGACTACATTGCGGCAAAATGCATTGCATTGTAATACTTTGTGCTAGGGTTGCTGTCTTGAAAAGAATTAAACTTGTGTGCGTGGAATATTTCCTGTCCTTTTTGCCATTGTATAGTCAGGAAGATACCAGAATTACATGATGATGTTGACTGAATGCTAAGAATGGATTTTATAGTTGCAAATAGTGACTGAATATGAGATACACTCTTTGTTATTAGCGATAGAACTTCTCTATTGTTCAAGCAATTATTTGTTGAAATTTTTCTTTTAAAAGTGCCACTCAAGAAAAATGTTACCAGACATTTACATTTATAATGTACTTTAATAATAATTATAGCTTGAGACATACACATCAACATTCCTGACCTGGTATTGTTCTAGTGATGCTAACATAAACAGCATTGGGGGGGGGGGGGTGAATACACCTATGTCTAGCTAATTGGGACAGATATAAAGAAACAAATATTATTCTATGTTGGGACATTGATGTGAGGAACCTTGCTGAACTTACATCAACATATCAGATAAATTCAGTGACAACAGGCCTTTGAAATGAACCATTCTCAAGCCCAAAATACAAAATAAATTCACAGTCCATACAGTTAACCCAAATATTCTCAGAATCCTATCCACTCACAGCTGACTTTAGCAATTGCAAGGATAAAGGATATAGAGAATGAGAGGAATAGAAAGAAAAGTTACAAGAAAAAAATTAACAAGAAGAAAATTCAGTACAAAAAGGGACATGTTGTAACTTCTATTACTTTAAATAAGGACCTACCAGAAAATACAAGTCATGATGAAGCCAAGTCAGTCTTTCATAATCAATCTTTAGTGTGTTTGGATCATATTGAATACATGCTTCAAACTTAAATGCTTCTACCAATATGACTGAGACAACAGATCCTAACATCATTCCATACAAATTGAGACCTACAAAAAGGAAAACAACTGACATTATTACTCATTCTGTACTCAGTAAAAAAGTGGCTACCAGTATGCCAGAAGAAAACTGTGTTGTCAACATCAATAAACTTTCAGAACTAATCAGGGTATTTCTGCCACATCAATGTAAGAATGCTTTTCCAGTTGTTAAGGTACACTAAAGACAGGGTGTTTGTGCATTACTGTTTGTGTGCAATGCAATAACTGTAAGTTAAATCCAATATGGTGGAACTGTTCACAAAAGTACTAAAACTTTAATTCTTTTTCCTCGAAACATTGTCCGCAATATGCCATATCCATCACAATTTGCAACACCGTTCATTGATGACATTCACCATTTATAACAGTATGTCTACTTATGTTTTCTTGAAAGTGCATTTGCTCCTGTGGAGTGAAATGACTTAGAAGAATGTGTGATGTCATGTCATGTAATGTTTTTGTGTGTCTGCAATGAAATATGAATAACTTTCATTAAAATAGGAGTACAGAGCTTGTTACCTACATGAAAATCAAGTAAACACATTTTAAACCCCCATTTTCTCTCAAAGCAACTTAGTTAAGCTCAAAATATGCTAACTTGTCCTGATACCAATAGGTATAATTTATAGGTGCAAAAAGAAATTACCTCCCTTGAATGTCCTATAGAGCTGAGAGATTCAAAATAAGGAGACAAATAGAGGGAATATGATAAGGCTAATGTATAAGAATTAATTGCATATGAATAAAGAACAAGAAAATAAGACAAAATGTGGTTCATTGCACAATTTTTTTTATAGCATTTTTCCCTTAAGGGGGCAGGGTCCAGTTTTTATGTACAAATTTAATGTCGCATGCACCTGCCTAATATAAAAATTCATTAAAAATATAATACGCGAGTGAGGTCAAAAAGGTACATATTTCTGGATAGGTATTATGTAGTGCAACATAATAATATCACACACATGACCTGACAAGTCTACTGAAGTTCTTAGAATAAAATATTTATGTACCCCAACCCCTATTTAATACATGCATTTTTCACATCCGAAGGCCATTTTTGACAGCATGTGGTGCTCACAGTGCAAACGCAAGGCCTTTTCCTAGATGAAAATTTTGAAAAACATTGTCTACTAAATAGCTTGATGCAATTCATAATAGTTGTCATCCATGCCGTTTTTTAGATATTCTACTTGCCTTGAACCCACGTGTCTACTGCTATGGGAGGCTAGCTCTTCTTCCTAGCCGACTATTGGTATTTCACAATCAATATACTGCAGAGTAACTATGGAAAGTGTACATGTCTGACATCAATTTCAAGAACAACACAAGCCTGAAACACCTAGTTCACAAATTTATCCATATCTTTAATTATTACACAATAGTAGCTCAAAAACTCACACCATACCCTTAAGTTAAGAAATTTGCCAGGGGCCAATTTACGAAACTGGACCCTGCCACCTTAAGCATTTTGCAAAAAATAATTTCTGTCAAAAATTTTGTACATATCACTTACCTAGACATTATCTAACACAATGGTATCAAGGAAATTATTTTGTATGCTAAAGTAAAAATGTTATTACTCTTTTAGAAAAGTGACTACATTGCGGCAAAATGCATTGCATTGTAATACTTTGTGCTAGGGTTGCTGTCTTGAAAAGAATTAAACTTGTGTGCGTGGAATATTTCCTGTCCTTTTTGCCATTGTATAGTCAGGAAGATACCAGAATTACATGATGATGTTGACTGAATGCTAAGAATGGATTTTATAGTTGCAAATAGTGACTGAATATGAGATACACTCTTTGTTATTAGCGATAGAACTTCTCTATTGTTCAAGCAATTATTTGTTGAAATTTTTCTTTTAAAAAGTGCCACTCAAGAAAAATGTTACCAGACATTTACATTTATAATGTACTTTAATAATAATTATAGCTTGAGACATACACATCAACATTCCTGACCTGGTATTGTTCTAGTGATGCTAACATAAACAGCATTGGGGGGGGGGGGGTGAATACACCTATGTCTAGCTAATTGGGACAGATATAAAGAAACAAATATTATTCTATGTTGGGACATTGATGTGAGGAACCTTGCTGAACTTACATCAACATATCAGATAAATTCAGTGACAACAGGCCTTTGAAATGAACCATTCTCAAGCCCAAAATACAAAATAAATTCACAGTCCATACAGTTAACCCAAATATTCTCAGAATCCTATCCACTCACAGCTGACTTTAGCAATTGCAAGGATAAAGGATATAGAGAATGAGAGGAATAGAAAGAAAAGTTACAAGAAAAAATTAACAAGAAGAAAATTCAGTACAAAAAGGGACATGTTGTAACTTCTATTACTTTAAATAAGGACCTACCAGAAAATACAAGTCATGATGAAGCCAAGTCAGTCTTTCATAATCAATCTTTAGTGTGTTTGGATCATATTGAATACATGCTTCAAACTTAAATGCTTCTACCAATATGACTGAGACAACAGATCCTAACATCATTCCATACAAATTGAGACCTACAAAAAGGAAAACAACTGACATTATTACTCATTCTGTACTCAGTAAAAAAGTGGCTACCAGTATGCCAGAAGAAAACTGTGTTGTCAACATCAATAAACTTTCAGAACTAATCAGGGTATTTCTGCCACATCAATGTAAGAATGCTTTTCCAGTTGTTAAGGTACACTAAAGACAGGGTTTGTGCATTACTGTTTGTGTGCAATGCAATAACTGTAAGTTTAAATCCAATATGGTGGAACTGTTCACAAAAGTACTAAAACTTTAATTCTTTTTCCTCGAAACATTGTCCGCAATATGCCATATCCATCACAATTTGCAACACCGTTCCATTGATGACATTCACCATTTATAACAGTATGTCTACTTATGTTTTCTTGAAAGTGCATTTGCTCCTGTGGAGTGAAATGACTTAGAAGAATGTGTGATGTCATGTCATGTAATGTTTTTGTGTGTCTGCAATGAAATATGAATAACTTTCATTAAAATAGGAGTACAGAACTTGTTACCTACATGAAAATCAAGTAAACACATTTTAAACCCCCATTTTCTCTCAAAGCAACTTAGTTAAGCTCAAAATATGCTAACTTGTCCTGATACCAATAGGTATAATTTATAGGTGCAAAAAGAAATTACCTCCCTTGAATGTCCTATAGAGCTGAGAGATTCAAAATAAGGAGACAAATAGAGGGAATATGATAAGGCTAATGTATAAGAATTAATTGCATATGAATAAAGAACAAGAAAATAAGACAAAATGTGGTTCATTGCACAATTTTTTTTATAGCATTTTTCCCTTAAGGGGGCAGGGTCCAGTTTTTATGTACAAATTTAATGTCGCATGCACCTGCCTAATATAAAAATTCATTAAAAATATAATACGCGAGTGAGGTCAAAAAGGTACATATTTCTGGATAGGTATTATGTAGTGCAACATAATAATATCACACACATGACCTGACAAGTCTAATGAAGTTCTTAGAATAAAATATTTATGTACCCCAACCCCTATTTAATACATGCATTTTTCACATCCGAAGGCCATTTTTGACAGCATGTGGTGCTCACAGTGCAAACGCAAGGCCTTTTCCTAGATGAAAATTTTGAAAAACATTGTCTACTAAATAGCTTGATGCAATTCATAATAGTTGTCATCCATGCTGTTTTTTTAGATATTCTACTTGCCTTGAACCCACGTGTCTACTGCTATGGGAGGCTAGCTCTTCTTCCTAGCCGACTATTGGTATTTCACAATCAATATACTGCAGAGTAACTATGGAAAGTGTACATGTCTGACATCAATTTCAAGAACAACACAAGCCTGAAACACCTAGTTCACAAATTTATCCATATCTTTAATTATTACACAATAGTAGCTCAAAAACTCACACCATACCCTTAAGTTAAGAAATTTGCCAGGGGCCAATTTACGAAACTGGACCCTGCCACCTTAAGCATTTTGCAAAAAATAATTTCTGTCAAAAATTTTGTACATATCACTTACCTAGACATTATCTAACACAATGGTATCAAGGAAATTATTTTGTATGCTAAAGTAAAAATGTTATTACTCTTTTAGAAAAGTGACTACATTGCGGCAAAATGCATTGCATTGTAATACTTTGTGCTAGGGTTGCTGTCTTGAAAAGAATTAAACTTGTGTGCGTGGAATATTTCCTGTCCTTTTTGCCATTGTATAGTCAGGAAGATACCAGAATTACATGATGATGTTGACTGAATGCTAAGAATGGATTTTATAGTTGCAAATAGTGACTGAATATGAGATACACTCTTTGTTATTAGCGATAGAACTTCTCTATTGTTCAAGCAATTATTTGTTGAAATTTTTCTTTTAAAAAGTGCCACTCAAGAAAAATGTTACCAGACATTTACATTTATAATGTACTTTAATAATAATTATAGCTTGAGACATACACATCAACATTCCTGACCTGGTATTGTTCTAGTGATGCTAACATAAACAGCATTGGGGGGGGGGGGGGGGTGAATACACCTATGTCTAGCTAATTGGGACAGATATAAAGAAACAAATATTATTCTATGTTGGGACATTGATGTGAGGAACCTTGCTGAACTTACATCAACATATCAGATAAATTCAGTGACAACAGGCCTTTGAAATGAACCATTCTCAAGCCCAAAATACAAAATAAATTCACAGTCCATACAGTTAACCCAAATATTCTCAGAATCCTATCCACTCACAGCTGACTTTAGCAATTGCAAGGATAAAGGATATAGAGAATGAGAGGAATAGAAAGAAAAGTTACAAGAAAAAAATTAACAAGAAGAAAATTCAGTACAAAAAGGGACATGTTGTAACTTCTATTACTTTAAATAAGGACCTACCAGAAAATACAAGTCATGATGAAGCCAAGTCAGTCTTTCATAATCAATCTTTAGTGTGTTTGGATCATATTGAATACATGCTTCAAACTTAAATGCTTCTACCAATATGACTGAGACAACAGATCCTAACATCATTCCATACAAATTGAGACCTACAAAAAGGAAAACAACTGACATTATTACTCATTCTGTACTCAGTAAAAAAGTGGCTACCAGTATGCCAGAAGAAAACTGTGTTGTCAACATCAATAAACTTTCAGAACTAATCAGGGTATTTCTGCCACATCAATGTAAGAATGCTTTTCCAGTTGTTAAGGTACACTAAAGACAGGGTTTGTGCATTACTGTTTGTGTGCAATGCAATAACTGTAAGTTTAAATCCAATATGGTGGAACTGTTCACAAAAGTACTAAAACTTTAATTCTTTTTCCTCGAAACATTGTCCGCAATATGCCATATCCATCACAATTTGCAACACCGTTCCATTGATGACATTCACCATTTATAACAGTATGTCTACTTATGTTTTCTTGAAAGTGCATTTGCTCCTGTGGAGTGAAATGACTTAGAAGAATGTGTGATGTCATGTCATGTAATGTTTTTGTGTGTCTGCAATGAAATATGAATAACTTTCATTAAAATAGGAGTACAGAGCTTGTTACCTACATGAAAATCAAGTAAACACATTTTAAACCCCCATTTTCTCTCAAAGCAACTTAGTTAAGCTCAAAATATGCTAACTTGTCCTGATACCAATAGGTATAATTTATAGGTGCAAAAAGAAATTACCTCCCTTGAATGTCCTATAGAGCTGAGAGATTCAAAATAAGGAGACAAATAGAGGGAATATGATAAGGCTAATGTATAAGAATTAATTGCATATGAATAAAGAACAAGAAAATAAGACAAAATGTGGTTCATTGCACAATTTTTTTTATAGCATTTTTCCCTTAAGGGGGCAGGGTCCAGTTTTTATGTACAAATTTAATGTCGCATGCACCTGCCTAATATAAAAATTCATTAAAAATATAATACGCGAGTGAGGTCAAAAAGGTACATATTTCTGGATAGGTATTATGTAGTGCAACATAATAATATCACACACATGACCTGACAAGTCTACTGAAGTTCTTAGAATAAAATATTTATGTACCCCAACCCCTATTTAATACATGCATTTTTCACATCCGAAGGCCATTTTTGACAGCATGTGGTGCTCACAGTGCAAACGCAAGGCCTTTTCCTAGATGAAAATTTTGAAAAACATTGTCTACTAAATAGCTTGATGCAATTCATAATAGTTGTCATCCATGCCGTTTTTTAGATATTCTACTTGCCTTGAACCCACGTGTCTACTGCTATGGGAGGCTAGCTCTTCTTCCTAGCCGACTATTGGTATTTCACAATCAATATACTGCAGAGTAACTATGGAAAGTGTACATGTCTGACATCAATTTCAAGAACAACACAAGCCTGAAACACCTAGTTCACAAATTTATCCATATCTTTAATTATTACACTATTAATAGTAGCTCAAAAACTCACACCATACCCTTAAGTTAAGAAATTTGCCAGGGGCCAATTTACGAAACTGGACCCTGCCACCTTAAGCATTTTGCAAAAAATAATTTCTGTCAAAAATTTTGTACATATCACTTACCTAGACATTATCTAACACAATGGTATCAAGGAAATTATTTTGTATGCTAAAGTAAAAATGTTATTACTCTTTTAGAAAAGTGACTACATTGCGGCAAAATGCATTGCATTGTAATACTTTGTGCTAGGGTTGCTGTCTTGAAAAGAATTAAACTTGTGTGCGTGGAATATTTCCTGTCCTTTTTGCCATTGTATAGTCAGGAAGATACCAGAATTACATGATGATGTTGACTGAATGCTAAGAATGGATTTTATAGTTGCAAATAGTGACTGAATATGAGATACACTCTTTGTTATTAGCGATAGAACTTCTCTATTGTTCAAGCAATTATTTGTTGAAATTTTTCTTTTAAAAAGTGCCACTCAAGAAAAATGTTACCAGACATTTACATTTATAATGTACTTTAATAATAATTATAGCTTGAGACATACACATCAACATTCCTGACCTGGTATTGTTCTAGTGATGCTAACATAAACAGCATGGGGGGGGGGGGGTGAATACACCTATGTCTAGCTAATTGGGACAGATATAAAGAAACAAATATTATTCTATGTTGGGACATTGATGTGAGGAACCTTGCTGAACTTACATCAACATATCAGATAAATTCAGTGACAACAGGCCTTTGAAATGAACCATTCTCAAGCCCAAAATACAAAATAAATTCACAGTCCATACAGTTAACCCAAATATTCTCAGAATCCTATCCACTCACAGCTGACTTTAGCAATTGCAAGGATAAAGGATATAGAGAATGAGAGGAATAGAAAGAAAAGTTACAAGAAAAAAATTAACAAGAAGAAAATTCAGTACAAAAAGGGACATGTTGTAACTTCTATTACTTTAAATAAGGACCTACCAGAAAATACAAGTCATGATGAAGCCAAGTCAGTCTTTCATAATCAATCTTTAGTGTGTTTGGATCATATTGAATACATGCTTCAAACTTAAATGCTTCTACCAATATGACTGAGACAACAGATCCTAACATCATTCCATACAAATTGAGACCTACAAAAAGGAAAACAACTGACATTATTACTCATTCTGTACTCAGTAAAAAAGTGGCTACCAGTATGCCAGAAGAAAACTGTGTTGTCAACATCAATAAACTTTCAGAACTAATCAGGGTATTTCTGCCACATCAATGTAAGAATGCTTTTCCAGTTGTTAAGGTACACTAAAGACAGGGTTTGTGCATTACTGTTTGTGTGCAATGCAATAACTGTAAGTTTAAATCCAATATGGTGGAACTGTTCACAAAAGTACTAAAACTTTAATTCTTTTTCCTCGAAACATTGTCCGCAATATGCCATATCCATCACAATTTGCAACACCGTTCCATTGATGACATTCACCATTTATAACAGTATGTCTACTTATGTTTTCTTGAAAGTGCATTTGCTCCTGTGGAGTGAAATGACTTAGAAGAATGTGTGATGTCATGTCATGTAATGTTTTTGTGTGTCTGCAATGAAATATGAATAACTTTCATTAAAATAGGAGTACAGAGCTTGTTACCTACATGAAAATCAAGTAAACACATTTTAAACCCCCATTTTCTCTCAAAGCAACTTAGTTAAGCTCAAAATATGCTAACTTGTCCTGATACCAATAGGTATAATTTATAGGTGCAAAAAGAAATTACCTCCCTTGAATGTCCTATAGAGCTGAGAGATTCAAAATAAGGAGACAAATAGAGGGAATATGATAAGGCTAATGTATAAGAATTAATTGCATATGAATAAAGAACAAGAAAATAAGACAAAATGTGGTTCATTGCACAATTTTTTTTATAGCATTTTTCCCTTAAGGGGGCAGGGTCCAGTTTTTATGTACAAATTTAATGTCGCATGCACCTGCCTAATATAAAAATTCATTAAAAATATAATACGCGAGTGAGGTCAAAAAGGTACATATTTCTGGATAGGTATTATGTAGTGCAACATAATAATATCACACACATGACCTGACAAGTCTAATGAAGTTCTTAGAATAAAATATTTATGTACCCCAACCCCTATTTAATACATGCATTTTTCACATCCGAAGGCCATTTTTGACAGCATGTGGTGCTCACAGTGCAAACGCAAGGCCTTTTCCTAGATGAAAATTTTGAAAAACATTGTGTACTAAATAGCTTGATGCAATTCATAATAGTTGTCATCCATGCCGTTTTTTTAGATATTCTACTTGCCTTGAACCCACGTGTCTACTGCTATGGGAGGCTAGCTCTTCTTCCTAGCCGACTATTGGTATTTCACAATCAATATACTGCAGAGTAACTATGGAAAGTGTACATGTCTGACATCAATTTCAAGAACAACACAAGCCTGAAACACCTAGTTCACAAATTTATCCATATCTTTAATTATTACACAATAGTAGCTCAAAAACTCACACCATACCCTTAAGTTAAGAAATTTGCCAGGGGCCAATTTACGAAACTGGACCCTGCCACCTTAAGCATTTTGCAAAAAATAATTTCTGTCAAAAATTTTGTACATATCACTTACCTAGACATTATCTAACACAATGGTATCAAGGAAATTATTTTGTATGCTAAAGTAAAAATGTTATTACTCTTTTAGAAAAGTGACTACATTGCGGCAAAATGCATTGCATTGTAATACTTTGTGCTAGGGTTGCTGTCTTGAAAAGAATTAAACTTGTGTGCGTGGAATATTTCCTGTCCTTTTTGCCATTGTATAGTCAGGAAGATACCAGAATTACATGATGATGTTGACTGAATGCTAAGAATGGATTTTATAGTTGCAAATAGTGACTGAATATGAGATACACTCTTTGTTATTAGCGATAGAACTTCTCTATTGTTCAAGCAATTATTTGTTGAAATTTTTCTTTTAAAAAGTGCCACTCAAGAAAAATGTTACCAGACATTTACATTTATAATGTACTTTAATAATAATTATAGCTTGAGACATACACATCAACATTCCTGACCTGGTATTGTTCTAGTGATGCTAACATAAACAGCATGGGGGGGGGGGGTGAATACACCTATGTCTAGCTAATTGGGACAGATATAAAGAAACAAATATTATTCTATGTTGGGACATTGATGTGAGGAACCTTGCTGAACTTACATCAACATATCAGATAAATTCAGTGACAACAGGCCTTTGAAATGAACCATTCTCAAGCCCAAAATACAAAATAAATTCACAGTCCATACAGTTAACCCAAATATTCTCAGAATCCTATCCACTCACAGCTGACTTTAGCAATTGCAAGGATAAAGGATATAGAGAATGAGAGGAATAGAAAGAAAAGTTACAAGAAAAAAATTAACAAGAAGAAAATTCAGTACAAAAAGGGACATGTTGTAACTTCTATTACTTTAAATAAGGACCTACCAGAAAATACAAGTCATGATGAAGCCAAGTCAGTCTTTCATAATCAATCTTTAGTGTGTTTGGATCATATTGAATACATGCTTCAAACTTAAATGCTTCTACCAATATGACTGAGACAACAGATCCTAACATCATTCCATACAAATTGAGACCTACAAAAAGGAAAACAACTGACATTATTACTCATTCTGTACTCAGTAAAAAAGTGGCTACCAGTATGCCAGAAGAAAACTGTGTTGTCAACATCAATAAACTTTCAGAACTAATCAGGGTATTTCTGCCACATCAATGTAAGAATGCTTTTCCAGTTGTTAAGGTACACTAAAGACAGGGTTTGTGCATTACTGTTTGTGTGCAATGCAATAACTGTAAGTTTAAATCCAATATGGTGGAACTGTTCACAAAAGTACTAAAACTTTATTTCTTTTTCCTCTAAACATTGTCCGCAATATGCCATATCCATCACAATTTGCAACACCGTTCCATTGATGACATTCACCATTTATAACAGTATGTCTACTTATGTTTTCTTGAAAGTGCATTTGCTCCTGTGGAGTGAAATGACTTAGAAGAATGTGTGATGTCATGTCATGTAATGTTTTTGTGTGTCTGCAATGAAATATGAATAACTTTCATTAAAATAGGAGTACAGAGCTTGTTACCTACATGAAAATCAAGTAAACACATTTTAAACCCCCATTTTCTCTCAAAGCAACTTAGTTAAGCTCAAAATATGCTAACTTGTCCTGATACCAATAGGTATAATTTATAGGTGCAAAAAGAAATTACCTCCCTTGAATGTCCTATAGAGCTGAGAGATTCAAAATAAGGAGACAAATAGAGGGAATATGATAAGGCTAATGTATAAGAATTAATTGCATATGAATAAAGAACAAGAAAATAAGACAAAATGTGGTTCATTGCACAATTTTTTTTATAGCATTTTTCCCTTAAGGGGGCAGGGTCCAGTTTTTATGTACAAATTTAATGTCGCATGCACCTGCCTAATATAAAAATTCATTAAAAATATAATACGCGAGTGAGGTCAAAAAGGTACATATTTCTGGATAGGTATTATGTAGTGCAACATAATAATATCACACACATGACCTGACAAGTCTAATGAAGTTCTTAGAATAAAATATTTATGTACCCCAACCCCTATTTAATACATGCATTTTTCACATCCGAAGGCCATTTTTGACAGCATGTGGTGCTCACAGTGCAAACGCAAGGCCTTTTCCTAGATGAAAATTTTGAAAAACATTGTCTACTAAATAGCTTGATGCAATTCATAATAGTTGTCATCCATGCCGTTTTTTTAGATATTCTACTTGCCTTGAACCCACGTGTCTACTGCTATGGGAGGCTAGCTCTTCTTCCTAGCCGACTATTGGTATTTCACAATCAATATACTGCAGAGTAACTATGGAAAGTGTACATGTCTGACATCAATTTCAAGAACAACACAAGCCTGAAACACCTAGTTCACAAATTTATCCATATCTTTAATTATTACACAATAGTAGCTCAAAAACTCACACCATACCCTTAAGTTAAGAAATTTGCCAGGGGCCAATTTACGAAACTGGACCCTGCCACCTTAAGCATTTTGCAAAAAATAATTTCTGTCAAAAATTTTGTACATATCACTTACCTAGACATTATCTAACACAATGGTATCAAGGAAATTATTTTGTATGCTAAAGTAAAAATGTTATTACTCTTTTAGAAAAGTGACTACATTGCGGCAAAATGCATTGCATTGTAATACTTTGTGCTAGGGTTGCTGTCTTGAAAAGAATTAAACTTGTGTGCGTGGAATATTTCCTGTCCTTTTTGCCATTGTATAGTCAGGAAGATACCAGAATTACATGATGATGTTGACTGAATGCTAAGAATGGATTTTATAGTTGCAAATAGTGACTGAATATGAGATACACTCTTTGTTATTAGCGATAGAACTTCTCTATTGTTCAAGCAATTATTTGTTGAAATTTTTCTTTTAAAAAGTGCCACTCAAGAAAAATGTTACCAGACATTTACATTTATAATGTACTTTAATAATAATTATAGCTTGAGACATACACATCAACATTCCTGACCTGGTATTGTTCTAGTGATGCTAACATAAACAGCATTGGGGGGGGGGTGAATACACCTATGTCTAGCTAATTGGGACAGATATAAAGAAACAAATATTATTCTATGTTGGGACATTGATGTGAGGAACCTTGCTGAACTTACATCAACATATCAGATAAATTCAGTGACAACAGGCCTTTGAAATGAACCATTCTCAAGCCCAAAATACAAAATAAATTCACAGTCCATACAGTTAACCCAAATATTCTCAGAATCCTATCCACTCACAGCTGACTTTAGCAATTGCAAGGATAAAGGATATAGAGAATGAGAGGAATAGAAAGAAAAGTTACAAGAAAAAAATTAACAAGAAGAAAATTCAGTACAAAAAGGGACATGTTGTAACTTCTATTACTTTAAATAAGGACCTACCAGAAAATACAAGTCATGATGAAGCCAAGTCAGTCTTTCATAATCAATCTTTAGTGTGTTTGGATCATATTGAATACATGCTTCAAACTTAAATGCTTCTACCAATATGACTGAGACAACAGATCCTAACATCATTCCATACAAATTGAGACCTACAAAAAGGAAAACAACTGACATTATTACTCATTCTGTACTCAGTAAAAAAGTGGCTACCAGTATGCCAGAAGAAAACTGTGTTGTCAACATCAATAAACTTTCAGAACTAATCAGGGTATTTCTGCCACATCAATGTAAGAATGCTTTTCCAGTTGTTAAGGTACACTAAAGACAGGGTTTGTGCATTACTGTTTGTGTGCAATGCAATAACTGTAAGTTTAAATCCAATATGGTGGAACTGTTCACAAAAGTACTAAAACTTTAATTCTTTTTCCTCGAAACATTGTCCGCAATATGCCATATCCATCACAATTTGCAACACCGTTCCATTGATGACATTCACCATTTATAACAGTATGTCTACTTATGTTTTCTTGAAAGTGCATTTGCTCCTGTGGAGTGAAATGACTTAGAAGAATGTGTGATGTCATGTCATGTAATGTTTTTGTGTGTCTGCAATGAAATATGAATAACTTTCATTAAAATAGGAGTACAGAGCTTGTTACCTACATGAAAATCAAGTAAACACATTTTAAACCCCCATTTTCTCTCAAAGCAACTTAGTTAAGCTCAAAATATGCTAACTTGTCCTGATACCAATAGGTATAATTTATAGGTGCAAAAAGAAATTACCTCCCTTGAATGTCCTATAGAGCTGAGAGATTCAAAATAAGGAGACAAATAGAGGGAATATGATAAGGCTAATGTATAAGAATTAATTGCATATGAATAAAGAACAAGAAAATAAGACAAAATGTGGTTCATTGCACAATTTTTTTTATAGCATTTTTCCCTTAAGGGGGCAGGGTCCAGTTTTTATGTACAAATTTAATGTCGCATGCACCTGCCTAATATAAAAATTCATTAAAAATATAATACGCGAGTGAGGTCAAAAAGGTACATATTTCTGGATAGGTATTATGTAGTGCAACATAATAATATCACACACATGACCTGACAAGTCTAATGAAGTTCTTAGAATAAAATATTTATGTACCCCAACCCCTATTTAATACATGCATTTTTCACATCCGAAGGCCATTTTTGACAGCATGTGGTGCTCACAGTGCAAACGCAAGGCCTTTTCCTAGATGAAAATTTTGAAAAACATTGTCTACTAAATAGCTTGATGCAATTCATAATAGTTGTCATCCATGCCGTTTTTTTAGATATTCTACTTGCCTTGAACCCACGTGTCTACTGCTATGGGAGGCTAGCTCTTCTTCCTAGCCGACTATTGGTATTTCACAATCAATATACTGCAGAGTAACTATGGAAAGTGTACATGTCTGACATCAATTTCAAGAACAACACAAGCCTGAAACACCTAGTTCACAAATTTATCCATATCTTTAATTATTACACAATAGTAGCTCAAAAACTCACACCATACCCTTAAGTTAAGAAATTTGCCAGGGGCCAATTTACGAAACTGGACCCTGCCACCTTAAGCAGTGTTGTTGGGCTCCAACTTGGAATAACGCAACAATTCGGAATCCCGAGTTGTTGCGCTTTTTCTCGAGAAATTGCGTGACCATGCGAACCGATATAAATAGACCGAGCTGCTGGCTTAACATGAGTTTCATTAGAGTGTTAAGAATGGAGGATGTTGACATAGATATTTATGAATTGTTTTGCACGGAAAAATACGTAAGCAACAAGACCACAAATAAATCTGTGACAAAGGTGTTTGTCAATAATGTATTCAATCTTCTGGATGGGAAAGTTCAAGATGTTGTAGGTTTCTGCAACAATTCGTCAGCGAAATTGGCGAAGTTAAAGCATAAAGTAAGTATATTTTCCCCTCGCTTTCATCGGTTTAAAGTGGAATTAAAGACAGGTTGTGACATTCACTTGTGAACAATGTCATCAAAGTACAAATATAGTATAAACTGTATTAATGACATCTAAAATCAAGTTTCTATATTTTCTAAACTCAACAGCAATTGCTGAGCAGTGATTAAATCTTTGAAACTTGTTTTGTTTATATTTGGAATCAACATTTATAAACCTATCAAATTAATTTTGATATACGCAAATAATAAAAAAAATATGTTTACATAACATCTATTAATTTAAGATTGAAGAGAATATGAATGACCCAGTGAAATTATGAAAACAGTTGAATTGTAATAGTGTATTGACTACCGATGGTAGATGTAGCATCCACCGAAGTCAAGGTCATAAGGAAAATCATTTTTAAATATTTTAATTTCATATTCCCTGTACATTGGTAACCATCCCAAGGACTTCCTTACAATTATTTTTCAACACAAGTCTTGTCTTCTGTAATTTCGAGTGAACAAATTATATTTTTTAAAATCAATCATTGCGATTCCCCCTTCTTCATAATTTTTATTTATTATTTTTCACTTTATCTTGTCAGCTGATTCTTTCCACAAGTTCTTGAAGATTAAACTATTTAATTTTTATTATGAACCAATCTGGAGGATTTAGAAAATTTATTAATATCTGAATTATTTGGAGAAAAAAAGCAAGTGCTTTTATCACAATATTTTTCCCATAGTGGCAAATATTGATGACAGGATATTCAATGAACATTAGGTCCTGAATAAAGAAAAACATAATAAACATGTTTTACTTTGTATTGCTTAAGCCTAAAATGATATCTATTTAGACCCCAGGTACAGTTCATGTCTTTTGCTGGGTTACTCAGGAAAAAGATCACCATTAGAAACTATAATGAAGACATCTATCCCCTGTGAAATATTACCCTATTGGGCAACAGTTATAGTGCCTTGAGATGTTTAATATGTTCCATATATTAATTTTGTGCTACATCTCCACTCAAGACCTTTCCTACCTTTAAATCCATCTTTCTGGGACAAAATTCCAAAATGTTGCATGCAAGCATCATGCAACAACTTGGAATAACCCCAATTAAGTTCAGTGGGACAATATAAATAGTCCCTTGAAATGTTTAATATGTTCCAAGACCTTTCCTAGATTTACAATACTATTCAAAATTAATATTTTTAAAAAAATGGCATTAGACAGGAAGAAACAAAAAAATGTATACAAAATACATCTATATTTAAATATAGTATTATTTTTATTAAAGATTTTTACAAACATATATTTCAAGCAGAAATATTTTTTCGAAACATATTTCAAATACAAATATTTTGTGAAACATATTTCAATTAAAGTTATTTAAAAAATACAGAAAACAAAAATCAGGTCAAATCAATATATATATATATATATATATATATATATATATATATATATATATATATATATATATATATATCTGAAAACTAATATAAAATAATGCTTAGAATTTACAAAAGTAAAAGGACGCCGATTTATGTGTAATTCCAAGTTGTTGCGTGCAATATCTCGAGAAATTGCTATTCCAAGTTGGAGCCAACGGCCATGCAATTTCTCGAGAAATAGCGCAACAATTAGAAATTCCAAGTTTTTGCGCGCAATTTCTCGAGAAATGGCGTATTCCAAGTTGGAGCCCAATAGTGTCTCTGTTAGAGTACTGAGTCCGAGTAGGAAGTTTCTGACAAAGACGTAAAGGTTTGACATCTGTACACTATTTACTGAAATTTTATGTTGCCAAATCATGAGTGAATATTTCAGTAACCTTCCTTCCTAATGCTGAGAAAAGTAGATACGAGCACAAACTGCATCAGAAAGGACTTACAAAGCTGGACGATCCATTGCTGAACGGAGAGGGGTGGGTGGATGATGTGACCAGGTGGCCAGAATTACAATTTGGACAAATCTGTGTATTTAATTGACTCTCCTGGACTATATACTCGTGAAACCATGAAGGCTTATAAATCTCTTGAAGCATATAATCAGTTTTACAGTGAATGGGTGCATACCTGTTACGTAAAAGCACAGTGTTTATATATATATATATATATATATATATATATATATATATATATATATATATATATATTATTGATAAGGGTATTTAATTTTGTCAGACATTTCGCCGTACTTTATTGATAAAACGTCAGACTCCTGTGGTAAAAGACACTGGTGAACACAGCATCATCAAGGCCAATGTAAACAGATCCCAAGCCCTCTCTGAGAAGCCCCACGAGGTCTGGGTGGCTTTACTAAGATCTAATGGTACAGTTGTAACTGGCCATTGCACCTGCATCGCAGGGTAAGTTAGATCAACATTATTCTCCATGTTTATTCAAGCAGTTAGCAAAGTAAGACCAGAGAGAGAGAGAGAGAAAATTGCTTACAATCGCCCTAGATCAGCTAGTAGGTCTCGAAGTTGTTGCTACGGCTTTAAGCCGTCAAGTTAAAATATAAAAAAAAAGGCTTAGAGACCACTAGCTGGTCTAACAATCGCCCCAGGGTATATTATGCAGTTTTTGTGATTCACTTTAATTCCCATTTATCTTGTTTAAATCACAGGCAAGACTTTGAAAAATGTGATTGTTTGGTGTGTGGTGTTGATTTTTGTCTGATAGTTTTTTTGCTTGTTATCAGATTATTAATTACAATGCAGTAAGGAGAGAGCGAGAGAGAGGGTTAAGAAGAGAGTCACTATGCAGAAACACAAACGACAGATACGCATTTGCTATTTTAAAAAAACAAAATTTAATAATAAAATAAACGAACTCAATACATATCTTTTTATTTTTATTAAAAAGAGTTACATGTTTCTCTTCCTTTATTCAGTTTAGGAGCGGTATGTTCACATGTTGCTACCCTCCTGTTTAAAGTGGAAACCAGCACCAGACTGGGGTTCAACCAAGTTTCCTGTACTTCCATTCCATGTCAGTGGAATCAAAATTTTACAAAAAAGGTACATATATTAGGGAACAACTGTCTTGTATGATATATGTAGGCATAATTGGTGCTTTTACTATCACATATTTAAGTTAATGTAACTGATAAAATATATTTGCTAGCATATTTTAATAAAGTTTCTTTTAAAATTTTCAGCACTTGATTAATTGACATTAAATCCATTTTTAAGATCCTAACACATTTTATTTATATTTGTTTACAGGTTTCTGCTGCAACATTTAAAGAAATATCATTCCAGAAGCCCAGATGTGACAACTTCCACAACGAAATTCCAACAACTGTGCAGATCGTGGAGCCAGCCAAGTTTGCTGACACATAAAGTTTTCTTCAAAAGCTGAGAAAAACAAATCCAAATGCTGTGATATTTAGTATTACTAACCCAAAACCTCAGCCCAAGTTGTGTGGGCCATCCCTTCCACCAGTTCTTAGTAAACTGTACAGTGAAGAGACTTTGGCATTCTCGAAAGAGAAACTGCTTACACAGTGCAAAGAAGTATTTGTCATTATACATATCACTTAAGCACAGGCAGAAAAATTGGAAAAAAATGTCTCGGCTACAAAGCAAATGCTTCCTGTGGTTTGAATATCGGAAAGGGAGATTAACTACATCAAATTTCCATGAAATCATACATACTAATTGTGAGCAGTTATCAAGCACCTCGTTATTAAAGAAAATAATGCAGGGTAACCCAGCAATAGATATATGTGCAACTCGGTGGGGAATTAAACATGAAGAAGATGCTCTCAAGATGTACAAAAGTGAAATGATGGGACAGCATGTACATTTTGAATTGCAATCCAGTGGACTAATTATACATGAGGATTATCTGTTCCTGGCTGCATCTCCTAATGCTGTTATTACATGTGATCCTTGTAGTGTTGCGGACACATCATTTTTGTTGGAAAAACATTCTAAAAGTAATAAAATGTGTCCCAAATCGTTGAAACCCTCACACAAATATTAAAACCCTCACACAAATATTACACACAGATCCAAGGTCAAATGGCTCTTACTAAATTAGACTATTGTGACATTGTGTGTTGGACAACCAGTGGGTTGCATATTGAGCATGTGAGAGCTGATTCTGATTTTTTCCTGGAAATGGAACAAACTTTGTGACTATATTTCCTCAACATCGTTCTTCCTGAACTTTTGACACAAAAACTCAAGTCAGAAATGGAATCATGTGATATTCCCAAAACACTGTTTTTGTGGTTTTGGTCAGGAACATGATGATATGATAGCATGCGATAACAAGGGCTGTCCTACAGAGTGGTACCATGTTCAATGTGTAGGACTAAAATTGGCACCTAAGGAAAATGGGTGTTCTTCAAATGTAACGATTCCAAGACCTCTAAAAGGAAAAAAAAAGAGCTGATTGCACAAGGATGTATTCTACAGAATTGTTTTAATGTTCATTGTGACAGAACTGTAGCAAGTTTCAAGACTTATAATTTGTAATATTACACCAATGTTGTTATTAATGGATATTATACTTATGCATCATCTGATAGGGTGAAATGTGAAGAAAATAGTTACTATTTACACAGATATGAGCAAAAACAAATGTTAATTTATTGCACTATTGTCTAATGGAGAGGCAAGAATAGCTGTACATGACTAGCATCAATACACCTGGTCGTATAAAATCACAGAAATGCATGTTCAATAACAAAAAAAAGTACATACAGTATGTTACAACTGTGTTATAGTTTTCTTTGAGAATAATGTTTAGAGCTTGTAACTTCTTAGGCTAGGTTAAATGTATAAAAAAAAACTGGTATTGGTAACATAAATATCTCATTACGATGGAAAATACAAAGAATACCATCAGACCAGAGATAAAAAAAGACAACACTGTAATTACAAAGCTTAAGAGAAATATTAGTGAGTGGTCCAAGAAACAAGCTATTTACAAAAGTGGGTCATTCATGTTGGCAATAGCACCGATTACTGTAAGAATTTTATCACATGTTGTCTCTGCATTACAGCTAGGTCTTTTGGTTGGTGTCAATGGAAGTGTTCCTTGACGAATTTCAAAATCTTTGAAACGACCTATAACAAGTTCTGCATGTATCCTGGCACGTGACATAAACCAAGATTCCTCCACCTCTTTTGCCGATAGTTGCTTTCTTTCTTTTTTGTGAAAGCTGGTATCCTTAACTTTGCTCCCTGAAAGAAAATTCTTCCTCCATCGTGAACCCACAATCCGCAAGGTCAGTGTCTCCAGGAATTAGCTTCTCCAGCAGCCCCAATTTAAGAGTTATCTCTTGGTCTGACACTCGTCCACCCCAGCATGCTGACAAAAATATCACTGCTCCAGTGGGACTAATGGCAACAAGCACCTTCACTGTCTTGTGTCTCTTATAATTAGAATACGTTTGTGCCCTGGCTTTTAAGGCTGACGGTCTTTCAATGAAAATTTCAGTACAATCAATAATGCAGCTAACTTTTCTAAGTTTAGCATTCTGAAATACTTTAGGGAGTTCCATTTCATCACTTTCTGGCCACTTGATAAGTCCACCAACAGCAATATACAATGCCTGAAGCCAATGATGAAAAATCTTGGTTACTTGTGACACAGTGGTATCATACCGGTAGGCTAAATCTTCCACTGCCAGATTTCTCCTCAACTTTATTAATGTCATTGAAAGTTCATTCTTGAGCTTTAGTTTTGTTTTGTGTCTCTTGGCATGAGTACACGTTTCTTCAAATAAACACAAAAAGGTGACACTGTTTGGAATTTATAGAATTTTATTTTCTTGTCATTATCTTGCATATATTTAAATTCTATAGACTTTTGCTTTAGGGATTTCATTAAAATGACATTTTTGTCATCAGCATCTTTTAATTTCTTCATAAGTTCCACATTTTTGCATTGCACTTCATTAAGTTCATGTAAATTTGCCACCAAATCATTCAAAAGCACATCTTTCTCTTTCTGAAGTGTACCGAGCTGGACTTTAAAATGTCTATTTGTTGCCAGTATCCCTTGCAGAAGTGAAACATCAATGTCTGTCTGTGTTGATGTACCAGGCACATTGTTCTCTTAAATAAATTCAGACTCAGCAAAGCTTCAGCTGAAATTGTTTTCTTTTTTGTATGATCCCATTCAACCAAACGCTGATGCCGCTCGACTTTGGCCTGAAGTACATAGTCGTTCTTTTTGCCAACTGGGGTGTAGCTGAATATTGTTGGCACAAAGTCTGGGTCTCTAGATGGGCAACCTATGTACATATGTAGAAGAAAAAAAATCAACAGGATGCTACAAATCAGAAAAGTAATTTGTATGACATATAATTGCATTTTTACATTTAAGCATTTTTTTCATGTTACCATTTGTGGATTGCCCATTTTTTTTAAGTGAATAAACACAAGAAACCCATAGTCACTAAAACACCCACCCATCCTGACGCATTCACCACAAAGGTTTAAACGATCATTAAAAGATGAGAAAAAAAATCAAATTACAGTGGGACCCCGCTATTACATGATAGTTGGGAGCCATAGAATCCGACCGTGTTATGAACCAAACCGTGTTATAAGCAACCATGTACAATACCAACACATTTTTGGATTTAATTGGGGGGGGGGGGTACATAAAGATGGGTGCGAAAATGCATGGCACAATTACCATTTTTGATCAATATATATTAAATGAGAAACACATTTATTTCCATCGAAAATATCCACACACGGATGTAAAATATTCAATAATTTTGTCACAGATCATTATGTGACTGAATTCAATGAAAAGAAATTAACAAAAATTACGTAACGGCTGTACGTAATGAATGATGAAATAGTACATGTCCGTAGATTAAATAATGGAAGCTAAAGTGTATTCTTATAATAACTACATGTACATCTCAGGATCTTTCTGTCTCTGAATTCAGTCATTGTAAATTTCAGCACATTTTCCCACCCAAGCTGCTAGTCAAAGTCCTTTGAACTTGCCGCCCAGCTATTTTGTCATGTTCTTTTGATGTACTCTAATAAATACAGCAGGCAGAACTGGCTGTATTTTAACCACTGAATTATGTCACTGTAAATATTAGCACAGCTAAAATGATAAAGTAATCAACACTAACTTTGTCTCCCAGCTATTTGCATACGTATGGGGGACTCCTGCATGGAGTGATTTATGTGTCCCAGATCAAATATTTGCATTCAAATAAAAGTAATTAAGCATTTCCGAGACCTCTGTGTCGTTTACATTTTATACCTTTACATTTCTCATCTGTCAATAGTTATTATTTTTTTAAAAACTGATTTTTATCTGCTTTCTGCTAATGTCACGTTTGCTTTTGGCAAAGTCAATTATAGTTCTCAGTTGCAGAATTCGAATTTACTAGTCAATAGATTGCATAAAACAACACCGCCAAGCCACGTACACATGTTGGCGTCTTTTGTTTTCTTTGATGCTGTATAAATCGTTTCCCCCTGATTTGAACAAGTTTAGCTCGGCAGTTCACTTTGATGATAAACAATGTACTTAAATTAATTGATTTATACATTCTGGTGAGAATCTTTTATCAACCCCCGCATTGGCTGTTGCTTAGTTGTGTATGAAATTAAGAGAACATATATCAGAGATTATTAGAGCAACGATTGTATTCGGAATGCATTCAAGACAAACACAAAGTAGACACAATGGCTTCATTGTTCAGGGATCAGTAATAATAATATTGACACTTATGAGCTGTCATTTTTCAACAATAAACAACGATCAAAGTTCTCAGTAGGCCCAGCAATTGGTTCATATATCCGATGTTTATTCTGGCACAAAACTAGAAGAAATTTGTTAACTTTTTAAATTTTAGGAGCCATACAACGATTATTTTATATTCGATTTTGTGTGTGATTTCCTCCCCAAAATAATAATACATTATCTACACGTTTTTTTTCTCGCACTTTTTAGACGAGTATGAGAATGATAATTAAACTCTTGACGTATTTTATTTTTCATACTTAAAAGATTTTTTTTTTGGTCTTTGAGAAAAGTACCTGTAATAAATTACCTGAAATTTCGGGAGCCATGCCACGACCCTGTTATATCCGAATTCGTGTTATAACAGGGCGTGTTATAGCGGGGTCCCACTGTAATTGGGAGAGACATGCGATTATTCACATATATATTTTAATTTCATTATTTTCTGCGCAAATCTTTCATATATATATATATATCTTACCCTTACTGAAATGTTTGCTGCATATCCTGGTGTGATCGGTTGACAGCCAGTTTTCTCTGCGGATGGCAGCAATCCACTTATTCCTTAACATGTCATCCTTTGGAATCCTGAAAAACTTCATCTCACATCCTTTTTGTTGTCTGCTGTTACAACCAGCACAACAACAATTGGCTGGCATATTTCTGAGTACTACTACCTGCGGCAATCTATAATGTCAAATTCTCTATTGATAAAATACATGTAGGTCACTGAAATTGCCCTACGTCAAATGCGCATGACTGTACCGGATAGGTATGGGATAGGTTGGCAAGTTAAAAGCAGTAATGGAAAAAGGTTGATAAAGTGAGCTCTTATCTGTCTGCCTGTTTATATATCTGCCTGTCTGTATATCTGTCCGTCCGTTCATCCATACGACGAACCAACAAACCAACCAATTAAACAACTAAACAGCATGCAAAACTTGAAAAGGGTTCTATGTGCTAAGACATTTTGTAAAAGTCAGCCTTGGACCCACAATTTTTGCTGAAGGAAGAAAAGGGATTCTCTAATTATCACCATGAAAGTTTAACAACATAATATCAAATTTTATACAGAAGTATTTTGGTCCATGTTAAATTCCAGTCAACAGGCAAGCAGAAAAACAAACAGATGGCAAATTTATCAGGGTCGAAAAACAGATTCTTGAGAATTTGGAGAATCTAAGGTGATGGAGTCAAGTTTAAAAAAAAAATCTACATTCATTTTATATTGAAATGATTTTTTTTTGCCATTCTTCTTTGCATTTTTTAATGTACGTTTTACATGTTTATGGAAAGGTAAAAAAAATATGAAAGTATTTTTTTTTAATTGTGTAATGACAGTAAATATATGAATATTTACATGGTCGTACCTAAAGCATTTCGAAATGAACGCAAGTGTTAGCATTTGGGTTCTTGAGTGGGTTTACCCCCTTATTCTGGAAATAACTGAAAATAACGGTACCAATTGTTTTTCCATAGACCTCAATGCTAATATTTGGAGAGATTAATATATTTTCTATCCTAATTTAGCGTGCAACTCACACACTGTTATAGAGAACAATGATAGAGATAACTGCTGGAACTAGACAAGGGTATGAGTTATCTAGTCACAACATACCTACTTATTTTCAGTCATGTGTATCACATTTTCAAAAAATCTTAAAAAACACAAAATATGATCTATATAGGAATTAGCATAAATTAACATGTTGCCAAGAGGCTAAACTTTTTTTTTTAAGCCAAACAAAAAGTACAACTCTTACATAATCCACCAATCATAGCTAGTGTTGTTTTTTTATGAATGCAAGGTTCCTACACCTTAAGCTCCACCCACCTGGACTTGTGCAATTGGTACCATTATACCTCATACCCCTGTCTAGTTCCAGCAGAGTTATCTCTCTTATATGCAATGGAATAACTGGTTCGATCTATCATTGTTAAATTGACAATCTAACATTGTTCTCTATGACAGTGTGTGACATGCATGCTGAAATAGAATAGAAAATATATTTATTTCACAAAACATTAGCATTGAGGTCTATGGAAAAACAATGGTACCGTGATACCCGGTCACTTACCAGCAAATCCCATAATGCAATTCTAAATGATACATCCGCTTTCTTTTCGTTCTTTTTCTTGTACATAATTGATGTAAGTTAAAACATGTTACACTGCATTAGTCTATTTTCATCACCCTTACCCTCATCATGCACAGGGTATTTACCCTGACGTTCTCAGCAGATGACAATACTAATACACAACCAGTATCGCTCTCCACCCATCTCATTACCACTCTAAAACTAACAATGTCTAAGGCAAAAGGACTAGCACCAAAGCCGGGCCCAAAAAGTTTCCTTGCGGAGTCTGCAACAAAGCCTATAAATGGACAACACCTTGTGTGTGCGAAGTATGGTATCATCAAGAGTGTATGGGTATGCCAAATGCCGTTTTCAAAAACCTCTACAATGTAAGCTGGGAGTGTGTTCAGTGTGGTTTGCCAGTTTTATCCACTGGCATATTTGACACTTATATCATCAATAATAGTAATAGTTACCAATGCCATAACGACAGTATCCAAGCAGACAGTGACATAAGTTTTAACCCAACTGTTACCTCATTTCCAAACTATCAGAAACGCACCTCTACAACACATGGTCCCATTGGAATTAGAACTGACTTAGCTATGAGAATCCTAGCAATTAATTGTCAATCTATAAAGGGTCCTGGAAAGAGCCAGAAGAACTTAAGGCAGATAACAACTTTACTTTGTTACTTTGTTACTTTGGGCCAAAATCGAGGTTAAAGGGACATCAGACATATACGTCGGTGCCTTCTACAAACCTCCTTCTTTAACTGAACCAAGCTTTTTAGATCAGCTTTACTCATTCCATACGAGAATCCCACGAGATGCTCATGTATGGCTAGGATGAGACTTCAATCTGGCAGATATTGACTGGGAGAATGAGTGTCCACTAACACAAGCCACAAACAGTTTCCAATGCCAACAGCTACTAAATATCATAAAGGACCCATTCCTGGAACAAGTTGTAGATTCAGCAACACGTGTAACTCAATTTTGCTTAAAATCTGCTTGAACTGTTCTTCACAAACTACAGAACACTAATCAAAAAGTGTGATGTCATACCAGGAATTGCGGACTATGAAGCAGTTTATCGTCGTCACTCGATGACACATTAATATCCGATAGTGAGTTTTCAACGATGGTACGTGTTTATGATTCTGCGATGTCAAAATTAGAAAAACAACACGAATGAAATAACAATGGCATCATCGCAAGAACTATTTCAACGAGTAGCGTAAAATACCACACCGGTGAAAATCAACATCATCTCAATAACATCAACCAATCCTGAATTCAGTGTGAATTTCACTACTGCGATTCCGGTGAAGGAAATAGCGTTAGCAAAATTAAGAGTATACCATAGTTGTCCTAACATTAGACCAATTCATTTGGCGGTCAACAACCGAATAATTCCCTGGTGTTTGCGAGTAAGAATAAACCCGATGGTACTCCAGATTGGAACGTTGTTTCATAACCATCTGGGTCCTACCAAATCGAACAAATCAATAACGAATTACAACGCAGAATAAAATCCATTACTGGAAAAGAATCGAAAATCGATGTAACAGTTCGCGAACCGACGTTATCATCTGCCATTGAGATAAACTCACCCGGATATGTCGCAGATATCTATAATAGCTCAATTAGAACCGTGCTAGGATGGCCTGAAATCCCACCTCAACAAGAACCCGTTGATTTACCACCCGAACTTAAAAGATCTGATTATATTATATTTTTCGTTGTTGTTCGTATCTATCGAATCTGGTACTCTCAACCGAGACGAATTTATCAGCATCGTAGAAACGTGTAATAAAATTATCTTTGACATGGAAGTAATTAATACACAAATTATTCAAAACGTATCAAAAGATGATGATCTTAGAACGAGAACAGAATTTGTAGCGAAGTATAATATACGTGTAGAAGATAGTCCATCATTTAAATTACCGGGATATAATGTACCCGAGTTAAAGTAAAAAACTTAACGACGCCATCGATGATGGTTTCAAAAGAATTCACGACTCATGAAAAAAAAATAGCACAACCTCAAGCAACAACAATCCTCAAGTATAATAAAGACCCAGATGGTGGTGGGCGACATATCGCTCCTCAAAATGGCAATATTTCCTCGGTGATTGCATTGAATTTAGTATGTGATGTTATCGAAGGAAGTTACCAAATAAATCTCGAAAGATCAAATCAAGCCCAGCAGGGATATATTTTATATTCATTTGCACCAGCAGCTCCACCCGGATTTTTAATCATTGAAGATCCAACAAATCCAGTCTATATGCGATGTCATAATGATTCGTTAACGATAATTATATATAAACTCATTGACCAGTCATATAAATCTGATTGATTTACGAGGTGAGGTTTTACAAATTAGTCTGTGAAATCGTAAAGAGATTTACCATAATAATTCATCTCCGAAGCAATATCGGTGCCGGGTCTGTACAGCGTGACAAACCGAAACCATTTCTCTTGTCTATGCCTGAATTGGTTTCGGTTTGCTTGAAATAGTTTCGGTCTGTCCACCCTATTTGCTGCTATGGGTAAACTTGTATTAGTGGCGAGTCATTAATAATATGGAATCGATTTATTATTCTCCAAATGGATACTGTAGAGGTAACTCTGCTATTAATAAACTCGCGGATGCCGCAAATGTTACTCGTGCTACTGCAGCAAATTGGTTAGCATGACAGGAAATCTGGCAAATTTATCTGCCACCGCCGAAACGAATCGAATATGCCCATTTTGATGTCAGCGTGCCACATGAAGTTCATCAAGCAGATATATTAGTTTTACCACATAATACTATACGTCGAAAAATCTACAAATACGCGCTAACTGTAGTTCGTGATGCGAGTAGATACAAGGAAGCAAAGCCATTATCAACAAAGACAGCATCAGAAGTTGTTTTTGGGTTTAAATGAAATTATCAACGCGGTGATCTACGGTGGCCACAATTATTATAAGTTGATCCTTTCAAAGAATTTCAGGGCGCAGTATCGTCGGTGATGAAAGAACATAATGTCGAGATACGACGAGAACATACTGTAATTCATCATGATCAGGCAAAAGTTAAACGATTTATTCGAACATTTGCTGAGAGGTTATTTGGATATCAAAACGTTTAAGAATTCTCTCAAGACAAGAGATCTCTTATATTGATTGCAAGATTACCAAGCGTGATAGCTGCACTAAATAATGAAAAAACTAGAAAATGTAGAACAACTGCGCTCAAATCAGGTAATGCAATAAAAAAAACACGCGTATAATAATACAACTAGGATGATTTTTCAAAACAACAAATACTTCGTAATAATTTCATTGTGAGATATTTGTACGAACCGGGTGAGCTTGAAGGTGGTAAAAAAGAGAAACTGATTATATCTGGAGTATTATGACGCACAATATATCTAGTATAACTACGGGTAGACCAGCAATATACAGATTAGATTAAACTGCTCCGCAACGTGGATTTACACGTGAACAATTACAAGTAATTTGCGAAGATACTTAATTACCACCGCGATAACTTAACTAAGATATCAGCACCTCGACGTCGATTGCATTCGAGAGAAGTCAACATCGTATTTTCACGTGTATGACCAAACTTACTATATTTTCTGTCAAAGGTTAATTGTATCGGATGGTTATCTAAATACTGCCATAACATTACACCATCACAACTTGTGAAATTATTTTTTGTTGTTGTTTCAGCATTACTATAAACTCAGCATCAGTATCAAAGTCGCGATTATTTTCTTGGCCGCTTTGTTTATAACCAGCAAGATCTTTTCTTTCTATATCATCGATGATAATATCGCTGTTGATGTGATAGATGAAGTTTGACCACTCGATTCGATCATCACAACTGTATCAGAAATAGTTAACCCGTGATACGACTGTATCGTCATTGAGTAACCTAGAGTCCACGGCGATTTATCAGCACGTAGTGCATCCTCGACAATACTAATATCAACTAAAACAATATCATTTAACACAAGATTTTGTGTTTCTGTTTGTCCAGGAATATTAACATCAATATGCTGTCGTTGTGCATCAGCTGGTCTATAACATAACGGTACGGGCAGCGTTGAAATTATTTTCTTTATATAGCCGAAACAACTTCTGTTGAAGTGTGTTTCTCACTATCTTTCTACTTTCCACTATCAAATCATTTGGTCTCCATGTTTCCCCAAAATCTTTTGTTTCTGAAATTATTTCACGCATTATTTCGCACTGGAATTTATTCGGTTGTAATCTGATTAATTTCTTGAACTCGCTTAATTTTTGATCAAGTTTCCTATGATCAGTATACATTTCTTCATAATAATCTACGAATCTCTTTAGCCAATCATGATATCATTTGTGATCATATACTCCAACTTGAGTAAATTTACCGATTATATTTCTGTCGAGATCCTTCGCGGTTTTTTCACTGTAAGTAAGTCTAATCCTGAGAATATTAGGAGCATCACTAAGGATGATACCAACAGGGGTATGGAGACATCTCTGCTTATATTCCTCGATAACCTCAATAAGACCAATACGCTCAGGTGCGGATAAACAAACTTCGGTCTGTTTCAGATAGGATATAATCATTTCACTAATCTAAATTAAATTGTCGGATCCCAGCGTTTTTTTTAAAAATGCATACATAACAAACCATAATCCATTAACCATCCAATCAGGGGTTCCATCTGGTTTCTTTTTATTTGCAAATACCAATGAATTTTTTGGCTGTTGATCCCTGAATGATTTTGACCTGATATTTGGCCAATTGTAGTATACTGGCAATTGGGAAAGCGCGATTTGATTTACTGGAATCGCAGTTGGAAAATCAAGCTGAATTTAGGGTTGGATGAGGTTATTGAGATCATTGCTGTTCTTGCCGGGGTTGTTGCAGTAGCTCCCTTGGCTCTGTCAATGACATTAATATTTTAATTCTCTTTCAAATTGTTGTTTGTCTTCGCGGAATCGTAAATCTTAATCATCGACATGAACTCGTCATCAGATATTATTTCGTCGTTTAGGCACTTTGACAGCAATGATGATAATTGGGAATATGCAGTCGTCGCGGTATGTAATTTAATTATATATTCGTTTACTTTATTCTGAATGCATGTGGCTGTTTATTTTTTGCAATTATATTTGCAACACCATCTATTGTTGTTGTTGCTGAAACACATTGTTATAACTACTGGATCCATCACTAGTGATGGTGTTATGGTTGATAGCAACAAAATAGTTCCTGCAATAACAGCTGAAACCGAGTATAAAACTATATCAATTGCTGCAATATGCCTGCGATATTTTTATTTTTATTGTATACAGGTCATTGAAACTTTTCAGTTTAGTTTGTAATTGTTGCACTTAATCGCATCTTTACTATAGTGCGTTCATTATAATATTTACTTAAATCAATTACAAATTTTACATGCCATGTGATTGACGCTGAAGCTAAATTACCACTAATAAGCGTATTGTAAATGTTTCGGCGGATCCATTTTCTATTGTCACGCTTGTATTATTAACACCAATAGATGTACTTGATAATACATTAAACTGTAACGGTGAAATCAGGTTTAATCTATAGATACCCCGACATCTGCAGTAACTTTAATAGCGCTATTTTGAGGTTTCCAGGTGAATGACCCCTAGAGGTATTTATATTTTGTTTATGCGGTAGTTTAATCTGATCAGGCCGCTAAGCGATAGCAGGAAAATCAATAACGATATTATCCTGTGTTTGTTTAATCATCTCGATATTCGTCTTCAAAAAAATTATCTGCGGTTTCATAAATTTTTCTAAAAATGTTACGGAGATTTCCAGACACACCTACATGAACATCAGATTCGGCCCGCAGCGTTCATACTTTATTGTCTACGACATCTACATAATTTTTTGTTACCGCGTCAGTGTCAGATGTTGGATCACCAAATGTCGTTATTTTTTTCGAGTTTAACTCAATCTCGCCTGTTATTGTATCACCATATTGTTGTACTCTCGCGCGAATATTATCTAATACAGTTTGGAAAAGAACATCGGGTCTAATCTTACCAGTGGAATCAAATAACGCTATGGAGTTTTCGGTAACTCCATTAAGTCTAACAATAATATCGTCCAATGAAAGATTACTCGTAAATTTTCCCTGTTTGTCTTGAAATATAACTATTTCGTTTGGATCCACATCTACAGGATTTAGTAATTCGGATAATTCGTCATTAATGATTTTTTTTCACATTCTCGCATGATATTCCTACAGTGTTTTTTTTTTCTTTCTAAAGATAGACCTTTCCAAAATATCTACAATTATAATCAGATTAATTCTTTAACTAAAATCTTTGGTAGATTTACAACGTTGACTTCTATAATCGTGTACAGCTTTATTAGGTGGTTTGATTGACTTTGATACATACTCGAGTACATTAATTACTTCTTTTACGCATATCGGTGGGTCAGTTATTGTCTGTGGTGGTAGGCTTGAGTACCAGAGTGGAACTCGCATATCACTAATATATTTTAGAAACTCAATCGGTGGAGCTAATCCATACGAATCGAAATAAATAATTCCACGTTGATTAATCGCGTATGCGGTCCAGTGAATTCTTGGTCCTGTGGAATTATCGAGATTAATGATACCAGTTTCAACGCGTTTTCGAGTGGAAGGTAACTGGTCTCGCAAAAAAAACACCTCTGAGGTTTGTTATTCTTAATTTCTTAGCAACATCGATTACATCTAAATTTGACAACGGAATTAAACCGTTCCCTACAAATAAATAATCCCTGGTAGTCTCAGGCCGCTTTCCCAGTGAGTGAAACGACTGTCTGGTAACCTTAGACCTCATCCCTTTTTCACGTCATCGACCCGCTGCTTTCTTTAGTGCCATTCATGTCGCTGTCTAAATTGCTCCTAATTCCGCAGCTTTCGCGATCGCGGAGGCGGCAGCGGTAGCGGCAATCAATGCTGGTATATACGCGAGGAGTGGAAATATACCACCTGACTTAATTATACCTTTAATCGCACCTGCAGAAAGACCCGTTTCATTATTTTTTTGCACCACTAAAATGCTTAATCTGACACTTTGTCAGTGATAGTTTATTCTGACCACCAGAGATCTGATCGTGTTTTAGCGTTATTGTAGTTCCACATTGTTAGCTGAATTTGACTGTACAAATTTTAATCTTACCAAGAGTCAGAGTAACACTAACGTGACTATATGACATTTATACGAGTGATCTAATTGTGTTACATGTTTTCTGCCTTTGCATCAACTACCCTCATTCGTCTACCAGCACCTTCGAGTAACATCGATTTGTCGCTGAGTATAACAGCTATCGCTCTGTAGTTAGGAATAATGGAAGGGTGGAGCAGCCGCAAGAGTTACACGAGCTCTGAAGTGTATATAAACAAGATTCTGTTTGGTTAAATAAAGATGTTTCAACGATAAGTAATAAATCGGATATGAGTTTCTAAAATCTAATTAGGGTATTTACAGCCCGGTATCAACATTCAGATCACGTCCCATATATGTCAGCAAACGATGATACGCGCGTGCTAAATGGTTTTGTCCGTAATTAAGTAAAATATCTTCGGATGGTTCTTGTTGGCCGTTTATTTATAACGAGACTTCAGAAACACCCAGTTTATCAAATATCATATGGCTTCGTGTTTGTGAATTTATAATCCTGTAGCGCAACAAATACATGTCGAGGCGCAGAAACACCATGATTTGATGTCGTATGTTATAAAAAAAATATACCATTAATAGTAATCTGAATACTATCTGTCGTCAATGTTAGCCATGATTGCAATGATTCAACACCTGTATACATAAATGATAATAATGTTTCCTCTGCGGCGATCGCTAGAATCATCACTGGCATACACAATGAGAGTTTTGTTATATTTACTTTACCAGCAGGAAAACCATCATCTCGCCAGATTGCATCATTATCATCAACTTTTATTACGAGGACTACTGAATGTTTAGCTACAAAGATAACTTTTCGTACATTTCTGCAAACACCAAATATATGAGACAGTGGAATTGCACACGAAAAAAATCTACGCGGTCCTTGCAACATTGCTGTTCGTGTTGCAAATCCTGGGTTGTACTTAGCATTAACACCTCTTATAATATCAAAAATGGCATGTGGTCAAGCTTCATATCCATCTGGTTGTGAAACACATGCAGTAGCTTATGATGTCCGTATTTTAACATATTGAACATTACCAGCATCATTAGTAATATCCTTAGCAAACATCATTGATGGACTAGATGATCTTGTATAATCATCAGAATATCTCGCTAACCTCACTATTATTGTGGTAACATCCAAATCCGTCCGAATAGATTCAATCTCTCTTCCAACAATCATATATGTAGCGCTACTAAACAACGATACAATCCCATTAACAAAACCAACTCGCGCATTATCTGCATATGATGTATTATCTGCAACATTTGTTACAAGTTTTCCTTCTACTTCAATATATGCTTCAGTATCGTGAACTTGAAGTTCAAACCTCCTCGTTCTTTTGGTTGTACTGCGTTATAAGAATAAACCTGATAATCACGTACAGATCCATCCTTGCGAACCGGTGTGTCTACATCAAATGCTGGAGCGGGTGAATATTTGAACATTTTATTATATATTTCTCGATCTAAATCGCGATCTCAAACCACTTCCTGCTATTAAATTTGCAATAATATTTCTCTGTACTTAATCAGAACCATGATTTATCAAGGCTGCTACTTTTTGATCCGCGGCTTGGTTTATTATTTTACTAACATTCGCGGACATGATTTCCGTGAATGCAAGTTTCACTGGCTGCGGTTTTCCTCGTATTAATCGTGTTAGTCTTTCTTTGGCTGCAGAAACGCCTTACTGGCAATATTAACAATAGCATCAGGAGCTTTTCCGCCAATAACATTAATAGCTTTCATCGATAATTGTTTGGCAATTGGTGCTATTTTCGTAGCCATTCTTCCAAATAGCCCTTGATTAACATTACCAAGACCATCTCCAAAAATATTTTTCTATAAACGGGTAATCGCAAGTTTACTACTCTGACCATGACAGGTTTATGATGGTGCAGATGTATGATCATCTTGTTTATTATCGTTTATATCTAATGTGATGATAATAAGTCACTATGATAACCATCAACGAGTTCATCGATAACTTCTCGATATACACCGATATTATGATACCACGTTGAAGTAATGGTCTACAAATATCAGTGGCTTAATTAATTATTTCCGGAGAGTTATTTCCAGCCCGTACTCCTCCTATGAGAATATCTAATTGTGCTATGTCAGTAAGAGTATTATTATGACAGGCAACAATCCCACGTCCTTGGGAAAATCCACTATCAGTAGCACCAGGGGCATCGTGAAATTCTTCTGTTAAAACGCGTCTTAATATATCACTATCCTCAACTGTTATTCTTTCCTGTTGGTGTGGAGGAAGTTGATAGGAAGGCTCTTGCTTTGAAGATTGTCGTCTTTTCTTTCGTTCTTGTTTTTGTTGTTTTAGTACTTCTTCTCACTGTTTTAGTTCTTTCTTTCTCTACTTTTGTTCTTCCACTTTTTGCTGTTTTTGTTCTTTATATCGAGCATCTACCTTATTTAACGCATCGAGATATGTTATATACGACAAACTTTCTCAAGTCGACTTGTCTTAGTTTTATTTTTCATAAAAATCTGAGTCCATTGTTTTCCATTTTTAATAGATTTGTTTATGTTTCGGTTTCAACATTTTTTTCTTCATAAGTCTCAAAAACAAAAGCTGAAAAATCTTTTGGATCAGTTTTATCGATTACTTTTAAAGCCTCCTCAGTACATTTATTAGGTAGTTCTCCGATTATTTTTTCACCGGGCCAGTTGATGTACTTGACCAGAAAGATTTAGTAAAAGTCTAGATGTTTCTTCAGTTCTTTTTGCTATTTTTCAAGTTCAGGAAGAAGACCATTTTTTTCTTCTTTTCCTGCCTTTCCATATACAAATTCTTTAGTAGTTGCAGTAATAGGTTTAAACAATTGTTGAGAACCTTCTGCAAAATCAACTTGAAATTCTTGTCTTTCTTGTAATTTTCGTCTAACAGAATCATGGACGAGTAAAAATTTCTTAATCGCCTCTGGTCTTTCTCCTGCCAAATGGGTAGTCAATGATTCTCCTACCATTATTGATATATGATATGATTTAATTCGTAGCAGCAGGGAGGGTGCGACTTCGAATATGTGTCAAAAGTATTTGTATATACTAGCATTTTGAATATATTTCCTACTTATACTTTCTTATATTACATAGTAGAGAAATAAAAACATATATAAATTAATGCGCACGACTGATATAATAAATAAAATACACTCACCCGAAGGAACCGAATTCGGCCTAATAAAAATTAGGCCACTTATGGATGAATTTGAGTATCTCACATGGGTTGAAATATAGGTCTATCCTCTGACGCATGCTGAAGTAGTTGATTGTGCTAAGCGGGTAATATAAATTAAAAACATCAAAAAAGATATATACACAATTAACCGTGTATTAATTTCTGAGGAAACCTACAGATGGATTGCTCGATTTGTATTTTATCCATCTAGGAGACGAAACTTTGATCATATTATTTTCTTAGATCTATTGGATATTTTTAAACGAATAATTCCTCAAGATCATATGATATATGTCGATATATATCAAAACTTACCCAGCATGATAAAATCATAAGGATTAGTATTAAAGCGTGTGAGTGACATGCGTGAGGTACTCCTCGATTGTAGGTGGTTTATCTCTTACGGCGTTTTGTACATTTTGCTTTTCATAATAAGCTAAAATAGCTCGATATCTTTTTCCTCCACAACCTTGACATAATTGTATTTTCCATAAATACCAATACCACAGCAAAGACAAGGATTACCACTATATTTCTTTTTCCGTATCAGAAGCGCATGAAGACCGCGGTATTCTCGGTAGCATGATTTATTACATTTCTCAGTGCTACCTTGCTGCAGCAACCGATACTTATTTGGGTTGATCATATACTAATTATATTTTAATACATCTTTAATTAATTTTTATTTTAGAGAAATATAGTATAATGTCAGAACCAATGACAGAATACCTTGGAGTGAATACATCCCAGAGAGATACTCTCGGTTAGATAGAAGCTTTGGTTCTTGTTTTAGGTTCTGTTTTCAGTTTCGTAGGAGACCTTAGTTTACCAAATAGACGCCTATACACGTTGGTGGGCTCACCCTCTCTACTACTGTATCTCGTTGTCACCTGCCGGATGAGTTAATGTTCTTGTTGTCTTATGTGACCTTTCAAAAATGCTTAGCTTTGGGGTTTTAAGCAAATATTCACATCCATTTGACCATTATTCTCGTAAAAAGAACTACAAAGTATTTCTAAAAAAGCAGGCGTAAATGAGCATAAATGTTCGGGATTATCTTTTTTTTTGGGGGGGGGGGTGGGGGCAGGGATTGATGGTTGAAAAATTATGTTTTTGCTTTATATAATGAGAATGCATTCTGATAAAATGTTAATAATGATGACCTGCGTCACACAGAGCTGACATTTGGTGATAGCTAAACCAAAATACATCCAAACCCGGCCCTATACATTTCTCCCCTATTTATATTCCTATCACTCAATATAAACAATGACCCACTTTTCCATTATACAAACCTGTTTTCCATTCGATAGGCAAAATTGTTAGCATTTTGGCGATATGATATTTCATGAAATGAAGCTTGTTCCATGCATTTTTAGGTTTGAGGTCATGACACATTACCAATCATCATGACACATTACCAATCATAACATTCTTGGCCTTTTACGTTAAATCGAGAAAGAAACCTCAATGTAGTTCTTCTCTAGTGTGAGTTATCTTGTAAACTACTTTCATTCATATGGAACAATATCAAGGTTTAAGGAGATAAAGTCACAAGCTTAATAACCTCAGCCATTGTTGTTGTAAAATATTGGTTTGTTGTGCTCTCCACCAAAGGCGAATCACCAAACTGATGTGCATTCATCCAAATTATTCCGAAGTTATTTCATGACCTGATGGAAATGTCGAGCGATGTTCAGATCGTACCTGATGCATTGCAACACGCTTTGTTGATGTTGGGCAATCGTGTATATCAGAACGAAAACACTAATATAAAACAACTAAGTCCTGTTAAGCATAAGGAACATCATACAAAACTTGAAAGATTATGTTAAAACTGGCAACAATGCACATAAAATGAAGACTGGAAGTATTTTATCAATGTGATAAATAAAACTGCATTGGTTCGTTTCTGGAGATTTTTGTATAAGTGACCAGCAGCTTCCTGGCTGAGTTACAAGCTCCTACATAGCTAAAATATATTAAAAACAGCAACCAGAGACCATACTATACAGCGGCCATCCTTCATGATAAACCTGGTAGATACAAGCATTTGATTACATCTGGCATCAGGTCACAATTATTACATCCAATTCAGTACCCGCGAATGCAGTCCCATTCTATTTTAGAGCTTTTTTCATCTCTCGTTTTGGTGTTAGATTTACGGTATTCATTTAAAGGTAAAGGTATGTGTATATTTTGGCAACAATGCAGTGAATAAAGGATTGATGTTGATGCGGAAATCTGTGACCCACCTGTTCTTTGTTCACAGTCCAGCCTCTGGAACTAATAACCTATGACAATAACTTGACAGTGAATTCATCTTTGAAGGTACTTTAGATTAACATGATTTATTAGGAACTGGGCACAGTGGAAAGTTCAGAGAGTACTGAAAAATAAATGTAGAGACTATATTGGAAAAATAATTGTGACCCGAGTCCTGGAACCAGATAAAGAACTTGGACGAGTCAGAACCAATAGGAACAGGATCTGCATTTTTTGTCAAGTCAAGAACGTGATAATGACAGGTGTAAGGTGAAGCTGTTTGCATTTGCCACATGTGCAATGGAAAGAATGTTAGCTCATCGCTTGTCCTTTCATGTATTGTTGCCAAAATGCCTTTGAATATTTTACTTGTATAAACTGCACATGATCTATGCACACAACTAACCAAAATGACGCTCCAATGTGCTTACATAATCAGCCGATATTTGTCTATAGTACACTATTTTTAGCAAATTATTATAATAGGGAAAGTTTATTTCTCCAAACAAAGAAAATACCAGATCTTGAATTAATCTAAAGTAGATTATCTTTAGTAGTTCTAAAGGTATCGAAAATTCATTTTGGCACACTAGGCACATCTAACGTCTGAATGTACTATGAATGAATGTTATGAAAAGTTAAAGGTTCTTCTTTGTACAATTGACCCACGAAAACAGGAAGTGAAAATTACCACGCGGAGCTTGGAAATGTCTGGTAAATGCACATTTGAAGTAAGGCCAAGCTGTATAATCTGCAACCCAGATTATTCATATAAATCATATAAGCTTATAATGCACAGTCATACAAGCCAATAATGCGCAAGTATCATGCTGGTGTTAACAGATGGGTGAGGCCGGATAGGTATGTTGGACTAGAGTCTGTCATGGAAACATAGCACAAAGAACAAGTTTTGTGTTTGTTTCTGTATCGAATTGATAGCCAGTGTAGGATACATAGCAGCTGTGAGATGTGCCTTGATCGAGGTACTGTAAAAATGATCCGAGCAGCTGTGTTTTGAACCTTTTGAAGTTTCTGGAGTAGATATTGTGACGAACCAGACAGAATTGAGTTACAATAGTCCAGTCTTGAAAGTACTAATGAACACACAAGTGTTTTAGTGGCATCAACTGAAAGATATTTGCGAATGGAACTGATGCGTCTCATTTCAAGATATGCAGCCTTGCATATGTTGATGACATGTTGGTGCAATGTGAGAGTACTGTCTAGAAAACCGCCTAGGATTCGTACTGACTGTGAGAATTTAATGTTGGTGTTGCTGATATTTATTGTCTGAGGTAAAATATGTGAATGAGAAAGTCTTTGTGTTGTGATCAGAAAAGACTCAGTTTTATCATCATTTATCTGCAGCTTGTTACATGTCATCCATGATTTCACATCAAAAATGAACCTATCTACTCCATGGATGTTAGCATCAACTTCGGTTGGGTGGCTAGACTTGTATATTTGGGTGTCATCAGCGTACAATTGGTGAGACACTGGGTGATGATCCATGACACTTGAGAGCGGCTGAGTGTATATAATGAATAGAACAGGCCCATAAAAAGACCCCTGTGGAACACCACAACAAAGATCAACTGATGTCGAATGTATTCCATTTGCAGATACAGGTTGTGTCCTGTTGACTAAGTAGGACTTGAACCACTGTAAGGCTATATTCTGAATGGCAAATACATGCTGGAAATGGTGACGTAATATATCATGGTCTATTGTGTCTAATGCTGCAGACAAATCAAGGAGGGTGAAGACTGTAATATTTCCACTATCTAAAGCAGAGAGAATGTCATTCAATACTTTCAGAAAAGTAGTTTCAGTAATGTGGCAAGGGCGATATGCAGACTGTACATTGCTAAAAGGACTGTTTGAATTCAAATGAGATTGTTTGTGTGATTTTTAACGGCGCACTAGCACTTTTAGGCTATTTAGCGCCATACAGTAGGTTATAGAGGTTTGTTATTCACTGCATCATCCCATGACGTCTGCCACTTTTGACGTAGGTACGTTTTGATACAAGGTTTCAAATCAGATAAAATGAGATAGACGTTAGCTTAGAACAACTGTTTTCTAAGATATTTTTTTTATATGAATGGGAGATTAGAAATTGGGAGGTAGATCTTTAAATCGTTATGGTCAAGTGTTAATTTCTTCAGCAGAGGCTTTATGATGGCAGCTTTAAAAAATTATGGGAATTCAACCAGATGAGCGAGAGATATTAATAACATCAAGTTGTGAAGGCAAGATTAGGTCTAAACACTTAAGCAGCAGTGATGTCGGAATTAGATCGAGTTCACAAGACCTTGGTGCGTTCTTCATCAGGATTGTCCGTACTAAATCAACAGAGACGGGTTTAAATGCTCCTAATGATTGTCGCTGAAATTATGTATCATAACTTTATGGTAACGAGTCAATTCAAATTATGTTTTCAAGCAAATCTCTAATGGTTTTTACTTCGTCACGAAGAAATTTGCAAATAGGTCTGGAAGGTCTACATGAGAAAAGGTAGTTGGAAGTGGTGTACATTTGTTCCTTGACATTAGTTTGTTAGTTATCTCGAAAAGCTCTTTGCAGCTGGAACTCTCCTTGATCTTAGTAGTGTAGTGAGTTAATTTAGCTAAATGGACCATGTTTGTGACGTTCTTCTTAGCGGCTTCATAGATTTGTTTATGAATAGTGAGTCTGGTGGTAAGCCAAAACCTCTCTGCTTTTCGACGATGTCTTTAACAGTCCGAAACTGGTCCCTAACACTGCTATACCATGGAGAACACATTTGTTTAATTGATAATCTGCATTTGGTGGCTGGAGCATGTTTTTCAAGTAATGAACGCAGGCAGTTATCGAGTTGTTCCGCTGTATTATGTAAGTGAGTTGTAGGTTTTCTTGAGTGTCATGCATGAGTTTGGTTCAGTTTATCATACGGAGGTTTCTCTTAGTAGCAAATAAAGGTGGAGGGCTAGTGATTGATATGTCCAGATGGCATATAATGCAGAGGTGATCTGATGCAAGTTCGTGGGGTACAAAGGTGGATTGCAGAATATTATCATCAGGTCTATAAAGAAACCAGTCTAAAATGTTATCAAGTTTATGGGTGGGTTTGTTAACTGACTGTTAAAATTGAAAACATGAATGGAATCTAGGAATTTTGACGTGTATGGGTTTCCATGACAGTCGAAGTGAAAGTAGAAATCTCCAAGAATAATTTAGTTGCCACCTATCGAATTTCCATTCTCCAGAAGATTCGGAAACCGCTCCAAAAAGAGAAATTTATTCAGCTTGTTTTTTTCAAATAGGAGGAGGCCTTTGTTCCAGTATGAGTGTTGTTTGGACCAGTTCACACGATGTGTGGCAGAAATTGAAGGTTGTGTTGTACTTAAGGCATTTTTTGATTAAACTTTTTTATGATAAAAGCAATTCCACCTCCGCGAAAATTACGGCGGAATGACCTGATGGAGTAATGGGTGGGTGTTAAACCCGCACACTTTTAGCTTTTAGTCATGTTTCCTTCAGGAAGAAGACGTCGATGTTCTGGACTTTGATAAAATTAACTATTTATGTGCACTTTTCCGGTGATCCTACTGATTGAGCGTTGAATAATGCAATACGTAGTGGTATCTCTGGGACAGTTGACTCATACATATGCTCTTAAACTAATTCACAGAAAAGAGTGAAAAGCAGCAAACTTTGTAAAATTCAACAAATAATTTTACCCATGAATAAAAGGTAAAAATGTACAAAAGGAAACTTACAGTATTGCGAATTAAGTCCCAAGTAATTTAAGAATTAGAGACACAAGTCCTAATAATTAAATTTCTGACTAAACTTAAGTGGAAATCCAAATTAAATCCAAAGCTGTACATATTGATTTATCTGTGGTGGCTGGTAAAATGTTGAAATATCAGCAGTCTTTTGTTGGATCGCAAAGAAGAAATCCTTATTTGAAATCTCAGTATAAAATAAATCAACACATTCGTCTCAATCGTTTCCGATACTAAAAGAATATGACCGAATCATATTTTTCAGAGTGAGGGACAGACGACTCGAACTAATGGATGCGTAATTCATGCATAATATGTTGAACAATTCCGGGTATAAGATCTGACCCTTGATCAGATTGGACAGATTTGAGAAAACCATATTGTGTATTAACAACAACAAAATCTCCGTTATCAAAAGCTTTTACTATTGCTTTAATAATATTATTCCCGAAATTAATTGTTTGTAGGAATCTTGCAGACGCACTCATTATGGTCAGCACGTGTTGTTTGCCTGACTTAGTCTTAGGCAAAGGAAAAATGCAGTCTCTCATTATTATGTTAAATGATTCGTCAAATGCAGGAATAGGTTACAGATGAACCTTAGGTATTTTCTGATTGGGTTCTCCTAGAATTTAATAAATGGGATAAGATCTGTAGTATTTACAAAAAAATTACTTATTTTTTGGCTCATAAAAGAGAGTAAAAATCTTGTGATAAATCTTATTGAATGACCAACCTAACGAGTTTCATCAGCTAGATTAAGGCTTTCCTGTCTATATGACTTTGGAACTACAATAAGATAGCTAACTGAAAAATGTCACCAGCAGGTACCTCATGTGGTCTATATTTTCTCATATGAACCACATTTTTTAAAACAAAATAACAAACAGGTACATAAACGGGTTTAGTCTCGCTAACAGCCTCTGAAAACACAGAAGATCTCAGGATTATTTCCTTTAACGACATGTGATTGTCTTTTGTCACCCCTGGAATAAACAAAATGAGGTGTTAAAAGTCGATCACTGTAATCAATACCCTCTGATTGTTCCAAACGGGGAGTAAAAGTGACCACATCAAAACACTGACCAATAGATGTCATTCCCAAGAGCTTTCTTTGCCATATCTATAGGAAATGCACAAGCTGGGTACAAGTTAGAGATTTCTTTTAAATAGGATCAACTTTCTTATTCAAACATGCTTTGACGGGTAAAGATAACTATTTTCCGACAGTAACGGGTCTTGAAAATGATTCTGATGACAACTTTACACAATGGAGACGAACATCAAGAACGCAGTACTCTGATCGCTGATAAAGAACACTTTCGTTAGTTGAAAACTTCTCAGGAAAAGGCAAAGTACCTGATGGTTAAACATACTAAGAAGCTCCTATGTCCACTTAAAATTTTAACACAGATAGGATTAGCCGAATCATCCATGAGTGATATAGAGCCGTTTGAGAAATATGGTTGATAATTCTCCATAATAAAGTCCGAGTGGAGTATTGCTTTCAATACATCACTGTGACTTTTACCTCTTAAATATAAGAGCACAAGGAAAAGGCCTGTCTTTATTCTGTTGCTTTTATTAATTGGTTGCAATCATAAATAACATGTTCCTTCTTCTGCAATTTATAAATATACGATAAAATAAGGATTTTTGATCAGTCTTATCAGAAACTTGATTTCTAACAGGTTTGCAAGGTTGAATTTTGGATTGCTCATATTATGTTAAATTATAATTTTTACCAAACAACTGCCGAGTGGAAGACTTTAACTGACAAAACAGAATTTTGAGCTCAGGAGTACTGGTAAGCTGTACAAGGAGCATTTTCTAAAGCTTCGACCTTATGTTCATCAGAGTAAGTATTAACATCACTATGGATGTAGTTCTTGAAAGTATTTTCAATTAATAGGAGTTGTCTGAGATGTTTGTAGTCTATACCAACCTTCTTGACTAAACACCACCTATCAAATAGCTGCTCTTTATTTCTCTTGCATATCTGACATGAATTTCCCCAGTTCCCTAAACATTTGTCAATAAGTCCCAAGTAAGAATTTAAGAATCTTCAAGGTCCATTCCTGAACGAGATCATAACCAGCGCAATGCTGTACTGACAGTTTCAAGCAGCTGTCATGAACTTCGCAGAAAAGTGCAATTTGTAATAATAGTCAGATACTCCCAAAACCGTTGCAAATTTTCAGCAATTTTTTTTAAAAAGTTAAGAAAATATTTATCTTTTTCTTTGAAAGTGGGTACTAGTTTAATATTTTTAGTAACATCAAAACGTGAATTTGTGTGCAGAGTAGGAATGTACTTTTCACTTGCCAACTCTAATTCTATTAATCTAAACTGAAATTCCCCTTCTTCATTTATTCTTTCTATTTGTATTTCCCTTTCTTCTTCTTAAACTCATTCTCTCTGCGACTGCTTTTTCTTCTTTCTTTCCTCTTTTATCTAATCACATTTGATTGTAATCATTCTGTAATTGCATTTGTCTCTCCTCTCCTCTCTGCAATTTAAATTATTTTTCTTTTTTCTGAAGTTCAAGTTTTCTTAACTCTTTTTCCATCTTATGTTTTAATTTCAACTCTTTTACCTTTAAGTTAGAGTCTGATACAAACTTACTGCTTACATTCAAAATGTATTTATCCAAGCCCTTTGTTTATTATTTATCTTATTTCTTGCTTCATTAAGAATAACATTAACCTTAGAAAGATTTTTTTTTCTGGCAAGCTGGAGCATTTCATCCTTTTTCAAGGAATCTAACTGTTCTTTAAAATCATTTGAAATAAAGATTTCTACTTTAGATGACATTGACTTCACACTTTGTTTTATTTTTTGTGGTTGGGCCTGAAGAATTGGTACAAACAATTGTATGCTGAGTTCAGCATCATCTACCTCTCCCAGAGCACATGCACTTGCAGGTGTATCAAGCACATAATTTGCATTGTAACTTTGCATTGCTTGATGTAGAACCTGAAGGAATAAAAACACTATTATTATTGACAAGAAAAAGCATTTGCAGTATCTTTGAAACATTTGAGTAGTCACATGACAACAACTGATTAATTACAATGATGGCTGCACTAAAGGGGAAAAGGAAGCTGAGGGGGAGGGACAAAGAAGTATTTATCATAATAGCATAAGGCTTATATTTCTCAGGCGATACCAGTAGTGAAAAACATGAAAGTATGCATTCCACTATATTTTAAAAACACATTAGTGTTACTCTAACGTTAGCGTCATGAACAACTCTTTCCGAGATAAATATGTTCCAGAAATATATACAGTAGTATATGCAATTATTCAATTTCTGCAGCACTTGGGGTGGGGTGGGGTGTGATAATGTTTGAGAATCTGAGATGAATAAAGCTCTATTTTATGTAGGTATTATTGTTTAAATACTTCAATTTCATTATGCTCACGACATTGATAGAAATTAGGGTGCATACAACATATTTATTTACCTCTGCATTCCGCAGTTTGTGATAGGCTCCTCTTACTATTATCGGTTTGACAGCTGTGAACCACTCGGATCTGTCGGTAGATCTTACCCCAGTCCTAGGGTTAGAATAATATCTGGTACTGCTGTCGGCCTCAGCCTCGACTGTCATTTAAATATCCCAATTCTGCACATCTTTCTGGGTCAACTTTTATACTGATCGTTTGAAAAATGAAGACTGCAAAGTCTATGAGTTATCGGCTCAAAGTTTTCATGGCGACAGTAATAGATCCAAGCCGTTCGTCGGATTTTGTCTTTCGGAAATCGGAAAAATGTACTAGTCGAATTGTTGTTGCATCCAAACGCTGCACAGAGGGGCATTTTGGAAGATTCTTGGAAAATAGACTCTAATATAAACACTAATAATCTGCCTACTCTCAAGCACAAGTGGATCAACAAAACGCTGAGCCGATAGCTGCTAAGATCCTGTGACGTCACGTTTATTGAGCCTCGTTTCCACTCGACAAATATGCATATCGGAACGCTCACGCATTTCTTACCCTATAATGTACTGTATATTTTTTTCGGTGCAACTGGGTCGCCACAAACTACTATTTAATTTATCATATGTATCAAAATGAGTAATATAACCACAACTTTAACTGTAAGTTCCCTATTCCTTTAATAAGATTTCTAAAAAATGAAATAATTCCAGGGATTTAGAAAATTCCTAAACTAGGTTGATTTAAATTTCAAAACCAAAGTTTTCTGAAATATTTCAAACAAGGACAAGTGTTTAGTTATCTGTAATGAGTCACTTCTTAAAAAAAAGAAGAAAAAAAAAATGAAAATCAATTTGCTCTGTACAATTCACCAAAAAATTAATTTCGCTTCAATGCAAAGTAAAAATGTAAAAATGAAAACTTATGGTATTGCAAATTCAATCCCAAATATTTTTTTTGTAGAATTACAGACACAAGTCCTAATCATTCAAGTTCTGAATAAACTTTTGTGGAAATGAAAATTAAGTTCAATGCTGAAAATGTTGATGCGCTAGTGGTGGCTCTAAAGTGCTAATGCACCTATGATGGCTTATAAAGTGCTGATGTGCTAACAGTCTTTTGTTGGATCACATAATACAATTCATGAAGAAATCCATATTTAAAATTTTAGTATAAATTCAAGCTATTTCCAAGAATGTTTTCAAAGCACTTATATACTTCTAGAGAAGCAATAGTCTGAATAATTCCAAATCAAACTGTACACAACAATAACTTGAATTACGCCAGTGACATAAGTGGTTAGTGTGTCTGCCACTAATTTGGGAGGCTGCAGTTCGAAACCTGGCTGATTTGTACCAAAAACTTTTAAACTTGGGAATAAAAGCTGGCTTTCTTGGCGCTCAGCAGTAAGAGGTTTGTGTTAGAACTTAGGACTGGTCGCCTGATGTCAGGACGATTTGGTTGGGTGGGACATGATGCTACATATATGCGGCATGATGATCCATTGCTACGCATCACTATAATCTGCCACAGTGCCGACATCATAGCAATATACCTGAAAAATTGTTACAGCTACATAAAAATCAAAATTACCAACATAATATTAACTTGATTCTGCTCGTATATTAAAACACAAATGATAAATTTTTACAGTAAGAAGATTTTATAGTGCTCTACTTGAACTCAGGTGACAATTAACATTATCTACCAAAATTATTTAATTGAAAGTAACCTTTTAGAATCTTAATGCTTAATAAATACAATTTTCAGTATAATTAGAAAATCTGTTACTAAAATTATAACACAAAACCTGGACTATATCAGATACACAAGGTAAATTGTAGGGGAATTCCATTAACTTTTTACCCAGACCTAAATAAACATGTTTAGTTTAATGAATAATGATCCTTATAATAACAAACTTTATTTGGGACAATGTTAAATCCAATATACATTGTCAAATTGTAACAGCATATAATGAAGTTAAAATAAAACTACAAAAAATAAAAATACAAACAATACAAAACATAACAACAATACAAATTAATCATAACATGATAATGACCCTAATATTTAAAACACACTCCAATAGAAATATTAACTACCGGTATGTATTTTAACACAATGAAAAAAAATTAAATGTCCCTAGTAGGTACATAGTGAATTTGATTTTGGGCAAGGTCAAATCCAAAATACAATTATAAATAACATACAATTATAGAGACGAAAAACTAATAAATATTTTTTTCAAAATATAATAAAAATACCAGTCAGGGAAACTGGGAAAATTCTTTTTCTTTAAAAATCTAACCTTTTGCAAAGCATGAAACTGTTGGACACCATTTTAAAACAAATGTGCAATTTTTTGTTCAGTTTTTGTTTTGTTTATTTTGATACAATCATGTATGGCGTTCTTAACAAAACATTACATTAACATTGCTGTTATGCATGAAAAAATAAAATTAATTATACATATTTTGCTCTTTTTTACACATTGTGGCAGTATATTTTTTCAACAATCAAAAGGACATTAGAAGTTATAGAATACAGTAATAAGGCCAAGTTAAAAAAATAAACTGCTACATTAAGTGAAAAAAAACAATGAAGATGTTTCTTGTTATTCCATTTGTAATGAAATTAATTTTAAAAGATGATCACAAAGAGCAAATTTTCTTTCTCCTATAGTTTAGTGTAATAAAATAAGCAAATGTTTCAACCTTTGACCTTCATGAACCTCATCTGTTCAGTCCCTTTCATACTATAAAATTTAATAATAATATCTCAGAAATAATTGTGGCAAGTTTCATATTCCTGTCTTTCACAATAACATTGGCTGAAAATGCAATGTTCATTTTAAAGATAACTCACTTTCATCATAATGGGACAGGTGTAGGTAGCTTGGCTTGTGTGCTGTATGTTGATACTACAGTCCTATCCATTTATATCGACAAGCCGCCTATGTTGACGATAAAGTTCCAGTCCTATGTCTACTATTACTATCAAATTGTCATGCTTATGTCGATGTCGAGATAAAAGATAAATGTACATGTCGACAGAAGCCCTTGGTCCTAGCTTAAACAAATCCTTTGTTTTCTAATCATTTATGTCGACAAGCTGCCAATTCCGACCCTTACTTTGTTCAACAATTAGTTGGTCTCGCCGCCAGACTTTAATGTCATGGTCGGATAAAACACACAACCACCCTAGGCTTTTGTTTGGGCCTATAAAGCTGGCCTCTCGCGGCAACTTAAAAGTAGTGAAATCTGATAAATTCGTGCATTTTCTGAAGAATACATAGAGGTATTGCTAGGATTTTAAAACTAGGATTTCAAGAGTACCACAAGTAAACGTTGCAATCCCCTACCAGAAGCAAATTGGGCATACCTGAAATGACTATATTTCCAGACGAGTAGAAACAGCGGTTGCCATCGAGTTTAATTTTCAAACTTGTTAACAGCACTGACATGTGGCCCTTGTTTGTCTATTAGAGTGAGAGTGAATTGTCAGGTCAAGAAAAGGTCTTTAATTCCAAGCACTATGTTAGGCATCATCAATAGTGTTCCATGTGAAATGTCAGTTCTAGTAACTTCTAACACTGTTTAATTTTGCTAGAATCTTCATCAATTTGCCGTTTAACCCTTCTTGTCAAAATTTGCAAACAGCATTTTGTCTAACTCTTAACATATCTTGATTTTAAGGTCACATGAACTTCTTAGTTTGCTACACATGGAAATGAAAATAATAATGAAGGCAAACGTTGTTAATTTGATGTACTCTTCTTATGCACAAGTACATTAATGGGTCATTCTGCCTCTGAAATCAGTCATTGTAAATATCAGCACATTTTCTCAACACTCTGCAGCTATTCAAGTCTTTGATCTTGCCGCCTAGCTTGTGGATCATGTTCTTCAGACGTACTCTTACAATGACAACATGTGCATCTGTGGGTCTTTCAGTCACTGAATTGTCTGATTGTAAATATCAGCACAGCTAAAAGGATCATATGATCAACACAATATCCCACTCAAAAGGTGGTCGAAGCAGGACTAGCAAGCCCTTAAATTTGCCGTCCCGGAAATTGAAGCGTACAGAGGACTCCTGTATACGTTATTTTCTGAATCCCATATATATATATAAAATACGTCCAAATACGAATGATTACTCGTTTCCATGACCTTTGAAAGTGATCAGTGATTAAAACAAGTTTATTTTGCTGTGAAAGTTTCGTTATTAACTTTATTTACAATTACGATGGCTACCAACAGCAGTGTAAAATGCAAATTAAAGTTACAGTCTGGAGGAAGCATCAGAATGGTTCAATGAAGCATTTGCGAGAAAAAAAAACTTAGTGTGGAGAACTTCGCTGCAAGAAGTGGTTGGTTCAGTCGCTTTAATGTTCGTCATAGCATCGGATACAAAAGTATTTGTGAGAATACATGTACTGCTGACAGTTTTATTTTATTTCCCTGTGAATCCCCTTGGTAGCCTCAATAAGATGGGAACAGACTGACTAAAATCTAGGCCAATTTAAGTACATGTACATGAAGGATGTAAATAACAACTATCAAACCAAGTGCTAATGCTGACATTGAACATCGTAATATTTTTCATATCAGATGTGATCGATGAAATATTTTAATTTGGATTTTGCTACACAAAGGTAATCAAAATGTAATCTGTCAATATGCAAGTGTATTTCACACTGATTTTGTACTAACAATTTCCATTGTTTTCTCAAAGTGTAAATGATACTCACTGACGACGGGTCATCTTTTGCTGACGAATTCCCACTTATCTCGACATCCGCCTATGTCGACAATATTTTCTAGGGCCCGATGATATCGACATAAACGGGTAGGACTGTAATAAATATTGTTCTGCTGGGAAATATACTTGAATATTATACACCCATAATTAAATTATACAATAATAATACATGTGATCATGATTGTGGCACTCTACAGATAGTATGAACTTCTGAGAGGTCTAACAGGTGTAAGGTGAAGTTCTTTACATTTGCAATATGCAGACTGGAGAGAATGTTTGCATATCACTATGTTCCTTTCATTAACTATAGCTGAAATCTTGTCGAATATTGTACTTGTGTACTACTACTTGTGAAAATTGCACATGATCTAAATACACAGCTAACCAAAATAACTGCTCCCATGTGCACCAAAAATCAACCTGAATTATTTGAAAGTACATTATCATTTTGCTTCTATTATGGACATTGAAATTTGCCTGACTAGATACAAATGACCAGGTGGAGCTTGCATTTTCTTGATAAATGCACGTCTAAAGTAAGACCAAGCTGTATACTCTACAACCCATGTGACACCATTCAATCATTCACCAAGAAAATGGAGCTTAAAAATTCTTTTAACAAAACATAACATGTACAAGGTCTTCTTTTATTAAAGGGTCACTATAACCAGTGTGGAAAACCGGTAAAATTGCTATATTAATAAGAAACTGTGCTAGAGCGCCACCAAGGACTTACTGGAAATGGCTGACTGGTGCCCCAATTGTGCCAGAACCAATCAGAACTTCCTAATCTATTTCTTCGTTCCCTCTTTATGCAGGGGCTAGTTTCGTATGTTGGCCCTTGGCAAATTTCTCAACTTAAGGCTATGGTGCAACGTTTTCAGCTATTATTGTTTACTAATTAAAGATATAGATATATTTGTGAATTAGGTATTTCAGTCTTGTGCTGTACTTTAAATTGATGTCAGGCATGTACACCTTCCATAGTTATTCTGCAGTATGTAGATAGCGAAATACCAATAGAAAGACATTAGCTAGCCTCCCATAGCAGTAAACACATGGGTTCAACGCAAGTAGAATATCTCAAAAACAGCTTAGATGACAGCTATTTTCAATTACATGTGTGTCTCTATGTGTGTGTGTGTGTGTTTAATGTGCATTTTTAATATAGCTTTAACAATTTTTCAGTAATGTCAGTATGATGTCTGTAGCGTGGCAATTTATTGTGATGTCTAGCACTGGGGCATAATGCCACAGGCATGTAAGCATGATGTCCCAACCCTTAGTCACATTATCCTGACACCAGGCCGACCAGTCCTAACACTTAAACGTCTTTATGCTGAGCACCAAGAAAGGCCGCTGTTAGTACCATTAATGTAAGTCTTTGGTATGACTTGACCTCGGATTCAACCCACGACCTCCATTGCATCAGCCTGTTTATTATACTGCTTTGCAGAATTTTCATATAGGAAATGAGCATGTGTTTGCACTGTGAACATCACATGGTGTCACAAATGACATTCTGACAATAAAACTGCTGATATACATTTCGGATTGGGGCGCATAAACTTATGCTTTTTACTTATTTTAGTCAAATGAATAATATTCTTATGCTTTGTTTTAATATAGTCATCCAAAATATGGACCTTTTGACCTCACTTGTGTATTTTAATTTTTATGATTTATTTCTTTAAAATCCTAGGCCGGTGCTTGCGACATTAAATTTGTTAATACAATCTGGCACCTGCCGCTCAGATGTATGTCAGCAAAGCAATGTGCAGCCCGCCTCCCAAACAAAAAATTCTTGCAAGGAATTTTTCCATAAACCCTCACCCCCAGGAACGTTTGGGATATTCTTGGCTATTTCTACAAATAATTTGTTCTATCACCTTGAACTGTCGCATTTAAACATGACCCTGAGCAAGGACTACTGAATGGCAAAATCCAGCAAACAATACTAACTACACATGGTACAATTTACTACAGAAATTTGCCGCTTCAGTGTGTTATCCTTGCACTAAATGGCAAAAATAAGTTTAAGCAATACAGCTTCTAGTTTTAGAAAGGAAGTACTTTAGTTATTTTCAGTGTTAAGAAAACTTATTTGGCCACGTGAAATTCACTTTCGTAGCAACATGTTAACAACAAATGAAATTGCATCACAATTATTATGTCCAGTTCAGTACGAATGTAGTTCTAGTCTATTTTTAGAAAACAAATTCCTCTCTCATTTTTGTGGTGATAAAAAGTTATATTGATACATTGTTTGGTAGGGATTTAAAGGTAATTGTTTATTCTTGATAATATGAGCATTATATAATATAATGTGATGTATGTCCAACTACACGATAACCATCATATGCAACAATCAAGGACATTTACCTTTAAACTTGTGATCCTACTTTATTTAGGAAACCTGTCTTTTTGTCTGATATTCATTATAGTTTTGCAGTCCATAAAGGCAAAATTGGCCTCGATTGTCCAGTATACTTTTGACATCCGACTCCATATTTTGAGCTACCTGCAGATAGCTTACAAAATCTCTGAAAAGTTTAAATGAAAAAGTTGCCAAGCATAGTTACTTCCAGCTAAAACAACTTTCAACACGACTGCCGTAATCCGTCAATAAGCCGTTATCGATCTAGCAACAATCCATCGAAACACCCGAAACTACCCCAAATGTTCGAAACACTCAAAACCACCCCCAAACTATCGAAACACCCCAAACAAAATAAAAATACTCTTTATTAGTTTAATTTACTGGAATTAGCTGTATTTTAAAGAAAGTTCTTTTAAACAAATTTACATAAAAATGAATGACATGCATACGTGCGTGCTTGCATGCTTGCATGCATGCGTACATACATACATACATACATACATACATACATACATACATACATACATACATACATACATACATACATACATACATACATACATACATACATTAAATATCTAAATATTTCAAATGTTATAAAATAGTTACGACCAAGCTGAACAACATATGAATTTCAGAATGAGGCAAAAGAGCAGAATATAGATGTGGATCTAAAGGCAGATGAGTCTGCACTGTCACAGAATTAGGCGAAAATTTGAACTGATTTTTGTTGTACTTGAATTGCAAACGAAACTCACCATTTTCTTGATTACGTCGTACACGCATTACCTGGGGTGATTAAGTGGCGTGTAACGATTTGCATGTGCCAATTTGTAATTTACATGAAATCCGAAATACTCGTTTTACGTGGTGCACGGCAAGCTCGATGTGATTTATGTTCACCTATTGAGAGTATATAAGGCGAAGGATTTCTCATTATTATTTACGGGAACTAAATTATCTAATCGAAGGATAGATAACCTCGTCTTGCAAATCTCCAGCCAAAGGGGTGAGTGTTAAATTTACATTTCGTTGTATTGTGAATTTTATTCAGATTATCATTTCGTATAATGATGCCTTATTGCAATTAAACGTGGAATATTTGGAATTACTAGTCACTTTTAGACTTTAAATACAATATCGTAATCTACGGCTTAGATTATTTTTGAGACAACTATTATTAGTCTGGTTTTGTTTATTATAGCTGATTCCGTCGTTGATTCCGTCGTTGATTCCGTCGTTGATACCGTAGAAGTACATCACTGATAGCGCATCTAATAACATCGTTGATACCGTCTCTGATACCGTAGCTGCTAACGTAGTTGTTACAATGTATCTGATACCGTAGCTGCTAATAACATCGTTGATACCGTAGCTGTTAACACATCTGATACCATCTTTTGATAAACGTCTTTGATATCGTCTGATTTGTTGTGGGACATCTATTGTTTGTTCTGGAACATCTCTGTATAAATATCTGAATGTGCTTGTGCCGTTAATTTGTGCAAACGGAATTGAAGTATCTGTCTGTGTGTCGAACTGTCTGTTCGTCAACATCTGTGTAACATGTAAATATCCGGAAAGCTAGAAGTCCGAGTGTCGGAGCTGTCTTAGAGTTGTAAAACGTCCGGGTCGACATCTAGGGTAGTGAGGAACCGTTGGTTCTGGTAGATGTTGTATGCTGTCTGAACGTATAATTGTGGTGGATCCGTGTAGGGAAACGTCCGATAATAGTATTGGTCAACCCTCGGTTCTCGGGGAAACTGGGAGACGATTCAACTGTTGCTGAATCGTGCGGTTATACAGGGGAGACACATAGGTGTATTGAAATTGTAATATAATTTAATACATTGTTGTATTTGCATGCTTATGTCAGATCGCAATAATATTTCAAGTGATCACATAGATATCAATAAAAGCTAGCAACTTGATTGAATACAAGTATATGATCGTGCTAGTTATCGCAATCCATCGTGCGATAGATAGTTTGTCGTTTGTGTTTATTTTTTTCGTAAATCATACTTGCATTTATTTAACTTTCGTAAAGGATTCTTGGATCTGTGTATAATCCAAGAGATCCCTTTACATTTGTGATTCCTTTTGTATTGTTATTTAATTTGTTCATGTATTGTGAATGGTTGTGAGTTTAATTGTGGGTTGAGTGCATGAATTATTGTGTTGTTACATCTGTATTTTTTTCATTTATAATTTATTACATAAATTTATATTTTCTTTCACAAATTGTGTTTGTATTGTTCATTTAATCCACCCTCCTCTCGGTAACAATTCTGTTACATGCACATTTGGCCCAAATGTTAACCATATTTTATGCCAAAGCAGCCCCTAAGGTCACCACAACATGAAAGAGGATGCTCCCTGAAGCCCAAGCTAAGGAATATCATAAAAGCACTTTTAAAAATGTCGCGGCTAATATTGATTGCTATATTCAGGTTTAATGTGGTCATTCAATAATTGTTACAGACCCCGAGTTTAAAAAATCAAATGACATGTTAAATGGAAAACTAAAGTTGAACTCAAAGAATGGCTTAGCAAGATCAACTCAACACAAACCAATTATTCCTCCATCAGACATGTATGCAATCAATCAGTATATGATGCAAGATAATCCTATCACACTCCAATACAGGGTTTGGTTATACCTCTCCATCCACTATGTTACATGTGGATTAGAATTCCACAGCCAAATGATACCTAGCTGTCTCGAAATCAGATTTGATGAAACAAGGGCTGAATGTCATTTTGACCCATCAAACTATGCAAACAAATCTTCATGGAGATTTAAATGCTAAGGTGGACAATTCTGACAAGAGAATGTATGCAACTGGTGCTCAAAACTGCCAAGTCAGGTCAGTAAAATACTACCTCACAGGCATTAATCAAAGAACTGAAAGACTGTTTGGTCACATTGATAAAAATGCTTTTGAAAATCCCCAATTTTTTCAAATATGGTACACCACAAGATGTATTGGACAGAGACAATTAGGCAGTTTCATGCCTGAAATATGCAAAATGACTATATATCTGCAAAATATACTACTCAATTTGTGCCACAGCTTTGAATGAAATGGTTGACACCTTGACCCAGCACTGAACATAAACAAAAAATGATTAACATTCTTTCCAATTTATGTTCAAATGTAGCATTGTCCGCACAAGACTCTTCTGCAGTACTATTTCATGCAACTATAAATGTTCAAATGACCTCAACACACTCAAGCATTCCTACTCAAGAAAATGTTCAAATGACCCCTACAAACCCAAGCAGTACATATCAAATAATTGTTACTGAATCTGCTCAAAATCTCTCTCAAACACTATATGATAATACAGTGAACTCTATGACAGGTTTCATTAACCAATCCACCTATCATTTCAATAAATTCACCTTCCAGTTTAGTTGCAACTAAACAAAGTAAGTGCAAACAAGTTAAGGAAATACATGATGTTCAAGTTAAGTGTCAACTATCCAGGCTTGAATAATAATTTACAAAAAATCATATATAACTCCTGGTATTTTTATAAGTCAATTTCCAATGAATAAGTTTAGACAAATTTTCTAGACTGATGTCCCAAACTTAATGAGAGGGATCAGGTGCAAGGTGCAATTGAAAAAGGCACAGTCTCAGTGCAAACGCTGAAAATTGACACCACTTACTCTGAGTCTTAAAAAAGAAAACAATGCGAAGAAGCTACATCTTGTGAAATTAGTAAATAAATGTTCAATTCATGGCAATTCATGGCAGATCAGTTTAGCAATCCAGCAGTGCAGCACATGAATATTTCAGACCAGTTCACCCCATTCACAGAAACATGGGCACTCTGCAATAATATGGCAGATGAGCAAGCAAATCAAGAGATACAGCACGTTGTGCCAATGTTTGAGTTAAACAGGGAAAGGAATTTGAGTAAGAATTCATTATGTTAGGCTTAACAATAGTTATAACTTATCTTATATCAGCTTTCAGTGTGGCAAAATTAATTTTGTAATTCTTTTTTAGCATATTATAATATTTAATGCACATGTTTGTTTAGGCTGGTGGCAGGTTGGGGTGGATGCAACATTCCCTCTAAGTGAATGGTAGATGTGCACACAAGGCGCAATGCATTGAGTGTTATATTTGTTCACATTGACTTGAGAAAATGAACATTTTTCATGGAGTATAAGGTATAATTTAGCATAACGTATTGTGTACACTCCAGTTTTGTTCTGTTTGTCTGACTTGATCAATACTGGAGCATGCCATGTGAATTTCTAACCTGTCCTATTAATTTCCAGATTGTTGAACTGTTGTTTTCTTTATTGAATTTATATAAATAAGATTAATCCCAAACCACCGAATATTGTAGGCAAATGAAAATTGATTGACCTGTTTATAAACATTATATGTATAATGTATATATATATATATATATATATATATATATATATATATATATGACCTTCATAGAGTTTTGAATCCTACAATTTTTGAAATATTTATAAATTGTTTCCAAACTTCTTGAAATTGGCTTTTTTAATATCTCTAGTCCTAATTGGAAATCTGTTTTGCCAACACAAATCTAATATTATGTATTATATTTAGTACCAGTACCATCAGCTGAAGTTGTCAACGTACTTGAGCAGCTGTGTTGGCCTGATGTACAATAATTTCTTAAAAAACATGGAACAATTTAGTGTAGGTGCATTCTCACATCACTGAACAGGGGAATGAGTGTTTTGAGGTAAATACCTTTTTGCTTATTTTAATCTTTACAAAGCTGTTATGATACTCTTATACTTTTGATATACCACTTCATAGAGAGGATACAGGTGCTATTTTTTTGCGACTCATCGATCTTAATCTGACATATTTTTAGCATCACAGTTGAATAAATTGCAACCCAAGAGTACCTTTCAACATATTGTTTTTTGTAGAGTACTTTTGTCAATTTGTTTTCAAGGTTATCTGTCCTTAGCTAAAATTGTCTTAAGTATTAGAATTAATGATGTGATGAAATAGTTGGCGTATAATACAACAAATATCACAATGTATAAACATAAACATGCAATCATGGAAGTGTTTATGTTGATTGCTACTAGAGGAACAAGTCTTCAATATGATATTGAATGTGTTATCAACATGTTGGATGTACTGTTTTTTTTAAAGCAGTTACTGTATCCTGGAAAACCATGTATTACACTTCACTTGATTTTGAGCCCAGATCGTGGATTATAATCCTTATGAACATCCATCTATCATGTTTGCTGAAAAACTCCAAGATTACATTTAGATAGAACTCTGCCATATTTTAAAGTGTTATTTGTATTGTGTCAAGATGTTTATATAGAATTACCCTAATGTTTGTTCACTTAAGTGCTAATTGTGATTTCTAGGTGGGCGCATTGCAGTCTATCTGTGCAACTATATTAGGCCCCAAAATATGTTTCCTATTGCAGTGGTTTTAAAATCAGGGTAGGCAGATATTTTCTTTTTTTCTCCAACAAATATACTGATGTGTTGTTGTTTGTTTTACTATGAGGAAATAAGTATTAGGGTCAATGGTGAGAAATGGGGATGGTCAGGCAATTGGAAACATTTTATGCTTTATCTACCTGTAGGATGGACAGTATTATTTACAAAAATAAAGAAAATAAGTTGAACACTTTTTAAAATGCAATATTTTTGCACAGAATGTTCAGCTGAGCTTACACAGCTGGACACAGTGCTTGAAAGTACCATATGCACTACTCCTCTACCAATGTGGGTATATGAGTTCAAAGGACTTTGGAGGCATTAACCAGGATAAAGCCACTTTTAAAGCAGCACCCATACTAAGGTATCCTAGAAAATAATTTAGAAGCAGTAGACAAGAACATGCACAGTCAAATATGGTAATTTTGCTTGCTTTCCTTATACATCCCACTTTGATAGTTGAAGAAGATTAATGTCTTTGATGCTGTCCATTTTCCCTGACCAAATCCCCTTTTAGGAAGCGAAAAAAAATACGTTATTTCAAAGCTGGCCGGCGTAGAACAGGAAGAAGAATTCCAGTTATCTTCCTTTCACCTGTGATGGACAAAGAACTTAAAAAATCTGCCGTTAATTTTAATAACCTGGTTCAAATTCCTCTTAAATCATCAACCGTTGTGTCAACTGTCCCAGGGATACCACTACATATTGCATTATTCAACGCTCAATCAGTAGGATGTCCGGAAAAGCGCACAGAAATTGTTAATTTTATCAACGACCAGAATACTGACGTATTATTCCTGACAGAAACTTGGTTACATTCCGCAAGTGATGAATCTAAGTGTGCGGATTTAATACCCAGCGATTACTCCATCAAGTCGTTCCTATGCAACTCTCGCGGCGGTGGAATTGCTGTAATTACAAAGAATTCCATGATCAAATGCCTTACATACAACACATCCTTCAGTTTCTGCCACATCGTTTGAACTAGTCCAAACAACGCTCACACTGGAACAAAAGTCAGTCCATTTTTTCTGTCTCTACCGTCCTCCTCCTAGTAGATAAAACAAGTTGACTGAATCTCTCTTTTTTGAGCAGTTTCTAAATCGTCTAGAGTATGGAAATTCGATAGGTGGCAACCTAATTATTCTTGGAGATTTCAACTTTCACTTTGACTTTTCTGGTAAACCATACATGTCAAAACTCTTAGATTCCATTCATGTTTTAAATCTTAAACAGTCAGTTAACCAACCTACTCATCAACTTGGTCACATTTTAGACTGGTTTCTTTACAGACCTGATGATATTAATCTGCAATCCACTCTTGTATCCCACAAACTTGCATCGGATCACCTCTGCATTGTATGCCATTTCGACGTATCAGTCTCTAACCCTCCACCTCCATTTGCTACTAAGAGAAATCTCCGTATGATAAATAGAACCAAATGCATGCACGACATCCAAGAAAACCTAACAACTTTCTTACATCCAACAGCGGAACAACTTCATAACTGCTTTCATTCATTGCTTGAAAAACATGTCCCAGCCACCAAATGCAGAGTATCAATAAAAAAGTGTTCTCCATGGTATAGCAGTGTTAGGGGCCAGCTTCATAGTGCTAAAAGACATCGCCGAAAAGCAGAGAGGCTTTGACTTCCCACTAGACTCACTATTCATAAACAAATCTACAAAGCCGCTAAGAAGAACGTCTCAAACATAGTCCATTTAGCCAAATCATCCCACTACAGTACTAAGATCATGGAGAGTTCCACCTGCAAAGAGCTCTTTGAGATAACTAACAAACTAATGTCAAGGAGCAAATGTTAACCACTTCCAACAACCTTTTCTCCACTAGACCTACCAGACCAATTTGCAAATTTCTTCGATGACAAAGTACAAACGATATGAGATTCGCTTGACAGCACAATTTCAACTGATTCGTCACCATAAAGTTATGATGCAGAATTTCAGCGACAACCGTTAGGAGCATTTGAACCTGTTTCTATTGATTTAGTATGGACAATCATGCTGAAAAGTGCAACAAAGTCTTGTGAACTTGATCCAATTCCAACATCACTGCTGCTTGAGTGCTTAGACCCAATATTGCCTTCACTAACTGATGTTATTACTATCTCTCTCTCATCAGGGGAATTCCCATCATTTTTCAAAACTGCCATCATAATGCCACTGCTGAAAAAAACCAACACTGGACCATAATGATTTAAAGAACTACCGCCCAGTTTCTAATCTCCCATTCATATCAAAAATCTTAGAAAAGGTTGTTCTAACTCAACTTGTATCTTATTTGAATTCAAACAGACCTTTTAGCAATGTACAGTCTGCATATCGCCCTTGCCACAGTACGGAAACTACTTTTCTGAAAGTATTTAGTGACATTCTCTCTGCTTTGAATACTGGAACAATTACAGTCCTCATTCTCCTGGCTTTATCTGCAGCATTTGACACAATAGACCATGATATATTACTTCACCGTCTCCAGCATGTATTTGGCATTCAGAATATATCCTTACAGTGATTCAAGTCCTACTTTGTCAACAGGACACAAATTATATCTGCAAATAGAATACACTCCAGCCCAGTTAACTTATGTTGTGGTGTTCCACAGGGATCTGTTCTTGGACGTGTTCTCTTCATTCTGTTTACTCAGCCACTCTCAAGTGTCATAGATCATCTCCCAGTATCGCACCAATTGTATGCTGATGACACCTTAATATACAAGTCTAGCCACCCAAATGAAGTTGTTGCTACCATCCATGGAGTAGATAAGTGCATTTCTGATGTGAAATCATGGATGACATGTAACAAGCTGCAGATGAATGATGATAAAACTGAGGCTATTCTGATCACAACACAAAGACTTTCTCATTCACATCCTTTACCTCAGACAATAAATATCAGCAACACCAACATTAAATTCTCACAGTCAGTACGGAACCTAGACGTTACTCTAGACAGTACTCTCACATTGCACCAACATGTCATGAACATATGCAAGGCTACATATCTTGAATTGAGACGCATCAGTTCCATTCGTAAATATCTTTCAGTTGATGCCCTTAAAACACTTGTGTGTTCATTAGTACTTCAAGACTGGACTATTGTAACTCAATTCTATCTGGTTCGTCACAATATTTACTCTAGAAACTTCAAAAAGTTCAAAACACAGCTGCACGGATCATCTTTAGAGTACCTTGATCAGAGCATACCTCACCACTGTTCTGTACCACACAATGGCGATCAATTTGATACAGAATCAAATACAACTTTTGTTCTCTGTGCTATGTTTCAATGACAGACTCCAGTCCAACATACCTATCCAGCCTCACCCATGTGTATACACCAGCTAGATCCTTATGCTCTTCTTCTGATAATCGTATACTCATTGTTCCAAAGGTGAAAACAAAGTCATATGAACAACGTTCATTTGCACACCAGGGCCTGGCGACGTGGAACGAATAGCCCATTGAAATTAGACACAAACACACAGTGGTCCCTTTTAAGAGTGCTCTTAAGACTTACCTGTTTCGATTGCAGGGACAAACTTAGCGACCTAATCATGTTATGTATCTTATATGTTTTCAGCATGTTTTTATGTTTTTCAATCTCATAGTTTTTGTCATTTGTTGTTCTGTAGTGTAGTCATATCCTTATTGATGGAGTAAAGCTCTTAGAGCTTCGAAAGATTAGGCGCTATACAAAGTCCTCATTATTATTATTATTATTATTATTATTGTTATTATTTAACAGGATAGATAAAATCTGTTAAAATAGTCATTACAGTTTGTTAGATTTATTAATTATATCAGATTTTTTTTATTAAAAAAAATCAGCTTCTCCAGGGCAAGCTGTTTGGAAAATTGAAAACAAATTGGAAACTATAGCCTGCTCACCCCAATCTCAATGGATAGGCATAAATGAATTTGGATTTAGCTAGATTTTTCAGGTGGGAGGAGCATATAACCTACATTGAACAGAAAAATTAAACAATAACAGAACTGCTTTAATTTAATTTGTTTTTATCTATAACTTTTTCTGTCTGCAAGGGAAAATGTGATGGCAATGCTACATATGCGAAAATATCTGACCTGGAACTCTCCAGCTAATTTTACTCCTTTGTTTCCTTTCTTCAGCAAGTTAAGTTACTTAAAGCTTATGATTTGACCATTCACAAGGATGGGCTGAGAAAGGCCATTTCAGCTGCAAAGAAATCCCAGAAGCCAGACTACACTCTTTGCTACAAGTTGTTGCCTGAAGCTTTTAGTCTCATGATACTGGCCAATTCAAGAGGACAGGGCATGACATCAGTGAAGGAAGGTGACCTCCAACCATTCCTTCATGAAACCAAAGTCTGTGCAATTAAAGGTAATTAATTAGGATAGCAGCCTGTGGATTGTTTTCTAGGGTTAAGTTTATTCAAAGTCCTTCCTTTTTTGCAAAAGATCACATGTAATTTTGTAATGTCAGCTCAATTTGTTTCATTCTAGCACACCTTGCTTTCTTGGTAGCTGGGCATTAAGCTAGAACTAATAGTAGGACCCAGTACATGCAAGAGTGAAAATATTAGCTATAAAACAGGCTTGGTGATTCTGTTAAAGATTGTAGAGCTTTTATGTAGTGGGGTTGAGGCCGTGAGTAAAATATGATCACAAATAATTAAATAGAAAAACAGTACACAACATAGTTTCCAGATTTACAATATTCTGAAAATCTAAATTGGATATGCACAGTAAAATTAATATATGCATATATATATATATATATATATATATATATATATATATATATATATATATATATATATATATATATATATATATATATATATAACTACTTACGCCTGCGTAAGTACATTTATGGGTGGTGTGATGAGGCTGGGTCTAGACTTTACCTTATTATGTGGGAACAAACAAAGAGCTGGGCTGGGAAGGGTCAATCAAATTGCCCCCTGTTGGTCACATGGGTTCATTGGCCAATCAGGGGTCAGGGCCTGCAAACGCGCAAAGTTACTCGAATTGTAATTAGCGTCCTTTTCAACTTAACTGCAAGGCTGTAGAGACGCTATCCTGGTTCCAGGGAATTATTTGAAGCGGAGTTTTAAGTCCCACCTCCGCCCCTATACAACCAACCAATATTTGCTTTGCAGCTTTTTGTGCTTTTCTATATGTGAGTACAAATTTATATATTCTTTTGTCATTTAATTTTATCTTATTTGTAATATGCCTCTTGCTCTAATTACGTGCCATTCTATTTGTAAATGGCTATCTTATTATCTTGCCTCGGGCACTGACTATCGTCTTGCATTGGATTTTCATTTGGGAAACGTCGTTTCTGTGAGGTTAAGCGGAGTTGCAGGTAGAACGGTGGAGAAATGGAGGAATTTCGACATGTTCTTACTTTATTTTCTTTATCCCGATATTGTTGTTTTCCTTCTGGGAGAAAATGATATACGGATTGATACTGACCCACACGCACTAGCCTTCAAACTTATTTCACTCGCCTCTCAGTTACATCGTGAATACCACGTCCACCAAATTATTTTATGTCAGATGCTTCCACGTTTCATAATTAGCAGTTATACACCTTATAGCTATTGCGATGTTGCACGATCAGTGAATGAAATTTAGCGGACAGAAGTCAAATTCTTATCCATACATTACATTCTGGGAACACAATGGTAAATTTCCTTTTCCTGTCTACGGCGGGAATTGCAGGGGTATATTCCGGGCAGACGGCGTGCATTTGTCGAACAAAGGGCAATGGTATTTGCGAAAGTGGATTACACGATTGAAATCATGAGTTCTCACTACATTATATATTTAATGTCGGTATTTGGTTCTCTTTACATATCTTTGCATTGTCATTCCGTTTCCAACATTAATTTACTCGATATGGGCGCCTAAATTTTGCGTCTTTATGGTACGTTTTCCAGCTTGTCATGGATTAGCGCCTGATTCAGGTAAAATGTCGTAGCGTCATTCCTTTAGTTGAATAACGAGCCCTACTTCAGTTGCAATCTGCATTCTGTAATTACAAGTTCACACGATTATTCAACTATTACATGATGCTACAATTTCGCGTGCCGATTGTCATTGTATATAATGTCTTCGTCGTATTGTAGATTCCTCATATCACTTTACTATTACACAACTTGTCATGTTTTCACTTACATTTTACTACAAATTGTTACACGTTATCAAGTGGATTCTTACAATTGACCATATATTATTACAAATTATCTACTGTATACTGGCACTTGGCTCTACTTATTGTTACAAGTTATCAAGTGTTTACATACAATTTTCTCTACATATTATTACAAGTTGTCGAGTGTATACTTGCACTTGACTCCACTTATCTCATGTTCTGAAGGTTTAATTACAATCTAATATACCTATTGTTACAAGTTCTCAAGCGTATACTTACACATTACTCTACCTCATTCTTGACTCGATTAGTATTAGTTAGCACATGAGTAATTCCACTCGACAATAACTATTCTTACAGGCTTGTAAATGAATCATAGTTAACTGACTCTATTATTTCAATTTCTGAAGTTCATACTCTGACCTAGTGGGTGCTGCTGTCACCAGGTAACAATTTCGCTTTAAATGATGCTACAATTTCGCGTGTGTCATTTGTCATTGTATATAATGTTTTCCTCGTATTATAGATTCGTCATATCACTTTGCTATTACACAACGTGTCATGTTTTACTTCAATTTTACTACATATTGTTACACGTTATCAAGTGGATACTTACACTTGACTCTACTTATTGTTACAAGTTATCAAGTGTTTACATACAATTGCCTCTACATATTATTACAAGTTATCAAGCGTATACTTGCACTTGACTCTACTTATTGTTACAAATTATCAAGTGTATACTTACACTTGACTCTACTTATTGTTACAAGTTATCAAGTGTTTACATACAATTGTCTCTACATATTATTACAAGTTATCAAGTGTATACTTACACTTGACTACTTATTGTTACACGTTATTAAGTGTATACTTACACTTGACTCTACTTATTGTTACAAGTTATCAAGTGTTTACATACAATTGTCTCTACATATTATTACAGGTTATCAAGCGTATACTTACACATTACTCTACCTCATACTTGACTCTATTATTATTAGTTAGCACATGAGTAATTCCACTCGACAATAACTATTCTTACAGGCTTGTAAATGAATCATAGTTAACTGACTCTATTATTTCAATTTCTGAAGTTCATACTCTGACCTAGTGGGTGCTGCTGTCACCAGGTAACAATTTCGCTTTAAATGATGCTACAATTTCGCGTGTGTCATTTGTCATTGTATATAATGTTTTCCTCGTATTATAGATTCATCATATCACTTTACTATTACACAATGTGTCATGTTTTACTTAAATTTTACTACATATTGTTACACGTTATCAAGTGGATACTTACACTTGACTCTACTTATTGTTACAAGTTATCAAGTGTTTACATACAATTGTCTCTACATATTATTACAAGTTATCAAGCGTATACTTGCACTTGACTCTATTTATTGTTACAAATTATCAAGTGTATACTTACACTTGACTCTACTTATTGTTACAAGTTATCAAGTGTTTACATACAATTGTCTCTACATATTATTACAAGTTATCAAGCGTATACTTGCACTTGACTCTACTTATTGTTACAAGTTATCAAGTGTTTACATACAATTGTCTCTACATATTATTACAAGTTATCAAGCGTATACTTGCACTTGACTCTATTTATTGTTACAAATTATCAAGTGTATACTTACACTTGACTCTACTTATTGTTACAAGTTATCAAGTGTTTACATACAATTGTCTCTACATATTATTACAAGTTATCAAGCGTATACTTGCACTTGACTCTACTTATTGTTACAAATTATCAAGCGTATACTTACACTTGACTACTTACTGTTACAAGTTATCAAGTGTTTACATACAATTGTCTCTACATATTATTACAAGTTATCAAGTGTATACTTACACTTGACTCTACTTATTGTTACAAGTTATCAAGTGTTTACATACAATTGTCTCTACATATTATTACAAGTTATCAAGCGTATACTTACACATTACTCTACCTCATACTTGACTATTAGTATTAGTTAGCACATGAGTAATTCCACTCGACAATAACTATTCTTACAGACTTGTAAATGGATCATAGTTAACTGACTCTATTATTTCAATTTCTGAAGTTCATACTCTGACCTAGTGGGTGCTGCTGTCACCAGGTAACAATTTCGCTCATATTCTCACAGAACAGCAATACTGCTCTGATTCTTTTTGTTTTACAATGGCTCCACAGAGAAAAGCATCAAAGGGGGGTGCAGAGGGTAGTGGAATCGACGACTTCTGCACGAAAACGAGCGCCTCCACAACGGAAAGCGTCAAAAAAGGGTTCAGCAGGTGAGGCACACCAGTAAGATCAGGCAGAGAACGTCTACGACCACATCTCCGGGCCGCTTTCAACTTCGACACGGAGACGATAAAAATATATAACGTGAGAAGTCACCGAAACCATCAAAGCACACGTGGACGACAGACTGGCTAACATTTTAAACTGCATGCAACCGATACACCAAGCGGCTGCTATTGCTGATCCAGCACCGGTGGCATACATCCCAGCAGAGGACCCGGGAAGTCGCCAATCTATCGACGTCACAACTTGGGCATCTATCACCGGCGGCATCTGCGTCACAGCTGGGGAATCACGAGGTGGTCAACCGGGCCGTCGATATCGCAACATCTGCTTTGGTGGGGAATACAGGGTTAGGTAATGCTGCTTTGTGACCCCTATCAATAATCACATTCAGTCAGCACAGCTGTGTATTAACCAGTCTAAATTTGTTAGTGCCTCCACCCAAATAACATCTGCTATCCCTGTTAAGGTCAAGGAGCTCATTTTAGAAGGTCAATACATTTATTTGTCCCTGCTTCTCCCTGATAGGAGTTAGGAGACATTCAAAATGCAGATTGACATCAATCACGATGCCCCCAAAATTAGATTGGTCCCTAGTCAGAAGAAAACCCCTCTTTCTCTACACCAATGGCTATTCGCTTGGAATAGCTTTGTGGCAATTCTCGCTGCGACTAACTCTGCATCTATTGCGGGTTTGTCTCAACATATGGAGACAGTCATGACTCTTCACAACAAAAAGGCTAACTGGCGTTACTATGACGAACAGTTCCGGCAACTGGTCAGTCGCCATGAAGCCGAATGGGGCACAACACACTTAGAGTTGTACCTGAAGTCGGTTGTAGATGTGCAAGGAATTGCACAATCTCAACATCAAAACTCCTCAGGAGTTAGATATCCCAGGGGGGGGGGGTCTGTTTCACTTAGGGCTGATTGAGAAAAAGACTAGTGGCACTTACCCTCTCATTCATCACTTGTCACATCCGCTAGGACACTCGGTCAACGATAATATTCCTTCAGAACAGTTGTCACTCCAGTATGCTACGGTTGAAGATGCTATATCTTTTATTTAACAGTTAATAAAAGGGTGTCATATGGTCAAAACTGATATTGCCAGTGCTTTTCACATCATACCGGTCATGCCTTCCCAATATCACCTGCTTGGCTTTCAATGGAAAAACAAGTTCTATTTCGATAAATGTTTACCAATGGGGTGCAGTTCGAGCTGTAGTATTTTTGAAACTTTTAGCAGGGCTTTGCACTGGATAGCCAACAATAAATTGGGGATACATCATATGGTTCATATTTTGGATGATTTTCTCATATTAGATAGTACTTACGATGGATGTTTACAGAAACTCAACGACTTCTTACTTTTCTGTAAAGACATTGGCATTCCTATGGCAGAGAAACCAGCCTTCCTCCCTGCCCCTGCGTTGACTTTCTTGAGTTATGAATTGGATTCAGAGATAATGGAAGTGCGTCTACCGCTTGACAAACTTGCAACATGTCATGAACTGCTACAAGGCTGCCGACAGAAACCGAACTCGTACCTTTTTGAAAAACAATACGCACCGTTAACCATATATACATATGTATCGGCTATTGGTTATGTGCACAAACTAAGAAATATTCCTGACCCAACCAATTCCTTTCTTATTCAAAAACTACTACAAACGATTCATAAACATTTACCACAAACAGATGCTAGACTATCAATTGATAAATGTATGTTAAACAAATTCGTGCTAGTCCTGCCGACATTTACCCATAATGCTTTTTGTGCGGCTTTATTTAAATCTATGTTTCTTCTGGCAGTTCATGCTTTTCTGCGGGTGGGGGAAATTACTGTTAGACAGACGGGTTGCGGCAATCCCAACTGGCTTCAATTCTCTCAGGTTCTTATCAATGACAGCAGTTTAGTGGTTTACTTTGCAAATTACAAACACTCCCATGGTCAAATTTTTCGCCTAAGGATCGTGCCCCAAAATGTTCCAAGACCAATACCCCATCCGATATCTAATATCTTCTTTTCACAGTGTGGGGTGCACAATTCGGCGTTATCTGCTTATTTGTCTATAGGATGGTTAGGTTGCTTCATGTTTACTTTGTTTTTACTTTATATTCTAAGTTAGGAGTATGGACTTTAATCACTTCCCGTGGGTTCTGTTTTCCGATTGCTGTTCTTCGAATCGGGTCTCGTGTGTGCACAGACCAATACAGCTGTCCACATATTACGGTTTCTGCTCTTTATATGGGTTCATTGGAGAGCATTTAACTTTCCGTGGTCCTTAGGTGACGAGTTGCTGCTCTTCATATGGGTTCATTGAAGCGCACTGCACTTCACATGGGGTCTACACAGATTGGACTTTGTTATACTTGTACATATGACATATGCGGTTGTTATGCTTAAATGTTTACTTAAACGGTATACTGATACATGTTGTTGTTTTTCTTTTAATTCTTGTAATTTGTTTTAATTTTAATTTTATAAGTTCTTGTCTCATAACATTATACTTTAATTTTCTTACATATTTGTTGATGGCTTACTGCAGGTCCCCCCCCCCCCGGTTTTCTCTCTCCTCCTTTTGGGCTACACAGAGAGCGCTTGATGTGGCGGGTCTTCTCTGTGTGGTGGCGGTCGGAGCCCAAACGTTCAAGCACTTGAGTTTCATTATGTATGTAAAGTATGCATTTGTATATCTTTTGACTATAATTATGTTTTATTTCTATATATAATATATAATGAAGTCACTGAAAGTGGCCTGCAGCAACAATTAGGTAGTTTGTTATTATTTCTTCCCTGATGCTGAACTCTAACATTTAGGTGTCTCCTCTGGCTGTAAACCAACGCCTAACCATAAAACTACTTACGCCTGCGCAAGTACATTTATGGGTGGTGCGATGAGGTTGGGTCTAGACTTTACCTTATTATGTGGGAACAAAGAGCTGGGCTGGGAAGGGTCAATTAAATTGCCCCCTGTTGGTCACATGGGTTCATTGGCCAATCAGGGGTCAGGGCCTGCAAACGCGCAAAGTTACTCGAATTGTAATTAGCGTCCTTTTCAACTTAACTGCAAGGCTGTAGAGACGCTATCCTGGTTCCAGGGAATTATTTGAAGCGGAATTTTAAGTCCCACCTCCGCCCCTATACAACCAACCAGTTTATATATTGGTTTATATGTCCAATGGTAGTCGTTTCTCAATTTATCTTGTATTTGTTTACAATTTTAAGCACTTCATCGTTATTATATATGTTGTAGTTTCACATTTTATCATTTCGCATATTATCGTGTTTATACGTATACAATTTCAAGTCCCACCTCCGCCCCTATACAACCAACCAGTTTATATATTGGTTTATGTCCAATGGTAGTCGTTTCTCAATTTATCTTGTATTTGTTTACAATTTTAAGCACTTGATCGTTATTATATATGTTGTAGTTTCACATTTTATCATTTCGCATAATATCGTGTTTATACGTATACAATTTCAAGTACTTGATCTTTAATATGTCTGTAAGGGCGATAGGAGCCCAAACGTTCAAGCACTTGAGTTTCATTATGTATGTAAAGTATGCATTTGTATATCTTTTGACTATAGCCTTATCATTTCGCATAATATCGTGTTTATACGTATACAATTTCAAGTCCCACCTCCGCCCCTATACAACCTACCAGTTTATATATTGGTTTATGTCCAATGGTAGTCGTTTCTCAATTTATCTTTTATTTGTTTACAATTTTAAGCACTTGATCGTTATTATATATGTTATAGCTTCACATTTTATCATTTCGCATAATATCGTGTTTATACGAATTTTAAGTCCCAACCCCGCCCCTATACAACCAACCAGTTTATATATTGGTTTATGTCCAATGGTAGTCGTTTCTCAATTTATCTTGTATTTGTTTACAATTTTAAGCACTTGATCGTTATTATATATGTTGTAGTTTCACATTTTATCATTTCGCATAATATCGTGTTTATACGTATACAATTTCAAGTACTTGATCTTTAATATGTCTGTAAGGGCGGTCGGAGCCCAAAAGTTCAAACACTTGAGTTTCATTATGTATGTAAAGTATGCATTTGTATATCTTTTGAATATAATTATGTTTTATTTCTATATATAATATATAATGAAGTCACTGAAAGTGGCCTGCAGCAACAATTAGGTAGTTTGTTATTATTTCTTCCCTGATGCTGAACTTTAACATTTAGGTGTCTCCTCTGGCTATAAACAAACGCCTAACCATAAATATATATATATATATACATATATATTAATATACATACACACACACACACACACATATATATATATATATATATATATATATATATATATATATATATATATATATATATATATAAGCATGTTCAGAAAAATAATTTTTGCTTTTATTAAGGGTGATAAGTTTGATTAATATAATAAGTATGATGGAGTAACCAATATAACATGAACAAAATTCATATAAATATATTGGGAAAAGAAATGTCAACATGTCTTCATTTAAATTTTAATGAGGTTGATTTTTCTTCTTATGGTGTTTTTGTTTTAGATTATGTTGTGGTTTGGTGTAAAAAGAATGGCCAACCAACACCTCTGGAATCATCTCTCAATGATGCTATAACAGAAAGGATCAACTATTCCATAAAGCAGAGTAAAATGACACTGAAGAAGCTGAAAAACTAAACTAATAAATTAATAATGATTGGGGAAGGTATTGTTTTAACTTGTATGTATTTATCAGTATAAACTCTAAGAATGAAAAGCATTTGTTTGTTAAATGATTACCGGTAGTTTTTTTTTTTAAATTTTATTTCTTGTTTAATGAGGTTCAATAAATAGAATTAAAAATTGGTCAGGAAAACCTGTGACCATAACATTCTTCAAATGATACTCTAGATGCATATTTTAGGAAGGAGGTGGAAGCCCAATCATTTTTCCAGACGTGAAGCTAAAATGTATTTCCAGGCGTTATTAGGGTAAGCTAAAATATATATCCAGGCGTTGCTAATTTACATATTTCGTCTCAAATTCAGCCTGAGTTACGTCTCAATTCCGCTTGGTTTACGTCTCAAATAAGTTAGTCTTTATTAAATTTTACGCCTGAAATTTTTATAAATATTATGCCTGGAGTATGTCTAAACGACTCATAGACAATTCGGCCCAGCTCGAAAGACAATTCGGCCCAACTATGCAATAGTTGTATAAAGATATTTTTTTTATACAGCAAATATATCTATATATATATATATATATATATATATATATATATATATATATATATATATATATATATATATATATATATATATATATATATATATACTCCTGTCCAGTGGTATAAGGGCAAATTGTACCATAATCGGTTTGTGCATTCTTGGTAATGGGCAAGTACTATTCAAAAAGGAACATGTTCACCTTATAGATCTCATTCTCCTGATACCATCTATACATTGAATTTGTGTAAAATATTTTTGGATTTCGATAAACATTTTTCTGTTTTTTTGGGTATTTGACCTCTGGCCTCTAACCTTTTTAATCCCATAAACTGAAATATTTATATACACCGGAACCCATAAACCATGTTTTAATTTGAGTAGATTTACTTATTCTTAGCTCAAAATATAAATCTTTGATAAGTCATTGTTTTTTCACAAACAAAGTATATAATTAATCAAATATCATATTTTCTCACGAGTTGCCATTTTCTACTAATTTAATCAAATTAGAAAATGTGAATATGTGGCAATATATGTTCTGAGATTTAAAAGTCCAAAAGAGACAAATAATTGCAAATAAACAATACAGAGAACATAATTGTGTAATTTGGTCATACTTTGAGAGATGAAATGATGTCCTTTGTCTAATTTGGTATCGCAGATTTTTTTTATTTCATCTCGTTTGGGGTAATTAATAATTCCGAGTTATGCATTTGGTTTGTGGAAAAAAAAATTAATACAAAAATTCATTGCTTTATCTTCCAGCAAGTTTATGATACACACGTTACTATAATCTTGGTTCATAGACATGGCTGAATACATGCATTTAAGCAAGATCAAATAAATGCCCATTAACATTAATATATACCTGTAAACAGTGACACATATACATCTTGATAAACATGTATATGTGCCCATAAAATAATCATGTTTGTGCCCTTAAACAGTATATATATATATATATATATATATATATATATATATATATATATATATATATATATATATATACCCACAAACATCAATCATATGCATGGACTTAAACAGGTATACTTACACATGCCCATAAATATGTTTATTTACAACTGTAATCATGTTAAACTTGAGAACTAAAATAATGATTGGTTTGTTGATTGTGCATTGTACAGCACACCAGCTTTGTCAGGATACATTGGAGTCAAAAAGTTGTCATTTTATACATATTTCTGCAACAAGAAAGGTTTATTACCAAAGAAGGATAAAAGAACAAAAACAACATGATGGGATGGATGGAAGGACAAGCTGGGAAGGATAATATCAGATGTTTTCCCGTCAACAGATAATGATGACGGTGTGTATAAGTACTAATTAGACATAATTTAGGGTGATTGACTATACATGTTGGTTACAAACATTCAAATGTGTTGTACTCAAAGATCTATTTTAGATTAAATATGAACTCTTTTTAAGATATTTAAAATAGAAGACACATTTGAGGTATGAAAAAGTTCCTTTATGTGCTGGAAGTTGTATTGATGATTGTATATAGATTGCAATTCACTGCAAGAATCTCACTTGAGTGGCTCTTCACCCTTTTATATGCAAGCAGGTAATGTAAGTATAACCAATTCAAATCCTTGCAATGACAAAGATTTTCCCTTCACTTCTCTATTAGAAGTGCAAAGTCTGAATTAAAATATACATGTCCAAAACTTACATAAATAATATACCTGTATAAATATGTACATATTTCCATTTACTACCTAATATACCCAACATAAAATATGAATTTGTATTAGTAGCAGAAGGATTTGTTGTTGTTGTTGTTGTTGTTGTAGGATCAGATTTTATTTCAAAGTTTTTGTTACGAACAATCTGGAAGGCTGACCTTTGGAACACATATAGTCTCAGTAGTAAATCCTTGATAAACTTGTTTTTAACAATATGAGTTTCAAGATGTTTAAAACAGGAAAAATGTTCATAAATGGAATGTTGCTGAAACGGACATTTTAAAACAAAAGAGTGTACAAAGGAAAATGAATGTATAGATACATATTAATGTCTTGCACCATAGTTTTATCTTCAAAAGTAAAAATAAAAAGAAAACAATTTTCTGTAAAACAGTTTATTACCAACTTGTGTTCCGGTAGATAAAAATTGTCACTACAAATGATGAAACTTTATCTTTTTAGTACAAAACTTTTTTTTAGATGAATCTAAAGTAACTATATATGAAATCCATGAAATTTTTATTAAATAACTGTCAGAAATATATTAGCAAATGCACTTTTCAAATTATAATGTATACATCCTGACCCCCTTTTTTAATAATGCTTGAGGAAGTTAACTGAAATATGTGCATAAACCACTTTTTTACAATGACATTGATCTTCTAACCACAGTGTAAGGCATATATAACATTGTGCTAAGATATTATTTCTGTGTAATGTTATCATCTGATGATCAATTATGTTTAATGACCATGACTTTTCACTTTTTTAAACTCTAAAATCAATACTATTGTTCCCTAATGCAAGAGAAAGTTGTCCACAATGTTTGGTAACTCAAGGTAGTGGACACCTTGTTTTATTGTGCTAAACGATTTTTCTTTTTCAGTCAGCGACAATAACTTTTACGCCAGATATCAATAGGGTTCTTCTTCATATTAAGTGCAACTATGGTAAATGTAGATGATGGACCAATCCAGTTTTGATTTACACCTGAAATTAGTAAATCTCATGACAAGACAATCATATATTATAATTACACAACAAACTCCTCATGAAGGTAGGAATATAGAGAAATACACGAATTGATAAAATTGGAAGAATACAGGCAATATTGACTTTACTAATGACTTTACTACTGGCTAAAATATTCAAAATATTAGATGAACTTTATTTTGCTAAGTTTCACTAAGTAGGCCATATTATAAAATTATGTGACAACTGTATCTGTAGAATAGTAATGATATGAAACAAGTACTCAATAGACGAGACATAAAAATATAATGGGCCATTCCATTATCTTTGTTTCTTTGCAACTGGTAAAACTAGTAAATGTTGAAATCCTCATAATAAAAATATCTTGCAAGATAACAAATGCACAACACAAGAAAGCTCACATTTATAAACTGAGAAAATGAATCATTGTTCAATCAGTTTTATTCATTTATGACTTGATGCAACAGTACTTAATTTTGCTACACTATCTGGTAATTGGCTACCCCCATGCCACCACCATGTTGGCTTATATTGATGGTCAACTGGTTTTTATAACTTCCATGCAAAATCTGATAGATTTCTGTCTTTAAACTAACAAGTTCACTAGTCAAATCTAATCCACGGAACAATTGGAATTACTATACAATCATATTTTTTGCTATCACCCAAATAATCTGTACTGTAACCTCCGAATATTCTGGTCACAACTCAATTCATTTTAACTCTTGATCATTTCAGCTACAACTCAGTTACAAAATTCTTTCCATCGAATGGTGGCTGAATATTACAGGATTTTCCCAACTTTCATCCAATGTTGCAAAATTCAAGGGAATTTCATGGTTTGATAATCAATAAAAACCTTTTACCTGACTTATTCCTGATTTTCTGGTAGTGTAGGAACCCTGTTAACTAGATGATCTGAGGTATTGTGCATAACTTAAATTAGCATATTCAGTCATAACACTTCAAACCTCTGTAAACAAATAATATTTTGTATTTCCATCCGCCTTTACCTTAGCTTAATCCTGAGACCTTATAGAGAGCTCAAAATGAAACATCAATATTTGATAACGAAAGCAGACACATATATTCCCAGCCTCTGCATATTGATAGGTCAAGCTATTTTCACAAATTTAAATCAGGAATGAGTATTTACATTTTTGATTTTAATAGTAAAGAAACTCGCTTAAATGTAGATAATCTTTCAAGTAATTATCAAATTTGAGTTGTATGTAGCTCAACCAATGGGAATGGCATAAGATACAAATTCTTACCAAAACAAAAAGGCGCACAAGATCACTGGCTGCATAATTATAGAAAATCTTATAAGCTTTTTTCAGTTTTTGAGGAATCCTTCAGTGATAGTTGATACTCTTTCAACTGAAATAACTATTTCATCATTTTGCTATACCAATTTTTATGAAAATGTATGATCCAAGATGGAACTTGTTTACGCAAAAAAAAAACAACAAAGGAGAACAAAGAGATATTTAGAGCACAAATTTGATGTTAATAAGTTCCTAATAGCACATAAAAAATACAAGTTATGGGGTAGACCGGTTTCAAATGTGTTCTAAAATATTAATTTGAAATGTTTATGTCATTTCCATGAAATCTGTTAAGAATATTTAGTATGAGATATTTGTTCCTTGTTTCGACTGTGTCAATTTATAACCCATTTGCATGAACATAAAGTGATAATGAAGTGCTACAAATAAGAAATGGGGACATTTATACCTCAAGTTTTTTTCATGTACAAAGTTTCAAAAATAATTCCTAATTGTAGTTCAATTTATACTCCTGAAATGTATGATAGGCAGAACAGTTGCTATACATCTAACACTGTTGCTAGTTTACAATACATCATGCCATTTAATCTAATTTATGATAACTACCTGATATGGAGTACAAATCTTGACCTGAACTAATATTTGGGCTACAAACATATAATGCTGTTTTTACAGAAATATTTATTTAATAGTTAACATTTTAGCAAATGAGAAATAATGAAATGCACTGATGATCATATAAATGATTTGGTGTTGAGTTTTCATTCACAAGAAGAGTATATCCATGTCAGAAACACGTGTCAAATATATGTTTCATTACATGATGAAATGCTTTATTCGCAGTAATATTCAATATGTATCTAAAATAAGTAAACCGAAAGCTAAATTGTACTCTGAAATTATGTGGCAGCTACCCCAGTTACGACTTAGTATTGCTCGAGTCTAAATGTTTTCAAATGCCCCTAATACTCTTGAGAACCTGCAAATACTGCCCGATTTAAATTATGAAGAAAAATATAGCAGTAAATGCCTAAAACAGACCTTACAAAGTGCCACAACAAAATGAACACGTGTACATATATTTTCACATTTCATGCATTCCTATCTTGGGATGGAGTGGAATGTGTAGACCAAACTAATTGCAGAACTGTTCTCAAAAGAGTTCAGGTGCAATGATTTGTCAACATGCACATCTCTTGATGATGAATTAGAGCTCTACCAAGTTTCACTGCAACCCAATATTACCTGCTCACGTAGTTGCATTCATAAAATTTCTCAAACATTATTTTGAGCTTGAAGTCTAAAAAGGTAACAAATTTGCATAAAAACTTTATTGAGAATAAAGATTTATGTACTCAATATTTGACAGTGACAATAATATGTATAAGTATAATATAATCATAACAAATGCTGACAAAAAAACTAATAAGATTATGTCACAGTGCTAGCAAACAACAAGAATGTCTAGCAACTCCCACAAACATTACTGGAGCATAGTCACTTGTTGATATACTCATATTCATGTTCAGATCTTCTAAAGTCTCTGAATGAAACATGCTGTAATGGCAGATTTTTTTCTTCATGATTTCAATATAAGCCCATTTCTTGTTTCATATCTGTCTCTGCACTGTTGCCAAGTTTAGTTTCAGTATACCGAGAGAAGGCATTTTAAAAAAATATTTCCCAGGGTACTTTGATTTCACAAAGTTCATATTAAATTTATAATAATTTCGAAATTGCATCAATGGGTGAGTACCCCACATTAGAAGCGCTCTCCCTGGGTCAAATGCATGTTTTAAAGGAATAGCACTAATGACTGAGAATTTAAATGATATTCATTATTGTTAATCAAGTGCAACATACCAAATTTGGTGATCTAACTGTTTTATGATATTTCCAAGTTTAAGTGAAGTAAAAAAAAATCAGACTATAAGTGAAGTACAAAATTCTTAGATCACTGAACGTTTGGTTCACAAATGTCAAGATATAACTATAACTAGTTTAATCCTTTCATTAAAAACCAACCAAACACCACAAATCTTCAAAGTGTTACAATTACAGTTTCCCCTCACATGATAAGTGCTGTCCATACCTTTCTGCTTAAACAGCTAGAGCACAAATATAGTAACATCAAGCAAAATCGTCAATTATTCCAATTACATGATGAGGAGAAAAATCTGCATGTAACTACAACATATTACAGTACCACAAGTAGACTCCATATTCAGGGAATAGGCCATTTGATTTGGCTTCAATTTTTTTCACTGCCTGCCATGATATAAAGGAAGAAACATATGTAAAACAGATTACCACTGAGCCCATCTCCTCCACCCCTATCCATAATACTAAGGAAAGGTTATACCTGTTAATCAATGACAGCCCAATTAGTAGTACCCATCAATCTGCTGAACCTATTCAAAAATCCCAGCCAGGCAGTCCATTGATTCCAGAACCCTTCCACCAGCTGGAATCTGAGCGGGGCAGTGAACAGAAGATGACAGCTCTAACAAGGGATAATGATAACAAATATGGTTCTGCTGCCATTGATCCTGAAATTCTTTTGTCAATAATGGAAGACATTAGAAACTTGGAAACTGGAATTGTAAGAGTAGTAATTAAAGAATTTGAAAAGTTGGGGAATATCATCACCAAGAAAATAAAAACCAATAAGCAAAAATTCATAGCTGTTGATGACATACTTAAGTCAATCATATCAGAGACTCAAAAGATTAACAATAATATGGACAAATGTGTCAAAAATGAAACTGCATTGAAAGCTGTTAACTCTAACACAGCAAATAAAAACTTCACTCTCAAAGCATTCTGTGAAGGGACATCTTACTACTGATTCTGCAGAGACAAGATCAGGTCACAAAAATGTTGTGAATGATGAGCATCACTATTCCAATATTAGCAGTGAAACTCTTTGCTTTTCCAATACCAGGGATTCTTCTCATAAAAAAAATCAAGCCACCCAAAACATCAGGAAATTCCCATAAAACAAACATTGCTAACTGGGGACTCAATCATTAAATATGTCAGTGAAAGAGGTCTTAAACCTTGGGTCAAAGTCAAGTCGTTACCTGGGGATGGAACGGGTCATATGCTTGATGTTATCATAGAAAAAAAACTTTCTCAGTTTGATCATCAGTGTTGGAGGAAATGATGTTAACAACAACATTGAGATTGAACAAATTAAAGAAAATTTTTACCGCATTTTGAATAACATCTACTTGGATAACCCATCTTGTAAGGTATTTATTTGCACATTTTCTCCAAGAATTGACAATGATGTTCGAAACTTGAATGCCTTAATATGACATGTATGCACTGAATGGGACCATAAAATGATTGACATTGAAAATGCAATTGTTACAAAGTCTGGCTTGGTGCTGGAACACCTTTTGGCTAAGGACAGAACCCATTTAAACAAAAAGGGTCTTTCACACTTTCTTCACGCAATAAATGAACATGTTCCAATACTCAAAGGCAAATACATTAACCAAAGATATGACAGGGACCAAAATAATACTTTCAACAAACCAGACAAGCTAGGGAGGTGCTATAATTGCTATGAACCAGGGCATAGCTTTTGATGCATGCAGACATGCTGTGAAAATTCAATGCCATGACTGTTTGGAATATGGACATAAGGCCAAACACTGTGAAATGTTTCACCCTATCAACAGGAGCTAGGTTTATGGCTATGAAGATAGTGCCCTGTTTATGAGACATAATCTCCCTACTGCTTCAAGACAAACATTTGGAACTCAACTGGATGATGATGCACACGTTGTTTCGTTTGGGACCTCAGTTGAACATTTTAACTCACAAACTGACAACTGTGATGGATGTTTTGAACGTGGAAGTACATTATGTGTTTGTAAATGTTCTAACAAAGACGACATGCATGCTTCAAGAAATGCCAGAAATGTCGGTGTGGAACTTAACTCCTTGTCTGACCCTCCTATGAATATTTACTTTAAGGACATATTAGATCTAGGAATTAATGGAAAAGGTCTACACATTGGGCATATAAATATACAAGGTCTGAATAACAAGTTAGACCAACTGAATTTATTATTATCATCTAAGTTCAATAATGTCCATATTCTGGGTTTAACAGAAACAAAGTTAAATGACAATCATGCAAATGACTTGTTGTTGATTATGGCACACCAATCAGATGGGATAGAGGTTCAGGGGGTGGATATGTTGTTGTTTATGTAAGAAATGGTTTATCAGTTGAACGGAGAAATGACCTAGAATTAGACGAAATTGAAGCAATATGGATCCAGGTAAATCAATCAAATACAAAGCCATTCCTAGTGGGCTTTGTCTAAAGGTCCCATTCTGCGAAGGTTGGATGGAATGAGCATTTTGAAAAACAACTTGATAAAGTGATTGATGACCAAAACAAAATATAGATATTAGGTGACTTCAATAGGGATCTTATGAATAATCAGATTGAACGAAATTGGTTAAATTTCACAGAAACGTTTGGTCTAACCCAATTTGTGGACCAACCATCACGAGAAACTGATCACTCAAAAACTCTAATAGATCATATCTATACAAACATGGAAGAAAATGTGACAAAAATACACATTCCTAGGATAGGTCTTAGTGATCATTTCCCTATTTTTCTAACCAGAAAATCCGGCTTTAAAACAGGTGTAAAATACAAAACTCACAAAACCTTAACATACAGATCATTTAAGCATTGTGATGAAGACAAATTTCTGGATGATCTCAGTAATGTTCCTTGGAGTATTGTATCTATGTTTGATGATGTGGATGATGCTCTTGATGTATGGACTCAACTTTTTACACAAGTAGTAGATAAACTTGTACCGATGAAAACACATAGAGTAAAACTGGACTTCCAACCTGATTGGTTAACTCCTGAAATTCTATTATTTAAAATCTGTAGGTCAATAAGCACATTACAGGACATGGAGAAATAAAGTAACCAAAATAATCAATGGGGAAAAGAAATATTACTATCAGTCAGCTTTAGTAAATAATTGCAATACGAATTCTATGTGGACATTTTTTAACAAAATAGCTGCAAGTAAAAGGTCCACAAGGTCATCCAAACCCAACAACTTAGCCAGGAAAGCCGGATTGTTGATGAGGATGTTGAAATAGCAAATACATTCAATGAATTTTTTGTCAGCATAACTTCCAAATCAAGGAACCCATTGTAAACTCTAATCATGATGAATTAAGAAATTTATTTTCGGAAAAAAACCACCTGACACAAATTTATCTCTGCAATACCAAATGAAAAAGTTTTAATTTTTTTTCAAACTACTGAAACAACGAAATCAACAGGCCTAGATAATATTGGACCACATCTCCTGAGGACTGCTACAAGCATATGTAATCTAAGCATATCCACCTCAGTGTTTCCCCAGACATGGAAACTGGCAAAAGTTACCCCCATTCACAAAAAAGTCTGGCAGTAAAGAAGATGTCAATAACTACAGACCAATATCTATATTGCCAACTCTGTCCAAACTACTTGAAAAGCATGTCCATGACAATATTTCGATGTATCTATCAAACTATAATTTAATTCACCAAAACCAATCAGGGTTCCGAGAAAACCATTCGTGTGAGACAGCTTTGGTATCCATGATAGATAGATGGATCACTGCCTTGGATCAGGGAAAATTAGTTGGATCCGTACTGGTTGATCTTAGAAAGGCTTTTGACCTTGTTGATCATGATATTCTTATCAATAAATTAAGCGTTTATCAATGTGAAAATTCAACAATTGATTGATTTACATCATATCTAACAATGAGAAAACAGTGTGTCAAAATAAATAGCAGTTTTTCTAAAGAAGAACCAATTACATGTGTGGTGCCACAAGGATCAATCCTTGGCCCACTCCTCTTTCTCATTTTCATAAATGATCTACCACTGAAAATAGGCAACTGTATTTCATCTACCGACTTATATGCAGATGACATTACTCTATCAGATTTTAAACAACTAAAATCACATCTAGAGGTCTCCCTTCAGACAGCCTTACTTAGAATTGATTTCTGGTGTAAATAAAATGGCATGAAAGTAAACACGGACAAGACTAAAGTATTAGCTACAAATGGTAACCCATGACAAAATCCTTGGGGTAACGGTTGACAACAATTTGCAATGGAATGAACATATTCAAGTCATATGTCATAAAGTCAATTCATGCGTTTAGTTATTAAGCAAAATTAGGCCATATCTATCAACTAAACATAGGTTAATATATTACAAAAGCTATATATAACCACACCTAGACTACTGTAATGTTATCTGGGGAAACACTTCCGACAAGAATATTTGCAAATCATTCAGCTTGCAAAAAAGAGCTTGCAAACTCATCCTAGATAATACTGAAAACATCCCAAATGCACTGAATAATATTAAAATGTTAACAGTAACTGAACGTATATTTTTGAGAAAGGCTAGACTTAAGTTTCAAACAATATGAGCAGCAGAGAGGGTGAATCAGACAACATTTTTAGACAAGTTTTCACTAAAATCACGCTTAAAAACAATGAAACCAATGACATCAGGCCCCAATGTGTGTGTGAATCTGATATCGTTTCATGGATTAGGATCAAATAAAAAAAACAACATTTTCAATGAAATCAGGTCCAAAAAAAATCAATGAAATTAATGAAATCCTCCATCGATTTTTTGGGAAAAAGGGACTACAACGTCGTTGTCACTCACCTCTCTGCTGCTAGAACTTTCAGTTCTGGGTTAACCGAATATTTGATCCAGTCCGATACGATATCGTGTTCCAGATCTTATCTGGGGGGACGAAAATCCTTAGGATGAAAGTCTTTACGACTTTACAAACAGACTAATTTGTAAAACCTCCTCTTGTAAATCAATCAGATTATTAGACTGGTCAGTGAGTTTGAAATTAATTCTGGTTAATGAATTATTATGACATCGCATATAGACTGGATTCACCGGGGACTCAATTATTAAAAACCCTGGAGGAGCTATTGGTGCAAATGAATACAAAATATATCCTTGCTGAGCTTGATTTGATCGTTCTAGATTAATTTGATAGCTTCCTTCGATAACATCACATACTAAATTGAGCGCAATCACCGTTGAAATATTCACATTGAACGGAGCAATATGCCTGCCACCACCATCTGGGTCATTATTATGGGTCAGGATTTTTATTTCCGGTGATGCTGCTTTTTTCCATGCATCATGAATTATTTTGAAACCAACATCGATGGCATCATTGAGAAGTTTTTAGTTCTGGTACGTTATATCCTGGTAGTTTGACTGTGGGAATATCTTTGACGGGGATGCTCTTGCCTTCTGCAAAAAATGTTCTTGTTTCAGGATAACTGTCATCCAATACCTCTTGAATAATTTTTGAATGAAATGTTTCCATATCGTCGATAATTTTATTGCATGTTTCTACGACGCTGATAAATTCATCTCGGGTGAGAGAGCCGGATTTAAGAGATATTAACAACAGTGAAAAATCATTATTCATTGCTGTGAAATTTTCAGCGATTTTAAGTTCGTTAGTAATAAGAAATTTCCTTTTTCTTTTTATATCGTCAAGGGGAGTAAAAAAATCTCTATTATTCGTGTGATCTTTATAACTCTTTACTGGATTATCAGGTTTTATTCTGTCGGTGATATAATCAGTTTTTTGTGGTTCTGGTAAATCAACGGGTTTTCCCCCTGGTGGTAATTCAGGCCATCCTAGTACGGTTCTTATTGAGCTTTGATAGATATCTACGACATATCCTTCTGTGCTTATTTCAATGGCAGATGATAGTGTTGGCTCATGAACTGTTATAGCTATTTTTGATTCTGCTCCAGTAATCGATTTTATTCTACGCGCAAATTCATTATTGATTTGTTCGATTTGGTATGATCCGGTTGGTATGGAAACAACATTCCAGTCTGGGGTACCGTCGGGTTTATTCTTATTTGCAAATACCAGTGAATTATTGGGTTGTTGACCACCAAATGATTTTGACCTAATATTTGGCCAACTGTGGTATACTCGTAATTTTGCTAGCGCTATCTCCTTCACTGGGACCGGAGAGGGGAAATTCACACTGAATTCTGGATTCGTTGAGGTTATTGAGATCATGCTTGTTTGTACTGGGTTCGTGTTCTCCACTATTTGTTGAAGTAATTCCATCTGTGTTGTCATTGTTATTATACCCATGTTGTATTTCTAATTTTGACATCGCAGAATCATATATATCTACCATCGCTGAAAACTCACTCTCTGATATAATTGTATCATCGAGCGATGACGATATCAATGAGGATAATTGCGAGTATGCAGTAGACACAACATGAAATTGAATTATGTAGTCTTGTAGTTTCCGTTGGCTGCATGAGGATATTTTTTTTGTGATTATTGAAATGATTCCAGCGATTGTTGTTGCCGCAGAAATGCAAATTGGAACAGCTATCGGAGCCATCATTGTCACTGAAGACAGTATAATACCAGCTCCGGTGATTACACCACTCACAGCGTACACAGTAACATCAATTGCGGTAATTCTCCTGCGATATTTTTTAATTTTCATTGCATACTCCTCAGACAGGGTTTTGAGTCTAGTTTGATACTCTCTGACCTGATCATAACGATATTGCGATGATGAAATCATTTTTTATTTTAACAACGCTAGCGTTTTCAATTGTGAAATCCTTTCAATTTATTTACTTAAATCTGCTACGAATTCCACATACCATGATACCGAATTTCCAGCCAAATCTTTATCAGTAGATGTTATAGTGAACTTTTCAGTTGTACCCTTGTCGATGATCGTTGAAATCGTATTGACCCCGGATGAACTCGACGATGATATATTAAATTGCTCCGTTGTCACCAGTGTTAATCGATAAATACCTTTAACGGTTGCAGTGATATCTAATTTGTTGTTTGAAGGTGTCCACGCAAATGATCCGTGTTGGATCGTGTATACTACGTTATTGGTTTTCTCATGAGGAATTTTTGTTTTTCAATGATTGTTATCATCCTCGAAAAATCACCTTTGACGGCTTCGATGAAAGTTTTCGTCTCATCGATGGATTTTTTAATATCAGGGAGTTTTATTTCAATTTTATCTAACGGGGTTCCAATAAATTTATCAATGATATTTCTACGAAATGATATAAACTGTTTTATGTGTTCTTCAATTCTAGATTCAAGTGTTGCTAGTACAAACACAGAATTGTTTAACTCATCGTTGAGAATTTTTAATCGATCTGTAATCGTCGAAAAAAGTACACCCGGTTTGAGTTTACCCTGATCGGAAAATAACGCAACGGTGTTCTCGATTGCGTTTCGTTGTTTAACTAAAATATCATCCAACGACACATCACTGGTTTTCAATTTACCCTGATCGGAAAATAACGCAACGGTGTTCTCGATTGCGTTTCGTTGTTTAACCAAAATATCATCCAGAGAAATATTACTAGATTTCAATTTACCCTGTTTGTCTTGAAATACAACTATTTCGTTCGGGTCAACACTTGTTAAATTTAACGTCTCAGCTATTTCATCTTCAATTATTTTTTTTACATCCTTGACAGAATCAGGGGGTGCAGTGCCATCGGGTTTGGGTTTCAAAGATCTCCCCCAAATATCAATCATGTTATTGTAAAACTCTTTCTCTCTCTCTAAAAAGCGATTGCTGGTGTAGTCATTTACGACAATATGAGGTGGTTTTCCCCTTGGGTTACCCAAGGAGTTAGAAATAGCGTTAAGGACATTTAATACTTCGCTGCCACATATTGGTGGGTCATTGATTTGTTGTGTTGGTAGCGTAGAATACCAAGTCTTCATTGGAAATTGTTTTATGTAACGCATAAACTCTTTTGGTGGGGCTAATCCATATGAATCAAAATAGACAATCGCACGTGGATCAATAGCGTATGCAACCCAGTGAGTTCCAGGTCCGGTGCTGTTATCGAGATTAATAATACCTGTTTCAGTTTCGTTTGGTTGATGTGGTAATTGATCTTTCATAAAAACACCTCTGAAATTTTTAATCACTAGTTTTTTAGCCGCATCCATTAAATCAAAATTGGACATGGGAACCATAGACTCCTCAATTAATAAACCGTTCCTGGTAGTCTCAGGCCTGATCCGTGAACGGATCTCCCGCTGTACCATGAATACGGGGTTCCTGGTAGTCTTAGACCTTTTCCGCTGTACCACGAATACGGGGTTCCTGGTAGTCTTAGACCCAATCCGTGAACGGATCGTCCCTTTTTTTTATATCCCTTCCCAGTTGCCTTCTTAAGTGCCATTCCTGCTGCAGTACCAACGGCTCCTAACGCCGCTGCTTTAGCCACTGCTGGGGCTGCTACTGCAATCAATGCTGGTATTGCAGCTAACAACGGGAATATACCGCCTGTTTTAATCATATTTTTGATAGCAGCCGCAGAAAGAGTAATCTGAACACCTTTTTTGGCTGCAAGTGCATCATTGAAATGTTTTATTTGACGAGTTGTCAGCGATAATTTATTTGCACCACCAGTCATTTGATTAGGTTTCAACGTGATTGTGGTTCCACATTTTTTAGCCGATTCTGATTGCAATTTTTTTATTTGACTAGGAGTTAACGTAACACTAATAACACTATATGACATTATACATAATAGATTGATTCTAATTCAATGAAAAATCGAGAAAATCGTTCAAAGATTTTCTACTGGGGCATCTACCACTCTCATTCTTCCACCAACACCTTCGAGTAGCATTGATTTATCACTGAGAATGACAGCAACCGCTCTATAATCAGCAATAGTACCACGAGTCACATTAGCTCTAAAGTGTATATCAACAACTGACTGTCTTGTCAAATCGAGATGTTCCAGTGAGAAGTAATAGATCGGATACAGATTTTTAAAATCATATTGTGATATTTGCAAACCAGTATCCACATTTTGATCGCGTGCCATAAATGACAACAGACGATGATAAACTCGTGCAATATGATTTTCTGTGTAATTAAGTTGTATATCCTCGGATGGTTCCTGTTGGCCGTTTATTCTCAGTGAGACGTCTTTCACACCTAATTGATCAAATATCATATGACTTCGTTCTTGATTACCAACTCGTGCGTTATCCTGTAACGCTACGAATATATGACGTGGCGCAGAAACGCCTTGTTTTGATGCTAGGTTCCAAGTGAATAACCCGTTGATATTTGATTGCTTCACATCTGTACTCACGGTTATCCAACTCAACAACGACTTTCCTCCTTGATCCATAAATGATAGTAATCGTTCTTCTGCGGTGATTGCTGGAGTCAACACTGGCATCCACAATGATATTTTTGTTAAATCGACTCTACCGGCATCAGCATTGGGGGCTGCAGCATCTGCTGGAATCCTCCAAATTGCATCATTATCATCACTTTTTCGTACAAGCGATACTGTATGCTTCGCCCCGTAGATAACTTTTCTGACGTTTCTACAGAATCCAAATATGTGATGCAGTGGAATCGCGCATGAAAATGATTTACGCTCTCCTTGCAACATTGCGTTTCGTGTTGCAGCTCCTAGATTGAAATTAGCATCGTTGTTTATAATCATATTCTCGACCTCAGCATTAGTATTATCACGTTTTTTTGGTTGTCTTATAATAAATGGATTTCCTCCAGCGGTATTCTTACCATCTTTTGCAAACATCATAGAAGGTCCTGCTGATCTTGAATAATCATCGGAATATCTCGCTAACCCGATTATTGTTGTAGCCACATCAACATCACGATCTATGGACTCAATTTCTTTTCCATCAATGAGATATCTAGCACTCTCAAATAGCGCCATAATACCATTATTGACAAAACCGACTTGAGTACCAGCTGGATACGGTGCTGGTACAGTAGGAGTATCAGCAGCTGTTACAATTTCTCCTTCTACTTCAATAAATGCTTCACAGGGTAAAAAGTATTTACCGGTATCATGGACTTGAAGATCAATTCTTGCTCGACTATTTGAGTTTATGGCATGATAGGCGTAATATTGATAATCGCGTACAGAATCATTCTTGGGGACTGGGGCGTCTATATCAAATGCTGGATCAGGTGACCTTTTGAACATTTTATTCTATTTATCAGAGTCTAAATCGTGATTTTCATCGTGAAAAACGCTAGCGTGAAAATCCATAGGATTTCATCGACGTGGTTTTTTAAAGCCACTTCCCGCTATCATGTTTGCAATATTGCTTTGGTTCCCTTGATTTACCATCGACGCTAGTTTTTCATCTACTGCGTTATTTATAATTTTACTAACACTTGCAGGCATTTCTTCTGTAGACGGTAACGGTTTCTTTTTTCGTGATTTTACTAATGATGTTATTTTATCCTTCGCAGTTGAAAACGCTTTCCCGGCAAGATCTCCAACAGTACTAATACCCTTATCACGAATAACATCAATGGCTTTCATTGATAACTGTTTAGCTAACGGCATCACTTTTGGGGCCATTCTTGAAAAGAATCCTAAAATGGTATTGCCGAGGCCATCTCCATAGTATGCTTTATAAACTGGAAACCGTGAATTAACTACATAGACGAGGGTTGGTTTATCATGATTGTAATGGATGATCATTATTATAAAAACAATAGTGTTTTCAATTGTTATTTAATCACTATGATACCCATTTGCTAACTCGTCAATGAAATCTAGATATGTTTTGATATCCATGATACCGCCGGCAAATAACCGTCTACAGATATCAGCTGCTTCATTAATTATTTCTGGAGAGTTATTTCCAGCTCGGAATCCTCCTACAAGAACATCTAATCGTGATATATCATTGAAAACACTATCAGGACAAGTGTTTCCAATCCTTGGATTTTGCAGTCCACTTCCGCTTTAACCAGCTGCTTCATCTAGTTTTTCTAAACCCGTTTCTTGTAAATAATCATCATTAGGTTCTTCTTGTTTTTTTTGTCTCCGTGTTGGTGTTTGACGTCGTTCTTCTAAATCATCATCATCATCAGGTGGTAGTTGTTGTTTTTTTTGTCTTCTTGTTTGTCTACGTGTTGGTGTTTGACGTCGTTCTTCTAATTCTCGTTGTCGCTCTTCTATTTGTTCTCTTTTATAATTACTAATCCCCTTTGAAATTCCTTGTATCCTATCTCATCCTTATTCAAACGACCAATCCCTTTATTTAGTTTATACAAATAATCGAACCAATCATTACTTGATATTCTATCATTCTTATACTCGTCCTTTAAAAAATCTTTTTTTGAATTATAACTTTGAGCAGCAAAATTACCAAAGGCTTGATAATCCTTTGATTTCAATAAACTAGGTTTTTTTATTTCTATTTTAGCATGATCAGTAAATTTATTCAACAGAGAAACAGTCGTTTTTTTCGGATCAGTTTTTTCAGTTTGTTCAGTTTTCGCTGCTAGTTTTTCAAGTTCACCAATAACAGATTTTCCCGTCTCGGGACCATCCCCCAGTAAAGCACGCTCTACCCCTTTCGTTGCTGTGGTTACTGGTTTAAACAACTCTTCAGACCCCAGAGCAAAATCAGTTTGTAAACTCTGTCGTTGTTGCAGTTTATTTCTTACAGAGTCACGAATTGGTACAAATCTCCTGATTGCATCCAGTCGTTCACGAGCCAATCGGGTTGTTAATGCTTCATTGACCATTATTTGAAATCAGAAACCATTTTTCAATTGTAAAACACTTTTTCCCACTTTTGTTACATGTCGGATGATTTTTTAACACAGTCATGGAAGTGTTATTTCATCGTGAGACACCTTCTATCAATGATGGAGCAAGTCACATAATTGTATATAAAATAATTAATACTGTGAGTTGCTCCATTCTATTTTGACATCAATGACATGTCGGATGATTTTTAACACGGTCATGGAAGTGTTATTTCATCCTATAACAGCTTCTATCAGGTTTGTGGAAAGTGTCATAATTGTATATAAAAAAAATAATACTGACAGTTTCCACACTTTTTCATTGATCAATCTGACACATCGTCCATCGATTTTTGACATCCCCCTTGAGGGTCAGCTAAAAAAAATGAGGGTCGATGATAAAATGGTCGGGCAATCAATGGTCGGGTAATCAATTTTCCTGAATTAACGCCCGTAGATTTCTAATTTTAGAGTTGACTTCTTTTTTCAATTCGTATTCGTACCCCAATTCTTTTCGTATTCCCTCTACGATAGTATACAACGGAACGAACACACTGATGTCACTGGAAAATGAAAGAGAGTCTTTAATAGAATTCTGAATTCTTTTGATGAGTGCATACTTCTTGGGTAGCATATACTTGTTAGTGCTAACCCTGTATTCTATATCCTGAAAATCAGACACAATTTGATCAGGATTTAACCCATCTGATAGTCTGATATCCTGATTTTTCAATTTTGCTATTTCAACTATGATGCTATTCATGTTTTCAGAATTCATTATTCTATAACATGACATATCTCTAATTGGAAATTATGACGCATTAGACATAACTAAATTGAAATTTTTGTCCACTCTTTTTTGAAATAGCCGTTTTGGTTATCCCCTCTGCAACTTTTCGTACAGAAGATGAACAAATATCGAAAAATTTACCGGCTTCATATAATGATTGAAATATTTTTTCTTCGTTCAAAGATTTTACTGGTCTCGCTTTTTTTGAGCACTTTCCAGTCCTTCCTCGTTTGGAATTCTCACTCTGTGTGATTGCTTGCAGATTTGATAAAGAATTATTCTTTGGATTAGAATCCTTGTGATCAATGACAGAATCATCTTCGATCAATCCATAAAAACATTCAAATGCGAAACGATGATTGAGATAAGTTTTCTTTCCAACAGTAAACATCAAGTGCCCGTGATTATTCACAACACCAACTGATTTCTTTAGTCTACGGTTTCTGACAGTACCATCACTAGATGCCTCATTATTTGTAATCACTGGATGCTGTCTGAATTCTTGGTTCATATATACTATTCTATTGTTTGTCTAATTCAGTGTTTGTTTCAATAATTACATCACTGGAAAATCTTTCGATGTAGTCTTGCGGAGTTCTTATGATTTTGTCAGTGACGTTATCAGGGTCAAAGACTTTTTCAGGGTCATAATTTCTGATGGATTGTCCATTTTTTATTCTTTTATCATAATAACGCTTCAATTCCCTATATCGCTTACCACCACAATCAATACACAATTGTGATCTTCCCTTGACCCCAACCCCACATCGAATACAGGGTAACGGACCAAGACTTCCACGTCGAAAACTTTGCATATGATACCTACAGTACTCATTTTTTCTGCATGATTTGTTACACGGGGTTACATTTCCCATCATGAGCCATTTGCAGTGATTCATTATACATAAATCTTGCATTTAAATGTTTGTTTTATATATAGCATGAAGGAGTTCAAGAGATTGACTTCGAAAAATGCTAAATTCAATACCGATAGAGAGTTCAAGAGATTATTGAAAATCAATCCTAGATTTAATCTCGATAGACCAAAAAAACGTCCAAAACGTCCAAGAGACGGAAACATGAAAGAGTTTAAGAGATTATTAAAAATCAATCCTAGATTTAATCTCGATAGACCAAAAAAACGTCCAATAGACGGAAACAAACGTAACAAACGTCCAAGAGACGGAAACATGAAAGAGTTTAAGAGATTATTGAAAATTAACCCTAAATTTAATCTCGATAAACCCAAAAAACGTAACAAACGTCCAATAGACGGAAACATGAAAGAGTTTAAGAGATTATTGAAAATCAATCCTAGATTTAATCGCGATAGAGCAAAAAAACGTCCAAAACGTCCAAAAGACGGAAACATGAGATCACCATGGAAGGATGCTCAATTCAATCTTGATATAGTTTCTAATACACCCAAGAATAAAATTCTTGATAAACCCATCAGAGACTGTTTTAATGAATTCAAGCGTGATGGAGCATCTTATTGTTGGTCAACATTTCGAATTGATGGTGTTGTTGACGCTACCATGAATGATGAAAAAGCAGCAGTGATAATCTCAAATGTTGGGGAAAAAAGTCATTTTTTCCGAATCAAATTCATTATCCGTGAGGATGGAAAATGGATCATTAGGGATAAATTTGAACCCATTCTCAGGGGCAAAAAAACTGTCACCGTGAATCAGGATTCAAAACCGGGAATTTTGACTGGAATTGATAAACCCTACTACGAAAGATCTTATCCTGTCACAGCAGTTGTTTACGGGATCTATCCGCTTAATGAAAAACCTGATATTTCAAAACTAGCACCCATGAAATATTCGACAGGGCTAAATTGTGTAGCAGAACGAATAATAGAACACTTCACAAATGCGTCCCGGGGAAATAAACTAACTGATCTAAGACGAAAAAAAATAACCGAGTGGGAGTTCACGGTAAAAGAGAATGGAGCAACAATTCAGGATATAACTAAATTAGAAAAATCATTAAGATTTCCAATATCGGTAAGGACAATCACCGGAGAAGTATTATACGAATCGAAATATAAATCACAGGGAGCCCCCATTGAAATTATTGATCATAGCGCACACGCGTGGTCATCTGCAGTAACAATATTCCCACGGGATAGAACCGTAAAATATCTATCCCAAACCGAAGAATTTTTTTTCAGAGCAGAAATTATTTGATGCTATTTACCATTTGAGTAAAAACGATCCTGTGTCAGTGTGGCTATTTCATAGTACTTCAGACGAAGAATGCAAATTTGATCAGTTTGTAAGGCCTAACGGAGAATTATACCGTACTGAAGAGCTGCAGAATCAAATGAAACAACTAGCTAGTGAGTTTTCTGAGGGGGAAATAGAAGATCAATTATTAGCAAACTGTTTCACAGTACCATCCATTGCAGCACATTTTGCTAGAAAGAAAAACGCGTGGAAACCAACACGAAGTGAGTTCTTATCAGATGTCAAATTGTCCTGTCTTGAATACAGCCACGGCGGATTATGGAACACAAAATACACCGCTGATACCGTTATTTCAGTTGATATGATTGCGTGTTATCCAGGAAGTTTTCTTGGGTATGGAGAATGCGAGAAATATTTCAAACGATTTGAACACCTACACACGAAATGACCCGTGTTGCTATTAATGGACCACTTCCTGATTTTGATTTAACCGGATTCGCTTGTGTAGGATCATTTGAAATGGCTACAGGACTTCATCCGTGTAGTTATCTTTGGATTGGTAAACACATGTCTGAAAAACACTGGATGCCAATAGTGTTATTACGGTATATGCTTGATTGTAAGATGTTAAAATCATTAATTGTCAGTGAAGCAATTATATCCTATCGAGCACAGAAATCAGTCTGGTTACCCCAACCTGATCTAGAAAAAATAATTAGCGAAGAGCGAAAACTGTTTCCTGATTTTAATGAACAACAAATCATGGATTGGTCCCAACAGTTATTTGAAATCAGAAACAATGAAGCAAAAAATCTTGGACGAAGAATAATCGGTAAATTTACCCAAGGTGGCAAAGATGATAATACGAAATATTCTTCACGATTGATTATAGACAACGCTGAATACGATTTTGTAATCGCGGATCTAACGAATAGGGGCCTATATGTCAATCGTAAGGACGCATTTCTGTCCGATGGAACCAAATTGGGTACAATTGTTACCTACAATGATGGATACCATCCGCAGTACACACACTTAAGAGCTTCTATGCTCGGTTATGCTTCTATCAATCTGTTTTCAATGATCAATAGATTTCCTAACACCGCAGTTAGAGTTGCCACTGATTCATTTTACATAAATAGCAAAATGGCTGATTTTAAGGCTACTGGCAACGAGAAATGGGGGACATGGAGAATTAAGAAGGAAATGATTCATGATTATATTCAATCAGCAGATGTTACCATTGAAAATAATTACTTAGAAAGCAATCAGTGTTCAGAATTTTCTAGTGCACCACCGATTTCTGATCCAATCTGTAGATATAAAACAGTTTATTTAAACGGTTGTGGTGGGTCAGGAAAAACAACCCGGGTAATTGAGTTATTCCGTAGAAACGCTAGCGTTTCCAATCCAAACATGATTGTACTAACACCGACTCATAGACTTGCAAGAGAAATGATACAGAGAGGGGTAAATGCCTGCACTTATCATAGTTTCTTTAGATGGAAGGGAGATAAATGGACTCCTGAGCGCATGGGAGAGAAATTTATTCCTGAATTCATCATGTGGGATGAAATAGACACAGTGTCAGAAGATGTCTTAAAAATATTTCTTGAGTGGTTGTTATTGAAGAATACAAAAGTCGTCATGTGCGGTGATCACGGGCAACCACCACCATTTGTCGGTGCATCTCCCCATGAATGGCTAAAGGGTTTTGTAGACTATTATGAAGAAATTGATACCGATCATAGATCACTTGATAATGAATTAAAAGAATTGAAGAAACTAATTAGATTACAACCGGATAGAATCCAGTGTGAAATAACCCGTGAAATAATTTCGGAAACTCCCATGAATGATTTCCGGGAAATGTGGAGACCAAATGATTTGATCATTGCAAGTAGAAAAATAGTCAGGGATACACTTCAGATGAAGTTATTTGAATTGCATAAAGAAAAATTTGCAACGCTTCCAGTACCCCTTTGTTATAGGCCATCGGATACACGAAAACAGAATATTGAAGTTGATATTCCAGGACAGATTGAAAAACAAATTCTCGTATTAAATGATATTGTGCTGGTTGATATCAATGTCGTTGAAGATGCATTGTGTGCTAATAAATCCCCGTGGACGCTAGGTTATGCAGCAACAATACACTCTTCACAGGGATTGACTATATCGGATACAATTGTTTGGATGGTAGATAATCGCATAGAATGGTCGAATTTAGTCTATCTTTCAGTATCCAGAGTACGAAAAATAAATCAACTTCGAAGAATTGTCCTGACAGAGTCAGGCGATGATGAAATCATTGGCGATGATAATGACACCACAATAGATGATATTATTGATAAAAAACTCTCCGGTTACAAACAACAAGACAAAAAAAAACAACGAGAATTTGATATTGATGCTGAATTAATAATTGCGTTAAAGCAACAACAGAATAATCACTGCGCGAGTTGCATATGTATAATGCGTTGGCAGTATTCGGATAAGGATCCTCGCCAATTCACCGTAGACAGAAAAAATAACAATCTCGGTCATGTCAGAAATAATGTGATGTTGACTTTTCTTGAGTGCAATAGACGCAAGGGTGCTAGTTAAGACCATGGGGTGGCAATTGAGTATCCTCGGGTATCACTTGTAATTGTTGTCTAGTAAAACCCCGTTGAGGGGCAGTTGAATCCAGTTTATAGATTGGAGGTCTACCCGTAGATCGTGTTATACTAGATATCTTGTGTGCAGTAACACTCCAAATAGGATCAGTAGCTCTTTTTGTGCCACCCTCAAGCTCTCCTGGTTCATATAAATACCTCACAATGACATTACTACCAAGAATTGGTTGGGAAACGCTAAAATCCTTTTGTGGTTTTTCAGGTATCGACTTCTTTTTAATCGCGTTGATAGGTTTCATGTTGATGGTTCTAGTAATCTCGTTATTCAGTGCGGTAACTACACCTGGTAATCTCTTAACCCATTCACGGGATCTTTTTTCTTGGATGAATTCTTTTGCATATTGATATCCAAATAACCGCTCAGCAAGGGTTTTATTAAACCGTTCTACAATGGCCTGATCACGATGCAGTGCAGTATGCCCTCGTCTGATAGCGACATTGTGATATTTCATTGTAGATAACACTGCACCCTGAAATTCCTTGCCCGGATCAACTTGTAACAGATTTGGCCAGTGCAGAAGACTCCTTCGATAAATCCTTTCAAATGCAGAAGCCACTTCAGTGGCCGATTTTGTTTTTAACGGTTCTGCTTCTTTGTATCGACTTGCAATATCAACTACAGTTAACGCATATTTGTAACCACGATCATGTGGCAGAAATAATATATCAGCCTGATGAACTTCATTAGGAAAGGTCACATCAAAATGCGAGAATTGAATTTGTTTAGGCGGTGGTAGATAAATTTGCCATAGTGCCTGTTTGGATAACCAATGAGCCGCAGTGGTTTTTTTCACTTTAGCGGCGCTAGCGAGTTTACTGATTGCAGCGTTACCCTTCCAGTATCCTCTTGGGGAATAATAAATAGATTCCATGTTGCTATTAATTACCTGCACCTAACATCAATTTGCTTTTCATTGCCGATTTTATCAAAAATGAAGCCAATTTTTCTTTGAAGTATTTATCAGGAATGGCATTCAACGCATGAATTAATTTCACATCTGCTAGATGCCTGTGTTGCAAATTGCTGCTTTTATAAGCAACATCATGAAGGTGACAGGCCTTATCAATAGCGTTTATTGGTTCCTCACCGGGTCGGGGCTGATTTTGATCATTGAGTCTGATATCAAGTCTTGTTCCCGGTCCACAATAACTATACCCTGGAAAGTGTTTTTCTCCGGGGTATTTCCCCCATGGGGTTCCAGGGAGTTTTGCTAATTTGGCAGCGATATCACCTCCTCGTTTTTTTTTAAAGGTTCCTTGGGTTCCTTGGGTTTAGAAACAAATCTAAATTTCTTTGTACTACACTGTACGCATTTACCAGAAAGCGCTGATCGGTTATTTTTTGTTGTAATCGTCGTCAAGTCATCTGTGCCAGTACGCGCCTTACACTTCACGCAATATAGATCCATAATTTATGTATAGAGATATGAATATAATTGATTTTTCAGCGACTAAAACAAGAGAACCAGTGAAGCATCATGCAGCGCTACCAAACTCTATCCGCGCAATTATAATCGGGCCATCTGGATCCGGCAAGACGCAATTGTTGCTCAATTTAATAATGAGATGGATGAAGTGGGATAAGTTGTATTTAATTGCCCCTAGCGTAGACGACCAACGATGCTATGAAGTGCTAAAAGATTTTAATGAAAACGCTTCAGAGATTGCCGGCGAGGATGTTATTGAATTTATAACCGATATTGACGAAGCACCATCCGTGAATGACCTCGATGGAAGTATCAACAATTTAGTTGTATATGACGATGTCATGTTAGATAATCAAAAAAATCCTGCTAGAATATTTTCCCGAGGCAGGCATAAAAACACGGACGTGATCTATGTCACTCAACGATACACTCAGATTCCAAAAGTGATTAGAGATAACTGTAATATGATTGCTGTATTCAACGGCGTTGATACACATACGCTACGAAATATTTGGCAGACATGGTGCTCCGATATGGACTTCAATCAATTTAGAAATTTCTTTAGTCATGCTCAGTCTGCCCCACATGGATTTGTAACAATAAATTTACATGACCCTCGAACACGATATCGTATCGGACTGGATCAAATATTCGGTTAACCCAAAACTGAAAGTTCTAGCAGCAGAGAGGGTGAGTGACAACGACGTTGTAGTCCCTTTTTCCCAAAAAATCGATGGAGGATTTCATTAATTTCATTGATTTTTTTGGGACCTGATTTCATTGAAAATGTTGTTTTTTTTATTTGATCCTAATCCATGAAACGATATCAGATTCACACACACATTGGGGCCTGATGTCATTGGTTTCATTGTTTTTAAGCGTGATTTTAGTGAAAACTTGTCTAAAAATGTTGTCTGATTCACCCTCTCTGCTGCTATATGGCCACATCCTATCTCAAAGAACTATTTTATGCTAGAAAAAATGGCAACACTCCCAATTTAAGATCTATTTCAGCTAACCACCTCTGCAATCCAAAACCAAATAAAGAACTCTCTAAGAAAAGTTTCAAATATTCGGAGTCACTAATTTGGAATCGAATCCCAAAGGAAATTAGAGAAAGTACAAATATAAATACATTTAATTATCATCTAATTCAATGGATGAAAAGTGGAACCTGTTTGATTTGACAAATACATTACAGCTTAAAGCATAATATTCTCAAACCTTCCATTATTTTTCGTAAAGCCATCAGCATCACATGTATACATAGCATATTATTCTGCCATTGGCGGAAACGGCGCTCTTCAAAGAAAAAAAAAACACTTTTTTTCGTCCGACACGTGATTTCACTGAGTTAGCCTATATACACAAGACACCCGCACGAGATATTCATATTTTATTCTGGCGTTGTCGCGGAGCGGTAAGTTAAAAATGGTAAGTAATAGTCGCGTGTCTAGGTTTGTTGTAGCCGCCTTAGGACGTTGTTCAAGCTATACGTGCTCACTGTTTTAGTTTATTTTTATTTTTATTTAGTCGTAATGGCTACTAACGAGGACGAAGTCCTCTCAATTACTGACCTCGAAGCCGACTCGGAATTTTCGGGTTTTGGGCCTGAGGATATTGCAACCTTTTGTGAAGCTGAGGAAAATTCCTCACGAGGGAAAGGAATTATGAGGCCAAAGAAACAGTAAACTAGAGACAAAAGATTAAAGTCTGTTGTGACTAGAGTTCAGAAAGTGGCAAAACGCAAGCCTGTTATGGCGACAAAACAAGTAAAAAATGTCGGACAGTCGAAGACGTCCAATCTCATAGATATAAATAATCTGTCGGAAACCGATATTGAGCTGTTGAAGACAAAATTAAGTCTTAATAATATGCAGCCTGTTGTGGCAGATGTCAATGAAATTGATGCCCTGTTTGGTGAACCGTTACCGGAGTTACATGTAGAAGTTGAAAACGAAGGGCCATATAGCGATGTTGATGTTACCCCAGTAGAGGGCAAATCACGTAGACCACTCGAGCAAATTTCTTTGAGTGGGAAAATCAATGGGGCATTGTTTGATGCTTTGCAGCCTGATTACAACTGTCTTTCTACTAACAATGCTGATGTGTGGCAGTTACCCAAACTGAAAACACCCCAGAAAGGAGAGGCATACCAAAATCCTTAGCAATGCTGATTAACACTGCATGCACTTCCTTGTGTACAACTAATGAAATTGTACAGAAGTACAAGATCCCAGAAAACTGTGATAGGTTAGGCCCACCGCTTGTCAATCTGGAAATTCGGAATTACCTTAATTAACGAGTTCACTCTTATGACAAGCCTTTAGGGATATCCAAAATCTTGTTGCTGCAAGCATTATGCCAATTGTCCAATTAACATAATTATTAAAGCCTCAGATTGTTGCTAATGAAAAGGCAAAGACCTTAATTTCAGATGGTATTACCCTTATGGGTCAGGTACAATATCACGTCTCCCTCAGAAAAAGGTACATGATTCGACCACATTTGAAACAGAAATATTCCAATCTGTGTAATATGCATACCCCCATAACATCCCTGCTTTTTGGGGATGGTGTGCCCAAGGAGGTTTAAAGATGTGACACTGGCTTTGCAATTGCAAAAGAAAATTTTGCCCATATTCACAGAGCTTTTACTAGAGGCCGTGGTATTCGAGGTGGTGGACCCATGCGAGGTTCAAAGTTCAATCCGAGGGCAAGATTACGATCTCAACCTTATAGTGCTAAATATTCATACCGGTATCAATACCAATATTCCAATCGAGGAAGGAAACCTACCTCTACTTGTTCCCCAAACGGGATAATAAATATAAATTGGTTGAGGTAAGTTCTGTTGAAAAATTGAAACAATGTTTTGCTGTATGGTGTGGTTTTACTCGTGATCCGTGGATTTTGCAAATAGTCTCGGGTTACAAAATTGAATTTGATTCCGTTCCTTTTCAGTCCTTTTTGCCTAAGGAAATTCCAGTCTCAACTGAGCAGAAAACAATTGTATCGAATGAAATCACAAAACTTCTACATAAAAGAGATATAGTTCCATCCCATTGTGAGGGAAATCAATTTATTTCGAACATTTTTATTGTTCCCAAATCAAATGGAAAATTTCGGCCAGTTATTAACCTGAAACAGTTGAATAAATTTGTTCATTATGAACATTTAAGCAAGAAACATTTCAAATTGTTTTAGATCTCATCCAGAAAAATGATTTCCTTACTTCCATTGATCTAAAAGATGCTTATTTTAGTATTCCAATACATAGAGATTATCAGAAATTCCTAAGTTTGTTTGTAATGGTCAGCTTTTTCAGTTTGTATGTTTACCTTTTGGGCTTTCTTCTGCTTCAAGAGTTTTCACTAAGATTTATGCATGGTTTAGGCAGCAGAGCATTAGGTGTTCATATTATATTGACGACTCTTTGAATTTGGATGCTGAGAGTCACAGTTGCTTGCAAAATACTTGGACTATGATTGAGACATTAAAATCTCTTGGTTTCACAATCAATCTAGAAAAAATCTATGCTTATTCCATCTCAACGAATTCTCATTTTTGGTTTTGTGTTCGACTCTGTTCAGTTTAAAAATTTTCTTTCTGAGCATAAAGTGGAAAACATCCAGGTTTTTGCCAAGAAACTCTTGGATATAAAGTATGTTAGAATACAAGAGTTGGCTTCATTTATTGATATGCTCATTAATGCCTTTTATGCAATACTGGAAGCCCCAATGCACTACAGGCATTTGAAACGTGATAAAATAAAAGGTCTGAGAGAAAAAAAAACTTATGATAGTACAGTTCAGTTATCTTCTCAAAGTATACATGAACTTAAATGGTGGTATCTAAATGTGGCTGCCAGGAATGGGAAATCTATTAGACAAGACAACATTGCTTTTACTATTGAAACTGATTTATCATTCTCAGGGTGGGGAGCTTATGCACTGGATTCAAACAGGTCGGTCTCGGGTAGATGAGACAAGGGTGAGACTATTTTATCAATAAATTACCTAGAGTTATTAGCAATTTCTTTTGCCTAACAAGCTTTTTATGCAGATCACAAAAATGTACATATTGAGATTCAGTCTGACAACATATGTGCGGTCTCTTATATTAATAAGATGAGTAGAATGGCATCAATTCAAATGGATCAGCTTTGCTAAACAGATTTGGGAATGGTGTTTGGAAAGGGAAATTTTCATATCTGCAGTCTATATTGCAGGCAAAGATAATGTACAGGCAGATTATTTGTCAAGGGACTTTTCTGACTCCACTGAATGGATGCTAAAGAAAGAAATCTTTCACAGAGTGTGTGCACAGACATTTGTTCCAGACATAGATCTTTTTGCATCTAGATTGAACTGTCAGTTGAAGAAGTTCATCTCGTGGTTCCCAAAACCAGATGCATTTAAAATTGATGCTTAATATTCTCCTGGCATGATTTAACCCCTTATATTCCCCCCCCTTCTCTTCCAATTAGACTTCCAAGACACAAAAATATACTGACTCGTCCACACAATGGTCAAATTCATCCTCTAGGGAAGACCTTATCCTTAACCGTGGTGACTGTGGTGGCGCTCTACAGTTTCGTACTTTGCATAGGGTTAGAATTTTTAAGAAAAATAATTTTCTGGGATTTCTTCACTGATTATACTGGCAATATAATAAAGACTTTGTATATCTTAGATGTTGGGAGAAGAACGTTGAATTCCCTTTAGTTTGATGTATGATTGATGGGTGTACTTTAGGTTCCAGAGTATACAGCTTGGGCTAACATAAGATGTGCTCATGTAAACAAACTGTTAGCTCCGCATGGTCATTTTCACTCCCTGGACTTCAGAGGTAAATTGTAGAAAAATGGTACGATAACTTTTTAACTTTTCAGATATTTTGTAATTTGTTCATTGTACTTTCAGAAGCTGCTATTGCCTACTTCAGCAAAATTCGTTTTCCCTAGTTTAATAATTGCTAAAGTTAGTGTACTTTTGATTAATTCTGGCTAATTTTTCAAGCACATGGGAGCATTCCTTTTGTTATACCATGCGCTTAAATCATTTACAATTTCCACAAGTGCAGTATCCAAAGAAATATCAGCCACATTACATCAAAGTAGCATTGAGATATGCCAACATTATCTCCATTGTGCATGTTACAAATGCAAACAACTTCATCTCACATACGTCACTATCTGAAAAGTACATATTAACTGGTGAGCGCCCCCTGTATCAGAAGATTACTCCAAAACCAAGGACTTCCAAAAACAGCTGTGGACATCATTATTAATTCATGCAGATCAGGGACAGCTAAACAATATAACTTGGCATTGAAAAAAATGGTGTTTTTGGTGTAAAATCTGGAAAATTAATCCCTTTTGTGTCTCTGAGGTAACAGTTATTTCTTACTTAGATTCTTTGGGAACTGAAGGTAAGTCATAGTGTTGTCAATACTCACAATGCAATGTTAGTTACTACTTTGAGAATGTTTCAGAATGCATGGTGTTCAAATCCATTGTTGATTAATAAATACTTGAAGGGATTGTTTAACAAAAGTCCGCCAAAACCAAGGTATATGGATACTTGGGATGTAAACATTGTCTTAAAATACATGTGCACCCTTTTTCCTTTGGAAACTGTATCTTTAAGGTTATTAACAATGAAGCTCGTTGCTCTGATTGCATTATCTACAGCTCCACGAGCACAAACTCTAAAATCTTTGAATTTACCAAACATGACTTGTATGACAAAAAAAATAGTATTCAATTTTTCGGATCTGTTGAAAACTTCAAGGCAAGGTAAGAAATTCCAGTTGGAACTACTACATTATGACGATGCAAAGCTTTGTGCTATGCATACCTTGCTGCATTATCTTGACAGAACTAAAAATCTTCGGAAATCTACTCAAGTTCTGGTATCTTCTTGTTCCTATAGAGCTGTGACATATAGTAATATTGCAAGATGGTTAAAAATGGTTTTAAAACAATCAGGAATTAATACTTCTAAAGTTAAAGCACATTCTTACAGAACTGCTGCAGCATCAGCTGCTTTCAGACAAGGCTTTACTTGCACACTATATTAAAAACAGCAGACTGGGCATCAGCAAAAACTTTTCGCAAATTTTATCTAAGGTATATTCAGACTAATAGTATGGGTTTTGTTGAAGCAGTTATTAATAGCAAATAATTTTGATTTATGATTTACAACTTAACAGAAATAGGCTTTATTTTTACTATTGATGTTTTAGCAAATGTTTTGTTGTGAATCTTTACAAATGCTATGTATACATGTGATGCTGAAGGCTTTACGAAAAATAATGGACCCCTCATCCAAGCATTTATGAAGGATGAGGGGCATTATTGGAGTAAAGCCGGAGGCTGAGCATGTATACACCCACCCATTTTGATGTAAGTTGAGATTTCATCAGAATGAGGTTTTTCCCTCCCTGTCTTATTTCGACAACAAAACACTTCTCTTTAAACTATGAATATCTCGTGTGGGTGTCTTGTTTATATAGGCTAACTCGGGTGAAATCACGTGTCGGACGAAGAAAGTGTTTTTTTTTCTTTGAAGAGAGTCGTTTCCGCCAATGACAGAGTAATATGCTATGTATACATGCTCAGCCTCCGGCTTTACTCCAATAATGTCCCTCATCCTTCACAAATGCTTGGATGAGGGGTCCATTTTGTCGTCTCACAATTTTTATACTGTATATACACAATGTACCTAGCTTGATCATGTTTTACAAAATTTTCTGTTGATTATGTTCATATATACATGTAGCTTATTATCAATGCTTTATTATTGTTATTATTATGTTTATTATTATTATTATTATGCAACTATGCACATGTACGCTGTATGTAAATATGCATATAATAGAGGGCAACAAGGAGGATTAGTTCCATAGCATTAAATTGTGTCACCCTCTTTAAATAAAATCATTATTATTATTATTATTATTATTATTATTATTATTATTATTATTATTATTATTATTATAATTATTATTATTATTATTATTATTATTATTATTATTATTATTATTATTATTACAAAATGTATTACTAAAACCCAGGTTTCAACAAGATAAACTATTCTCGAAAAGCATAAAATAAATTTCAAGATGGCCAGCATAACATCCCTATTGTATTTCCAATGGGTACAATTTTTATTTGAAAACAAAAAGATATAATAAGTATTTCAGTATTTTTTTTAGGATGACCACCATGCCAGCTGGAGGATCTCTAATATTCCTTATTGATGAACTGGTGGCATTTACTCTTAATTTATGCCTTTGACCACCTCTATAGGCACTTTTTGTTATCCTGCAGGCTCTCTATCTGGCTTTATCCTGGAATAAGTCCTTTCATAAGCAGGTGGCCAAATGCTGTTATGATAGTGGATACTTCTTTCTTTCGAGGTGCACTCATGCCCATTTATATCGGTTCTTTTCAAAGTACAGATATGCTGCCATGATTTTATTACAAGAGCGCTTCCCCTTGTTACTGAAAAAGAGTTTAGTTGGGAAGAAGAGGGAGTGGGGGTGGGTGGGCAGAGGAGATAACCATACTTCTATACTTACTTAACACTGCATGTTACTTTGTGCCTGCTCCATTCTGTTTTAACTTTACTGAAATCGAAAATCTCGAAAAATGTCTACTGGATGTACTCATTTTTTAAATCAGAATCATCAGATTCATTTTCAGGATTTACTCGAGATGATCCTTTAAGTGATGTAAAGAATATAGACACAATCCATACTGAAAATCCAACATGGCTGACTCCTCCTATTCAGTTCCAAACTGTCTTAAACTCAAGCATAATATGCAGAGTATAACAATCACAGCTGACTCCAACAAAATTCCAACAATCAAGAAATTCTTGGATGAGAATTTAGACATCCAGCATAGTCACTAACAAAATCGACTGATATATAATTCCATAGATAAAGATTCTGTCACAATAACTCTACACATAACAACTGGTAAAAATCATGTACATGGGCTAGGCTACACAGAATGGGTAAATCGTTTTATCAACATTTGTCAGCAATTGGTAGACAACACCAGACCGAAATCAATTACCTCTCAGCCAAGGGCTTCAACACCCATCCCTGAAGCCCACAGATCTCCAAATCCAGTCAACAGTAACACAGCTTTACATGACATAATCCAGATTGCTATCAATGTGGAAGAAACTCCAGGACCCCAGTTAATGATAGGTGCAACAAATTCCTTTGAGTTCCATGGAACCGATAACCAGACTTGTACCTCCATACAGTGCTTAGTAGTGATAGGTATTATCCAGGCCCAAATAAAAACGTTAGAACAGGAACTCTGCACTAAAATCAAAGAGTCTACACAGTGTTCAAATGTATAAAACAGGGGCATCAAAAGTGTGCCATAATACCCAGACAACACAATACACAAACATGTCAAAGAAACAAAACACAAGAGCATGTCAGGGCACTCAAACTATACCAAACCTGCTATAAGAAAAAAAAATCAGTATACACACAAACAGATGAAACCATACCAATTAAACAAGATGAGTCTCTTCTACAGGTATTAGATAGTAAGAGCCAAAAATTAGCTAAAGCACATGCTGTAAATACTACCCATCATGTGTCTCACTCACTATCAAATCCAGGTACAGAAGAAACTGTTCTAAAGACAACCTCTAATTACATACAGCAAGAAGCTAAATTAAATACAAATACTAAATACAGCAGCAGTCACCAAACTCTCAGTCAGTCTAGTCATGGAAAACAAGAAGTTCAAGTAATGCATCTGAACCCCCCACTTGTCAAAATCAACAATATAGTTAAGGACAGATCTCTTCTCATAGGATCATCAATACTCGAAGGAATGAGAACAAGAGGGTTATATAAAACTGACGTAAAAGACCCATAGAGGTGCAACTATTAACACTATTGCACAAAAAATATTGCAAATGGATATGTCACCATATTATTCTGTAATTCTTCTCATTGGTGGAAATAATTACAGTAATGACCAATCTTTGAAGGGCTATGATGTATTGATATACAGGCCTATGCAACATACATCCAGCAACAAAATGCGTTAAAATATGTGTATACTTTTCAATGTAATAATTATAGTTCTGTAAACGGGTTTTAGGCACTATCTGATTTGTGTACAAAGTGCAGCTTATTAACTTGTAAACAACTATACGATAGAGTTTAAGTTACTGCTCCCTCTGAGGCTCCCCAAGTGTCTAATATGTCAATGTCTTCTTGTATGCATGTAAATCAGTCTCATATTGAATTTGCTCCTGTATCCACTACATGTGGTAATTGTACGACAGATGGATCTTGTTTGTTATCTTCTGTGTTTATGTAAACAATCAAGGCAATTTAAAGAAATCTGTCAAGTCTAAAAACAATACACTGCCTTGTCTGAAAGTTAATCCTCTGATCATAATTGTCATGTCTGTGGGCACCTCAAAAAAGGTCTGCATGTAATCAACCTAAATATTCAACACATCCTCCCTAAACTGGATGAGAAAAAGGTAATATTACAGCAAACTAGATCAGTCAATATTCTAGGTCTATGTGAAAATTTTCTTTCCAGTGATACTGATGATTTGGCTCTCCAAATACAAGGCTTAAACTGTAAAAGAAAATGTATAGACTCCTTGGGTTTTGGGGGTATTCTTCTCTATGTAGACAGTTCCATTGGTTATAACAGACCTGTTGATCTAGAGACTATTGGGGTAGATAGTATCTGGATCGAAGTAATCCTTGTCCAATCAAAGCCAATACTCTGATGTTCAGTTTACAGGCCACCTAGTTCCACAGCTGATTGGATTGATATATTTGAGGCTCAAATTCAAAAAGCACTACTAAAGGAAGATTTAGAAACTATCGTATGAGGTGATTTTAACATTGACTACATGAAAACTCCACCATTAACATGGATAAGTAACTTTGAAACTTACGACTTTTATCAATTAATTAACACCCCAACTAGAGTAACAGATAAAAGTGCTACTATCATTGATCATCTCTATACTAATAAACCTGAAAACATAATTGAAATAAATGTGCCAGTGTATGCACTAAGTGACCACTACCCAGTCTGTATAACTAGACATGTTCGGAAATCATCTAAAAATGGGCAACAGATTGAAATACACAATACAGGGACTTTAAACAGTATGATGAGGAAATGTTCTTAAATGATTTAGTTTGCAAGACATTTCAAGCAGTCTGATGTCAACACTGCTTTAGACAAATAGTATCAGATGTTCTATGCAGCCTTAGACAAGCATGCCCCAATTAAAACAAAAAGGGTTAAACACCAAATTACACGCAAGTAGATTACCACTGAGATCAATGAGGCTAGGCACCTAAGAGATAATTTCCACAAGAAAAAAGACATGAAAAGCTATAGAAAGTGGAGGAATAAAACTAAGTGCCTGATAGATAGGGCAAAAGAGAACTACTATAAACAGGCTATTAATGAAAGTAAGAGTACTAAAATATTGTGGAAGCATCTAAAAGAGCTGAACCCACCCAAGAAAAGGTGTTTTCCCCGTAGACTTAAGCAAAATGATGATATAGCAACATCTGTACAAGACATCGTAGAAATGTTCTACACTTTCTTCATAAGCATCTCCAGTAACGATATTCAGAACCAGACTAGCATCCTAATTGAACTTGATGCTTTACTATTATTTATAAGAGCTAAAATTCCTGAAGATAATTATTTTTCAATAGCTACTGTTAGTGAAGCTGATGTTTTTGATATGCTAATTAAGTTGAATATTAATAAATCCTCTGGATTGGATGGTATTGGTCCACGAATTCTTAAAATTGCTGCACCAGTAATAACAAAATCACTAATGCATGTCATAAATTTAAGTATAATGAGTGGTAATTTTCCAGAAACACTGAAATGTGCAAAGTTTACACCTATCTTTAAAAAAGGAGAAAAGGAGGATCCTGGAAATTACAGACCAATATCAATTCTACCTGTATTGTCAAAACTGTTTGAAAAGCATGTAGCCATTCAGGTCTATAAACATTTTGAAACAAACTATTTCATAAAGCACAATCAGGATTTAGAAAGTACCACTCATGCCAAACAGAACTTACCAAATTAATTGATCTTTGGCTGAAGGAAATGGATAATGGACATATGATTGAGATTGTTTTCCTTGACTTCAAGAAAGCTTTTGAGCTTGTTGATCATGAAATTCTGCTGCAAAAGTTGAACTGTTACAGGTTTGAAGTCCTTCTTTAAACTGGTTTAGATCATACCTAAACCAAAGGACTCAACAAGTAAGCACTGACAATATTATCTCTCAAACTCGCACTATTCATTCAGGAGTCCCTCAAGGCTCAATTTGGGGCACTCTCCTTATCTATATCAATGATCTACCATTAAATAATGAATCCACAAATACAGATTTGTTTGCAGATGACGCAACCTTGTATACATCTAGTTCTGATACTGAAGTTATCCAAACAAGATCAAACTCAGACCTTATTAGAGTCCAAAACTGCGCACAACAAAATAGGATGGTAATTAATGAAGGTAAAACAGAATGTATGATTCTGGGGACGACACAAGATGATGAGATTTATTATCTGTGACATAATCAGACTTCGATGGTTCGGGTATATTCTGATAAAATGATGTCCAAGGTGGGATTTCAGGCCATCCCTTATAAAAATCGCGTGCTTATTTCAAGACAGTATACGAGTTCGCTGCAACTTCGCACATGCGAGCCCACATCTTCGCTGTATTGCACGTAGATATGGCAAGCAAAGTCGTTCAAAATGGATGAGCTGGAGCAATCGTAGGTTGAGTTGGAGCAATCGTAGGACGAGCTTGGAGCAATCGTAGGGTGAGCTGGAGCAATCGTAGGGTGAGCTTAGAGCGATCGTGGGGTGAACTTGAGCAATCGTAGGGTGAGCTTGGAGCGTTCGTAGGGTAAGCTGGAGCAATCGTATAGTGAGCTTGGAGCAATCGTAGGGTGAACTGGAGCAATCGTTGGGGGAGAGCTTGAAGCGATTGTAAGGTGAACTGGAGCAATCGTAGGGTGAGGTGGAGCAATCGTAGGGTGATCTTTCATGTATATATAATTAAACAAAGTAAGAACATACTGACACTTGGATTGACATATACGTTTAAAATAAATACGGTTAGAAGGTTCAAATGGTCCTAATCTTGCATTAAGCCTAGCAATCAAACAATGAAATAAAACTTCAAAAAATATTATTCCTGTTAATGTAAACCTGGATGTTTTTTAGGATGCCTATTAGTTTTAATTCTTCTTGCATTCCTCAAGATGTGAAATCAAAAAATTAAGAATACTAATGGTTGATGAGTTTATGTGAGAATACGTTATATCATTCTGATGGAGGACACTAAGTTTTAAATACAGTCTGATGGTAGATTCTAAATTGCATACATTTGATGGCAGAGTCCAAGTTACATACATTCTTAAGGAATAATACAGCTCGAGAGATACTGCTATTTACAGACCTATAATCATCAACATCCTGTTCTAAATAATCTTTGTAATATATTTATTAAATTATCTGAATACGTCATTATAGAATCTGTATTAACAGTGTAAACACTAGAAGTGAAATTAACGTTATACTATTGTTTAAAATATTACTACAAGCGAATCAATATCCAAGTGGGACACCTACTTGCAAATCTAAGCATTTATTCATCAGAGAGCCCTCAGCCTTTCTTGTCAATCCAGAATAAGCACCTCGGATGTATGTAGCGGAATGATTTCGACATTTTGGGGGAAAACAAATGTTATAACAGCACATTGTGACATTCATATTGAATTGGTTTGAACAATGATGGTTTGAGAAAAGTCACAAACTACCTTGAATGTCCTTTAGTCTAGAGTTTCCCATTAGTACCTACTTAAGATCTAATCACTTTTACCTTGGTTGTAGTGCACCCGACAATGAATGTAAATTTAATTTTTTATAGTTGCATACTTGTTAGTGCCCAAGATATTATTGATCATGGAAATTTGAATCAATTAGCTCATTCATTTTGATGGCACAGACAGTAGATTACATATAGTACATATTAATTAAATACATTTGGACATTAAGATTACCAATTTAAACTTTATTTATTTAATGTCTATTACAGATTTCGATTTGATGACATCAGTATCCTAGAAATTTTATTAAATAGAAAAGAAACTCAAGCTTAACCTCAGAACCTGAAATTGAACAATATATTGAAAATGCAAATTCTAAGCGAAATAAATTTAGCCTGTTCTTGAATACATGAAAGTAAAGCAAATCCTTAAAGTTCCATGATGTCATTTTAGTTTAATATGTCTTCTTCAAATACTTTAGAAAATACATGACATGGTCTTGAGTTTGAAATAAGTTGTAGAACTGCGAGGAACCCATCAGGTTTTGGTTGGTTACTACAAATCAGTCACGTGTCAAAACCTTAATCCAACTACCAAATCCAAGGGAGTAAAGTGTGTGTGTGTGTGTGTGTGTGTGTGTGTTTGTGTGTGTGTGTGTTACCGCAGTACCATCTGGTATCCAATGAGACAAGAAACCCAAAAGTTGTATAAGATTTATATTTTTATTTCAAATGAAAAAATGAAAAACAAATGGCTGACAAATGATAAGAAAAATGTTAAATGACAAAATATACATATTTTTTTCCTTATCTTTTCTGGGGGCTGGGGCAATGGCATCATGATAAATATTCAAAATGGGTAATGTTAACCCTGAAAGGCATAAATGGATTAGTTAACATGATTACCTGAATAGAAACTGTCCAAATACATTCTACACAAAGTGACATTATCTTGCTGATAGCTTTTCCATTGATAAAGTTTATTATGGCGAACTACCACCATCTCAAAAGGTCTCATCATAATAGAATGTAAACTCGTGTCTGATCAGATAATTATTTTGTATTTTTTGACACGTCCATAACCATGCTCAATCCCTAAGTACTTGTTTGTTTGTTTGTTTGTTTGATTAGGATTTTTAACGTGACTTTAACAATTTTTCAGTCTTATCGCTACGATGTCTGCAGTGAGGCAGTTTATTGTGATGTCTAGCGCTGGAGCATCATGCCGCAGACATGTAGCATGATGTCCCACCCAATCACATTATCCTGACACCAGACCGACCAGTCCTAACACGAACCTCTTAATGCTAAGCGCCAAGCGATTCAGCTTTTAGTAACATTTTTGTAAGTCTTTGGTATGACTCGGCAGGGGATCGAACCCATAATGTCCAGCTTCCCCGGCAGACGCTCTAACCAATAGACCACCTGAGTGGTTCCTATGTACTTGTGAATAAATTGATACCAATTACCCATAACTGGATTTACACTCATTTGATAGCTATATTATATTAATCAGATAAATGATTACTTCATTAATATGTATGGATCTTGATCCTGAACAAACTTGTGTAACATCTTGATAATATTCAGCTATTTAATAACCTTGATTAAAATATAACCTAGATTAAAATCTGATCAGAAATGTAGCTGCTAGATTGGTAACAAATTCTTTCAGTCAGATGCAAGGCCACATCAAATAATACGCATAGATTTCACTCATAATCAAAGTAAATCAAGATCTTAATGGATAGTCCTATTTTCCAAGCTGGATCATATGCAAGATCACCTCATTAACTTGCAAACATTTTGTTTGCCGTAAAAATTAAACATCTTGATATCAGTGAAACTGAGGACTGATCACCTCATTAATTGTTTGGATTCTAATCATCATTAAAAATGTCAAACATCTTGATGATATAAGCATATATTATATGAAATCTTTTAAATCTAGTGGACAAAAAGGGTAATATCATCAAAATAGTGACACCTATACCTAGCATGTGCTTGACAAGACAGCAGAAAGAAGGGTACTTAATTAATTATATGGCACCTACTGATATTTTGTATAATTAATCATGTAACCCACTCCTAATATTAAATACATAGCAGTCTAAACCTATATGTGTCATCCCAACTCTTGAACAGGAGATAGTTATATACCATCCATCTACCTATATTTCCCTCTAAACTGACAGTTGAAAATTCACAAAATCTTGGTACAAAGATTGCATGTGATAGGATTATAGTTTTGTGGACCATCATGAAGTGGGGGTGGGGTGGGGGATAATAAAAACATTGGGATATGCCATGTCAAGACAATTAATAAGCTCTGTTATTACTGAAACTAAATTTTATAAAATGAAAACACGAAATACAAACTGGCAATGACCTGCCTTCAAACTTTGCTGAGGTTAATCTGTTGTATTATTCTTAAGAATGTATGCAACTTGGTCTCTGCCATCAAAATGTATGCAATTTAGACTCTACCATCAGACTGTATTTAAAACTTAGTGTCCTCCATCAGAATATAACTTAGTCTCATTTAAACTCATCAACAAACAGTATTCTCAATTCTTTGATTTCACATCGTGAGGAATGCAAGAAGAATTAAAACTAATAGGCATCCTAAAACATCAAGGTTTACATTAACAAGAATACTTTTTTTTCAAGTTTTATTTCACTCTTTCATTGCTAGGTTTAATGCACAATTAGGACCATTTTGAACCTTCTAGCCTTATATATTTCAAAAGTGTATGTCAATCCAATTGTCAATATGTTATTATTCTGTTTAATTATATATATATATATACACATAAGCTCACCCTACGATTGCTCCAGTTTACCCTACGATTGCTCCAGTTCACCCCACGATCGCTCCAAGCTCACCCTACGATTGCTCAAGTTCACCCCACAATCGCTCAAAGCTCACCGTACGATTGCTACAGCTCACCCTACGATCGCTCCAAGCTCGCCCTACGATTGCTTCAGTTCATCCTACGATCTCTCCAAGATCAACCTACGATTGCTCCAGTACACCCTACCATTGCTCCAGTTCATCTTACGATCGCTCCAAGCTCACCTTACGATTGCTCCAGTTCACCCTACGATCGCTCCAAGCTCACGCTACGATTGCTCCAGCTCATTCATTTTGAACGATTTGGCGTGCCATACGTAGAGGTCGGATTTAGAACGATTACGAATGAGCTCAATGCATGCATATAGCAAGTTCGCTGAAATTTTGCTTGTGGAGGCTCGCAATAAGCACGCATGCTCGTGAGGCACTGTCAACCACCTAGCATGCGTGAGCTCGCAATGAACATACAATACTTGTACTAGCTGGTTGATAGCACGTAACGAGCTTGTATTCTCATTGCAACTTTAGCACACGCTCGTAGGTGCAAAGTAGCAAGCTCGCAATGAATTGTAACGAGTTCAATACAAGCTTGTGGTTAGCTAGTCACACTTACATTGAGACCTTTATATAGCAAACTTTGCAGTCTCTGTTAGATCAATGGGGAAGATCAAGCTTCATATAAATAAATACAGTGAACTCTTACCAAAAAAATGCAACTCAATACACATTATGAAACAAAACTAAAATCTTACAGATAATGGTTTTTTCTTCAATGCACCAAAATATATTTGTTTTCCTCACTGGTGATTTAGTTTTGATATATCTCTTTGTATTGTTCCCATTCTCGGAATGGATAAAAGCAATGCCATTTTGATGAACCAACAACCAATAAAAAAGTAATTATAACAAGAACTATCATAAATGGAACGTGAGATTTCTATTTATTTCAATAATTATAAAAAACAAAAACATAAGTTTTAGAGTCTAATACAATAATTAAAACCAACAAACTGACTAGAGAAATTAATATCAGATAATATTTTACAATTTAATAAATCCAAACGACTGAAACAATCATAATGTTTAAAGGTCATTTAAAAAATTCACGTTAGGGGCCGTCCATTTAGTATGTACACATGGAGGAGGGTAACCAAAATGCATACGCTTGCGTATAGTGTGCTTTTCTACTGATAATGTACGTATGCATAAGAAACAGAGTGGATGGGTGTGAAACCTCTATAATAATTTGACTAATATGTAACCTGTTAGACTGGCTTCAGTGTATCTTTGAATTTTAGCGGACGCTAGACACACTTTCGTTTTGCATCAATAGCATGTACACAGGTGGGGCACGTCTTAATAAGTATGCACGGGAGGGGGAAAGGGGGCCATTTTTTTGCCAGATTTGTGCATATGTACTAAATGGGTGGTCAATTTATTTTGGGAACATCTGGCAGTCCGCACTTGCTGTTGATGATATTCATTCATAGCTGGTGATGCCTATCTCTATCCACAGTGCTCAATGAACCAACCTCTCTAAAAGTAATTGTCATAAATGGAAAATGAAACTTACATGCTGTATGATTGTGTTAAAAACAACAAAATTAGTTTTTTTGAATTTTATACAGTTATAATAAACGAATGGACTACAAACTTAAGTTCACATAACTTTTTAAATATCTTAATAAATCCAACTCATAAGCATGTTTTGAAGTAAAATGTCTTTAAAATCAGTACATTTCATTTAGGTAACGTCTAGCTGTGCCACACTTGCTGTTGATTATACTGTTGACCTCCTTCAAAGTTTCTGATGCCTAACTCTCTTCACATTTCTCCTTGATGTAATCTGTTGAAAACACCAGATGAAGCAGCAAACTGATGTTTATTAGGTTTTTCGTGCACTTGTATTGCATGTCCAGTAGCGAAATCACATTACACAATTAGCAAAACGTAGTTTTCTCCTATACCAGATTGTTTCACAAATCTAAACAGGACGGCTCAATTGTCATTCCAGCTCTTACTTCTTGCCTTTCATGGAGAAAATTCTAAATTATTATTCTCTCCTATTCAACATGATTAGAAGTTGCATATTACGAAGATGAGATTCAGTGACAGCGGCAACTTTTTGCAAAATCCAATATGGCGAGTAAATACAGGCATGGTGGCCTCGATTTCGAATGAACCAATCATATTGAAGAACTCTATTCCAATATACATGCGATACATTGTTATCATAATGGAACAGAGTGCCCATACTAAATTGAATATTGAAATGAATTTTTTAAAATTATTTTTAAATTAAAAAATCATTTTGTGCGCAAAAAAACGTACACCCGTAATCTGGTTCAAAATATGGAGAAAAAAAAGACGGTATTGGTGTTATAGGCAGTCGAGTAATACACAGACTTTCAGATGAACAGCTCAAAGTTTTAACTTCAATCCTTGGCATTCATGAAGCTAAGAAAGTGCTTTGTTTCTACAGGATGTATAAAGATGGAATTCTGTTTCAATCTTTAAAGTATTCTGCAGTTTCAGAACAAAACTTGTACACTGTTATTTTCTACGAAAATGATGAATCAAGAACATTTGGCCATGTTGAGAAATATATTGAAGTTTATACACAGTGTCACAGAAATTGTACCATTGATTGTTTGTGTCAAGCATAATATTATGCAGTCATAAAGGAACTGAGAAATACTACTGAAGTTTCAACTGAAAATGACGTGATTGATGCAAATCCTTTTAATATAGTCCCTTTGAAATCTAAGTATGTGCAGTACAAAATAGTTCCAATTACAATGTCAAAGACTTGTGTGTGTGCCCCCCTCCCCAATTCTGTTGAATATGATTGATAAATATACATTAATGTAATAAGTCTGGACCATGCAGACATGTACATCATAATAGAAGACATAAACCGTGTATATATATATATATATATATATATATATATTATTTTACACATTTTCACTACTACTCTTTATATGAATCCTGAATGTACTTATCCTTAAAGCTTTGTACATATTTTATTGTTGCAATAGATCCATTATCTAGTTTTAATAGCATTATTATTTTACCAGAGATGGCCAACTAGACAACCTAGCAAACAACTATTAGAAGTGGAATTTCAATACCTTTATCAAAACAAATCAAGATTATTGTTTTGATATGCAAATTAATGATTGTATACACAAAATGTTACATTTTCTAGTAATTTAATTTTTCACCATATCCATTTTATAGATAATTAATTTATCTGCAGGTTCTGCTAATAAGATCGTACGAGCAACTTTACTTGAATGTATCCATATTACTTCTACGAGCTTCCATGTAGTCTGCGAGCTACAGTTAAGATCGTAAGACGCGTGCTACGAGCTATCACAAGCTCACGCAAGCTTGATTTAGGATTGCATTTTTATAAGGGATCATAGCACGATTCGTATAGAACTCTGATATATATCTACAGCATACTCGGGTGAATTTATCTCAATCTCGTATGATAGTGTTGGTTCATGAACTGTTATAGCAATGTTTGATTCTTTTCCCGTAATGGATTTTATTCTACGCTGTAATTCATTATTGATCTGTTCGATTTGGTAAGACCCAGATGGTAAGGAAACTATATTCCAATCTGGAGTCCCGTCTTGTTTATTCTTACTCGCAAACATGAAGGAATTATTCGGTTGCTGACCACCAAATGGTTTTGATCTGATATTTGGCCAATTGTGGTATACTCATAATTTTGCCAGCTCTATCTCTTTAACCGGTATTGCAGACGGGAAATTCACACTGAATTCAGGGTTGGTTGAAGTTATTGAGATCATGGTTGTCTTTTGCGGTGTTGTGTTTGTCGCTATTTGTTGAAGTAATTCTGTTGTCGATATTGACATTTATTATTATTGTGATTTTTTCTAATTTTGATTTTGCGCTGTTGTATATATTCATCATCGCGGAGAATTCGTTATCGGATATTGTTGTGTCATCGAGACTAGATTATATCAGCGACGATAATTGGGAATACGCGGTTGATGCAATATGAATCTTAATTATATACTCGTGTAGTTTATTCTGAGTGCATGATGGATAATTTTTGTGATGATGCTAAGAACCATGTAATTGTTGTCACCGATGACACACAAATGGTGACAACTACAGGTGCCAGTGCTGTTATCGCTGATAACAAAATAACAGTTCCAGCAATTACACTTGAAAACAAATACACAATAATGTCAACTCTGGTAATTCGCCTGCGGTATTTTTTTACTTTTACTGTATTCTCGTCAATAAGAGTTTTTAGTTTAGTTTGACACTCAAGGACTTGATCATATCGATACTGTTGGACATTCATTATTTACTATTTACTTAAATCAATTAGAAATTCTACGTAGTATGTCATTGATGCCCGAGTGAGGTTATAGTAAATGTTTCACTGGATCCATTATCTATTATTGCACTTGCAGTATTAATTCCCGTAGTTGTACACGATGACACATTAAACTGTACTCCTGAAAGCAGGGTCATTCTGTCACAGAATTAGGCGAAAATTTAATTTATTCTCTAATTGATTTACAAACTAATCTCACCATTTTCTTTGTTTCGTCGTACATGCGTTGCCTGGAGTGAATAAGTAGTTTTCTCCAAGGTAAGCGGCGTGTAACGATTTGCATGTGCCTGACTTTGAATTACATGAAATCCGGAACATTTAGATTCACGTGGTGCACGGTAATCTTGCCGTGATTTCTGCTCACCTATTTGAGGGTATATAAAGCAGAATATTTATGATCAATATCACGGGACCTAAAGTATCTAATCACAGGATAGATAGCTCGTCTTTCAATCTCCAGCCAAAGGGCTGATAGCGCATCTGATAACACATCTGATAGCGCATCTGATAGCGCATCTGATAACATCTGAAAATCTCTGATAACGCATCTGATAACGCATCTGATAATGCATCTGATAGCGCATCTGATAACATCTGATAATCTATGATAACGCATCTGATAGCATCTCTGATAACGTCTTTGAGATCGTAGCTGAAATTGTTGCTGATTTATTGTGCAACCGAATTGAAGTATCTGACTGTCTGTCTGTCGAATTGTCTGTTCGTCTAAATCTGTCGTGACGTGTAAATATCCGGAAATTTAGAAGTCCGAGCGTCGAAGCTGTCTAAAGTTGTAAACATCCGGGGCGACATCTAGGGTATTGAGGAACGTTGGTTCTAGTAGATGTTGTATGCTGTCTGTACGTATAACTGTGGTGGATCCGTGAAGGGCAAACGGCCGATAAAAGTATTGGTCAACCCTAGGTCTTCGGGGAAACTGGGCGGCGATTCAACAGGTGGTGAATCGTACGGTTATACAGGGTCGAGATACATATGTGTGTTGCAATTGTAGTACAATTGAATGCATTGTTGTATTTACAGGGTTATTTCAGATCACAATAGTATTTCAAGGGATTGCATGAATCTCAATAAAAGCTAGCAACTTGATTGAATACATGTATATGTTCGTGCTAGTTGTCGCAATCCATACGTGCTATAGTATAGTTTGATGTTATGTGTTTGATATCGTAATTTATACTTGCGGTAATATAACTTTCGTAAAGGTTCCTTGGATCTGTGTATGGTCCAAGAGATCCCTTTATATCTGTGTTTTATTTTGTATTGATATTTCATTTATTCATGTATTGTGAATGGTTGTGAGTGTAATTGTGGGTTGAGCGCATGAGTTATTGTGTTGATACATCATTATTTTTCATTAATAATTTATTTCATAAATTTATATTTTCTTTCACATATTGTGTTTGTGTTGTTCATTGAATCCACCATCCTCTCCGTAACAATTCTGTTACACATTCTATACATACCTCTGACTTCGGCGTTAATATTAATGATATTTGTTTGAGCTGTCCAGTCAAAAGATCCTTGATATTTCGAGTACACGGTATTAATATTTTGTTTATGCGGTATTTTGATTTTATCAAGCCGGGTAGCGATAGCAGGAAAAACACTAACACTATAGTCATGTGTTTTTTTAATCGTATCGATATTTGTTTTAATATCAGAAAGTTCCATTGAGACTACTGGTGGTTCTCCAAAGAAATCATCCATTTTTCTAAAATTCTTACGGAGGTTTGTAAACGCTTCTACATGAACATCATATTCAGCTCGCAACATCGATAATTTATTATCTGTGGTTTAATACCACATCTACATATTTTTTGTCGCAGCATCAGTATCCAATGTTGGATCGCCAAGTGTGGTTATTTTATTCGAGTTCACGTCAAGAACTCCTGTCATTGTGTCATCGGATGTTTTTACTTGATTGTTTATAGCATATATCACAGTTGGAAAATGAATTCCTGATTAAATCTTATTTGTGGGATCAAACACTGCTAGGAAATTTTCGTTCACTTCATTAATTCTAACAATAATATCATTCAAGGAAACATTATTCGTTTTCAATTTACCCTGTTTGTCTTGAAATATGACTATTTCATTTAAATTCACACTTGTTTTTAAAGTTAATATCTCGGATATTTCATCTTCAATTTTGTTTTTACATCCCTGGTTGCAGATATTTCTGCGATGTTTTTTTTTTCAGACTTGAGAGAGAACTTACCCAAATATCAACCATTATATTTTAAGCTCTCTCTAAAAAGCTATTACTCGTATATTCGTGTACGGTTTTATGAGGTGGTTTAGTTGATGATGATAACGCGTTAAGTACCTTTAATACTTCTAGGACGCATATTGGTGGATCGGTCATTTTCTGTGTTAGGAGCGTGGAATACCAGATAAGAATTTTTAATTGAAGTATATAATGCATAAATTCTTTAGACGGTGCTAACCCATATGAATCGAAATAAACAATTGCACGCGGATCAATCGCTTATGCAACCCAGTAAGTTCCAGGTCCGGTGCTGTTATCGAGATTGATGATACCGGTTTTAACGCTGTTTGGTTGTTGTTGTAAATGATCTCGCATAAAAAACACCTCTAAAGTTTTTTATCGCTAATTTTTTTATCGGCGTCATGTAAATCAAAAATTTGACATTGGAACGATCGGTGTTGGAGTTAGTAAACTGACCCTAGTCTCAGGCCGTTTCCGCTGTACCATGAAAACGGAGTTCCTGTTAGTCTTAGACTTTTCCCTGATCGTTTCTTTTTTTGTATCCTTTTCCAGTCACTTTCTTTTGTGCCATCCCTGCCGCGGTACCAACTGCTCCGAGGGCTGCAGATTTCGCCACCGCGGGTGCCTCGGCTGCAATTAGCGAGAAGTGGAAATATTCCGCCGGATTTTATCATGTCTTTGATCGTGGACACAGAGAGATTGACCTGAACACCTTTTTTATTTTTGATAGCATCATTGAAATGCTTAATCTGACGAGCTGTCAATAATAGTTTATTCTGACCACCTGACATCTAATTGTGTTTTAGAGATATCGTAATTCTACATTTTATTAGCTGGATCCGATTGCAATTTTTTTAATCTGACCAGGAGTCAGAGTGACATTAACATGACTATATGACATTTTATTTAATATGAAATTGATCTAATTGTCTACATGTTTTTGGAAAACATTTATATACTTTTCACTGGCGCTTCAATTACCCTCATTCCTCCACCAACACCTTCGAGTAGCATTGATTTGACACTGAGTATGACATCAACTGCTCTGTAATTAGGGATAAGTGGAGCTGGAGCAACCGGAAGAGTTACACGAGCTTGGAAATGCATGTCAACAACGGACTGTCTGGTTAAATCAAGATGTTCCAACAAAAAGTAATAATTCGTATATAATTTTCTAAAATCTAACTGTGATATTTGCGGACCAGTATCTACATTATTATCACGTCCCATAAATGTCAGTAAACGATGATATGTGTGCTATTTGGTTTTGTCCGTAATTAAGTAAAATATCCTCGGATGGTTCTTGTTGGCCGTTTATCCTCAGCGAGACTTCAGAAACACCAAGTTAATCAAATATATGGCTGCGTGTTTGTGAACCTACTCGCGTCTTATCCTGTAATGCAACAAATATATGCCGCGGCGCAGAAACCTCTTTGTTTTGATGCCATGTGCCATGTAAATATACCATAACAGAAGACTCCATAATATCCGTCTTTGTTGTTAGCCATGATAGCAATGATTTACCACCTGCATCCATAAATGATAGTAATTGTTTCCTCTGCGGTGATTGATGGAGTCATTACTGTCATCCACAGAGATAGTTTTGTTATATATACTTTACCAGCAGCGACTGGAGCTCCAGCAGGGCCTGCGTCTCACCAGATTGCATCATTATCCTCGCCTTTTTGCACGAGGACTACTTTATGTTTCGCTCCAAGGATAACTTTTCTAACATTTCTGCAAAATCCGAAAATATGAGAGAGTGGAATCGCACATGAAAATAATCTACGCTGTCCTAGCAACATTGATACGCGTGTTGCAAACCCTAGGTTGTAACGAGAGTTATCACCCTGGTCTAGCTTTATGTTCAACAAAATTATCTGGTTTCGGATCAGATGCAGTAACTACTTGTGTCCGTAATTTAATACACTTATTGTGTTCAGCGTGATCAGTAATATCCTTGGTTAACATTATAGATGGACCTGCTGATCTTGTATAATCATCAGAATGTCTTGCTAAGCCGACTATTGTTGTGGCAACATTAGAATCATGCTATATAGATTCAATCTCGCTTCCATCAGTCATATATCTAGCACTACTAAATAACGCCATAATACAATTATTGACAAAGCCAACATTGACACAATCTGGATATGGCGTATCAAGTGGAACATGTGTTACAAGTTCTCCTTCTACTTCGATAAATGTTTCAGCGGGTAGAAAGTATTTGCTTGTATCTTGAACCTGAAGTTCGATTCTTGATCGACTATTTGGTTATATTGCATTATAGGAATAAAATTGATAATCGCGTACAGAATCATCTTTGCGCATTCGGGCATCTAAATTAAATGCCATATCAGGTGAAGATTTGAACATTTTATTATATATTTCTTGATCTAAATCGCAATTTCATTCCACTTCCTGTTATCATATTTGCAGTAACATTTCCCTGATTATCAAATCCCTGATTTATCCGTGATGCTAATTTTTGATCCACTGCTTTGTTTATTATTTTGCTAATACTCGCAGGCATAATCTACCGTAGATGGTAGTTGTCCTAGTGATGGCTTCTTTCGTCGTCGAGCTAGTGATAGTAGGTTTTCTTTGGACGCGGAAAATGTTTTACCGGCAACATCACCAACAGCGCTAATACCCTTATCACGAATAACATCAATAGCATTCATTGATAATTGTTTTGCGATTGGTGCTATTTTTGGAGCCATCCTCGGGAATAATCCTTCAATAACATTACCGAGACTATCTCCATAATACGCTATATAAACAGGCAATCATGAATTTACTACGTAGGTCATGGTTGGTTTGTTGTAGTTGTAATGTATGGTCATCTTATTTAAATGCTATTTATCTAATCAGTGAATCAATCACAGATGACAAAGTCATCAATGACATTAGTCACTATGGTAATCATCAACTAGCTCATCAATAAATTTTCGATATACACCATTATCCATGACACCACCTTCAAATAGTCGTCTGCAGATATCAGCGGCTTCATTAATTATTTATGGTGAGTTATTTCCAGCTCGTTTTCCCCCAATTAGAATTTCTAATCGTGATATATCTCCAAGAATGTTATTACGGGGTTTCTCCTTTGGGGATTACACCTCTTCTTTTTCGTGTTCTTAATCCCTCTCCCCCTCTTCCTGTTCCTGTTGTTTGTTAGAGCAGTTTTGAGACTAATGTCCTTTTCTTTGCAATGATAACATGTATCTTGACTTTTGTCTCGAGTTTTTTTCACGGTCTAGACATTATGTTGCCCAATGGTCTTTCTTCTTACTGATATAACTCGTATCTTGACCTTTATCTTGACAGGAGGGGGAAAAGATTGTCGGCCTGTCTTAAGAAAACGTTTGTATGAGCTCTTAGACTTAACGCTTGATTTTGACACCGATGTCACCTATGCTGCTCTCAACGTGACACCAACAATTAGGTTTTAGAATGGACCATGGACAATTTGTACGAGGCCGCCTATCAGCGGAACTTGAAGTTATAATATCATGGATATACAGTAGTGGAAATGTTGGAAAACGAGTACGATGACGGCTTGAAAAACGATGCCGAGTTTAAACTCATCGTAGAAAGTTACAGGCTGGTAGACCCACTAAAACCGTGGGACAGTTGCTAGTAGGGAGGCGACCGAATGCCACCTGGTTGCCGTACCAAGCCGACGAGGGGAAGGGAGAAGAAATAAAATACTTGGACATGTGTTCGCTGTATACTTACGTGTGCAAATATCGTAACATTACCGCAGGGCATCCACAATTGATGACGAAACATATTGACGGGGACAACATTTCGAAACTATGAAGGCTTAATCAAGTGCAAAGTCTTACCTCCCAAGGACTCGTACCATCCCGTTTTATCTCACCATTGCCCAGAAAAACTGACGTTTCCTTTGTGTCGTGTTTGTGCCGGAATGTGCAACCAAATCCATCCTTGTCAGCACACATAAAAAGAACGAGCCTTTAGTAAAACGTGGGTCAGTGTGGAATTGTTTAAAGCTCTAGACCTGGGATACCAACTGTTAGAAGTGTAGAAATGTTTCACTTTTCCACGACATAGCAATACGACAAGGGCGACGAGACTCAAACAGGACGTTTTGAAACTGAAACAAGAAGCCTGCGGCTATCCTTCTTGGTGTCATAGTCACTATGACCAAATGAAATTCAAAGAAAAATACTGGAAGTAAGAGGTCTTCACTTTGGACCACGTGTAGAAATGCGAATGAAACGATCATTTGCTAAATTGATTTTAAATTGCTTATGGGGTAAAAGGGTATAATGCCCGTTCTTACCCAAGACTGAGTATTTGACAGAACCTAGCCGCTACTTCCAGATGATTAACAATAAAACCAAATACATGAAACATATGGACGTCCTGCATGAAGAATTGAACTTAGTTAGTTACGAAGAAGAACTGAGCTTTGTAGAAGCCGTCTAATTTGGAAATGTCATCATTGTGGCTTACGTGACAATTTATTTTGACACGGACAGTTGCATTTACATCGATCGTCTAGGTCACTGTTACCCTTACGTCCAAAGAGAATAATTAGGAGCCTGGACAGATGAGCATCACATTTACAAGATTCTAAATTTTGCTAGTGGCGGTCAAAAAACTAACGGCTACGAATATCAAAATACACTAGGTAAAATACTATTCATTATCTCAACAGTTAAGTAGAAAAATTGGGCGTATTGAAAGAAACTTTGCAGAACGATGAGTACGAAAACGTTTGAAGTGATCACCTACGAATCACGCAAAATTTTACGCCTACCCACACACAAAATCGTCAATCGGACTTTGGAAAAAGTCTATCCAGTGGTGTACCAGATGCGAGTACCACTTTCCAGCCAATTAACTTTACCGTACGGACACATCTTTATTAGTCAGCATATAAACGGGGGAAATGTTCAAGGCCGAAAGTTCATTATAACTACAAAGACGAAGGAGAAAGATGAATACTTTTAAACCGATATCATTCTAATTCGAGATGTCAGAAGTGGAGTGCGGTGATGTAATTTGCGATTGCATCGATACCGTACGCATTGATCTGAGCGACAACTAGATAGATATATAGACATCAAGATAGCTCTAGTCGTTAGCTAAACTCATCAGTTTCGTTATACCTATTAGACTCGTTAGACTTGTTAGCCTCGTAAGACTTGTTAGCCTCGTTAGACTCGTTAGACCCGATAACCTCGTTAGTTAAAATAAAACCAAACTGGTAATACTAATGAGTTATGGAAAATATTAATACATTAAACTCTTAATAGCAACTTGAATTTCACAGTTCACAACGCTTCAAATCTGCATTGTAATACATGAATCATGACACAATATGACAATACAAGCTCAATGAACTTCGCATATCATATAAAATATAAATTTAACACTCACGCTTATGGCTATAGAAATACCACGTGTTCTCTCAACAGATCCAAAGTGACCAGTAACGTTTATACATTAATCGTGCTTAAATGTATAGGACAGTGAGTACTATTCAGGGTAAAATTCCCGTGCATATCGTGATTATAATGTCCGTAGCCACAATAAGTTTACGGTTGGTTCCGTCGCTTGTCTGGATAAACACCAGTTCACCCTAGATAGCGTTGTACGCATGCACAACACAAATAGTGAATTATTTCTCAGGCATAACAACAGTTTTTTTTTCTCTTCTAATTCAGTGACATACCATGTCGTTTAAGAAACACGCTTGGCTAGGACTGAAACGTTGGACAACAAAACGCAATTGCATTCGTTAAATCGCCGATGTTTAAACTACAGGTACCTGAAAGCTATGATGTCTAATTCAGTTGAAAGTGTTACAGTGGTCATGCATGGTTCAACTGGACACGGACCTGAAGACTTCGTTTTCTATCCATCTTTCAACTACATGCATGATTGTCATACTACATCAAATTAAAAAAAACGACGATTTCCAAAATCTTTCTAGCTATCAAAGTTAGTAGATGACTATTCTGAGCGACGTGTAGTGTGTAAATTGGTGACTAAAACATTTAGATTCGTCGTTAGAGTACGATTAGTTCTGTACAAAAAGTCAACTTATTACCTCCAACTAAAAGAGGAATATAAACGGGCTATTATGCCACGATCTCTATCACTCGCGAAACAAGATATTACTTGAAATGAATTTAGCGAGATCATTCAAACTGTGAATAATTACCAACACTTATTACGAGAACTGTGTCCCATGAATTTGTGTGATAGTGACTTGCTTTCTGGGGTTTCATTTGACATTATATTCTTTATGCACACTTTACGAACTATATTTACCACCAAATGAAGAAGAATTTGAAGCCTTTAAATGTCCACGAGAGACTGACTGTGTTAAAAGCCTTGCGTGTTTTGCAAACATCTCAATCTCTACGGGAAGATAGATTCGTCAGCTTGTAGGTAATGAATGTGTACGAAGATGTATGTTATAGCTTGTGACTTAAACCCTCACAGGAGAGATGTAGTGACTGAAAAAGGTGGGGTTTTGAGGTTTGGACCAACGATGTAACCCATTATGCTCAAGAATTGTGATCCTTGAGTCCAACGTCTAGTGAAAAAAATAAATTTTAAACCTGTCTTGGTGACAGTGTTATAAGGAGAAGCCGTCACCTAGGACAGTCACTATTTCAGGGTAGGACTGTCATGGACATTCCCAAAAATACAATTTCGAGAGGACACCCGTGTGACTGTACTCAATGTAAAGACTTTAAGAACATTACACTCTCTTGTCCGTTGGACACCTTTAGTACCAAGAACATATGGTTCACAGACGTTTATATTCCACTTTTGATCGTTGTAGTTTGTATTTTATTGCTGTACTTAACTATATGGCTTTTATGTATTTTCGTATTTCATTTGGTTAAATTTTAACGTGCAATAAGCTTGTATTGAAAAAGGTATACACAATGTTGTCTTGTCTGTTTTTATGTCAAAAGTGACATTCCTTATACTATTACTGCTCCCTCTTCCTCCATTTTCAAAGTTGTTTGACACAGACATTTCGTAGTCGCGAATGCCGTTAACTCGCCTGTAGTATCAGCGATTGTTATCTGACGATATCTCTTAGTAACGTTTAATTTGGAAATCTATTTATGACTTGCTAAATTTGAAAATAGACGCGGTGATTTTGTTAAGTTGCCGAAATACAATACAAAAGTGGTTTCTCCAGTCTTTCTATCTAACAAAACCAGGGACGAGTACGGAGAAGTTTCGATCACTTCTTGGTCTAACATTTTCCACAATTGATAGTTACCCGCGCGTTAAAGGCTATTTTATATCCTTAAGTTAGGATTAGCTCCGAGCTGAGGTGTTCAACTGCATGTCGTGTTTAATCAATCCAGTACGGCCTGGTTTGTCCGTAAACACGTCTAGGTATTGGGACAGATCTGCGTATGCTGACCCTCTGATAAATCCTGGCATACATTGATCTGGTCTATAATTTTTTCCACAACGTCAATGGGGTATTCAAGAGACATTTATGTATGGAAGACGAAATCCGATTCGTCACACGACATATCCGCTATCACCGCTACATATATTACATTCAGGACACCTTTATCAATCGTTTGACTCAGTAACGTTTCAGCATATTGGCTTCACATATCTTGGAATTGCCCTATACATCGATGATGTAGTCCATCTCGCCTTTCAGCTGTTTGACTCCATTGGACTATCAGCTTGTTTTTATTTGTTAGGAACTTGATCACTTGATCGCCTACATCAAACTTCTTGTTCCGAGTTCTACGTTTGTAGCACTTACGACTAGATTTCGCGAGTTCGCCATTCGACATGTACTCTCTAACCGTTTTCGCAGATCCACCACATATTGGTAAGTGGTCTTATCGTCTTCGCCCCCGACATCGTCTGACCAAAGTTCACATAGAATACACATAGAACAGCGAACCGTCCTGCCGTTAAATAGTTCAGATACCTGTTCCAATCCAAAGGTCTTTCCGCACACATCCGCTTGAACATTTGCTGAAAGGGGTCCCGAATGGCCGAGTTATCTAAAGCGTCCTATGTTATGGATCTTACCTCTGTCTACTTGGGTTCGAGTCTCAGCTTCGGCCAACGTAGGTATGTGAGAAAGTTTTCCAGGGGTTTCTCGCTAGTCAGTGGTTCTTTCTGGAGGTTTTGTCGGGTTTTGTCGGGTTCTTCATGCACCATTAATACTGGCGTCCTTGTATAACCTATCGTGTGCTGAAAAATGGTGTTAAACCCTACAACAACAACAACATTTTCTTCAACGTCCGTTGAATTGCTCTACCAACCCATTGCACATATGGTGCTAGGGTGATATGCGCAACTGTTTAAGGGACAACAAAAGGCTGATTTCTGCCATGAGATCTGAGGTTAATTGCGCTCCATAATCTTTAAAAATCTCTTCGTGCACTCCGATCGTGCTTAACATAGCTGCGAGCGCTTTGGCTGCACGTTCGGGTTCGATCGTTGGTTAAGCTATAGCTGCAGGATACCTAGTGGCGTAATCTACTAGCGTTAATATGTATCAGTTTTTCCAATCTTTATGTGAACATATACGTTATATAATGTTAACGACCACTCTTTCAAACTGAGTATCTACAATTGGCATCTAACCTTACGGTACTCTAGTTACCCTGCCATTTGATACCGTCTTCTGGCAAACATCGCACTAGCAAAAATCCTCGCTACTCTGCTATTAACACCAGACCAATAGAATTGTCTAATACCTTTTATGTTTCATTTTGTCATGCCTACATGACCCACCCAACTAGTCATACGTATACACGTTCAAATAGCATACAGCATCCTTGTAATAGCTTCTTCTACAGTCATGGCTCCGCCACATGTACATACATACATATCTAAAGCTCTTGATATATATCCTTGTCAGCTCTGTGGCTTAAGAACACAATGGAGAACGTGCACTCCTCGACCAGATCCAAAACAACCATTGTGTCAGTTATAATTGATCTGTCTTAACTCCATATGACAATGAGTAATATTAAGGGTAAAATACCCGTGCATATCATGATTTTAATGTCCTTCGTTGCAAGTAATTTTCGGCGAGATACATGTTAGTTCCGTCAATTACCTAGAAAATTACTTTTTCACTCCAGAAAACGTTCAAATAGTCAAATATTTATAAGGCATATCCAAGTTATTTTTTCTTCTTCTAATTCTGTGACACCCTATTCTTACGCTTTCTCACGGTACCCGATAAGACATTGTCCACGGTTGTACATAAACATCATGTTTATGCTCATTCAGACATTTGTACGGAAGATATCAGTAATGGATTACGGTACTTTGAACTTACTTATCCTCGTTTACCCGAGCTCTAGTTTGCTGCTGTTGTTATTCTTGTGATTCAATGAGGACCTCTGTAGTCATCCAAGGGTTTGAGGGGCTGGTTCTGTTCTGTGTGCGCGCCGGTGGCTGATGAGGTCAACTGTTGCACGGAATGTTCCTGTGCATAACGGACAGGGGATGAGTGGGACATCGCAAGGAGGGTTGATAGCACATGATTTTCTGGCTTGCCTATTCAGCTCCGCAGCTGCCGTCCTGCTTGATTCTCGCATCTTGTATCCTTTGTGCACAGACGAATGCCAAGTGACTATCGTTTGCTGTTTGCTCCAATGAATCATGGTTTATGTTGAATACTTTCAATGCATATTGTCTTCTGACCTGGTTTGGTCGATGTCCATGCCATAAAAGACTGTATTAGGGTCGTATGGATGCTTCAGACCTGATTGGGGGAGCACCACAGTATCTGATACCTTTTCCTGTCACTTGATGTTGATGATTTTCCTGAGACTCGTTGTGTGAAAGTTGTTCAACTTCATGGCGTCAAGTTGGTACACCGTCTACGCTTCGCATGTGTGAAGTAGTGTGATGAGCTTAACTGCCGTGAAGACCTTTAGTTTGGTCTGGATGCTGATGATTCTTCTATTCCAGATGTTGGTATGCAATCTGCGGAAAGTTGCGCTGGTTCTGGCAATGCAAAGGTTAATCTCTTCGTCAGTAGTTACTCTCTGCGACAGTGTACTGCCATGGTTGGTGAAGCGGATAACTACGTTCACATTTTTTCGTTGACGGGATTGTTGGGTAAAACATATTGCTTTCTATGGACCAGATGTAGAATGGCGTCAGGACAAAAGTTTGTGCAAGAGCTGAAGAAGATGTCAACGCTGCATTGGAGGTCGGTTTGAGCCCGAACTGAGGGCGCATCATCAGCAAATACGAAATCCTTGATGGTGTCTGTTATGACCTTTGTGTTCTCCGGAAGCCGACTGGGATTGAATAATTTCCCTTTTTGTACGGTATAAATTGCCGTCTCCAACCTCTAAGTTTCTGAAAACATTTGGCAGCATTGCGGAGAACAATAGACTGAACAATGTCGGTGCCAGAACATATCCCTGATTGACGCCATTGGTTACTGGGAATGGCTTCGATGTCTCATTTATTGTCCTGTACTAGTGTCGGCATGCCCTCGGGAAATGCTGCACCATGGATATACATTGTCTAAGGCTTCCGTATTTGGCCATTACTTTCCAGAAGACTTTATCTGCTGACAGTATCTAAGGCGTTTGGCAAGTCGACGTAGATGCAAAAGGTCATTGTTTTCACTTGACATTTCTCTTGTAGCTGCCTCCCAGCGATTACCCTGTCGATGGTCTCACGTTCGTTTCGGAATCTACATAAGCTTTCTGGAAGTATTCCCTGGTCAAGGTGGGTAGAGAGGTGTATTTCATTACGATTCGCTGAGCGTCTTTCACACAAATGAGAGTAAGAATATCTTTCGTTGGTTGTCCCAGGCCTGGCGGTTCCCTTTGCGCTTATACAGGTGGATTATGGAAGCTTCTTTGAATTCCTGGGGGATCGTATTATGCTACCACATCTGTAAACACAGTCGGTGGAGCCTTACTATCAGGGCTGTGTTGCCTTTCTTGTAGGCTTCAGCATAAATGCAGGCTGAACCAGGCTATTTACCAATCTAGAGCAGACGTATAGCTATCCTTGTCGTCAGCATGGTTGGATGGATATACATTGCTTCATTAATAAACAATTGGGAGAGACGACTGATGCGTTCATCATTAATGGATGAAGGCGATTCAGAAAGTTGTCAAAGTGTTCATCTCATTGTTGAAAGTCCACTCTTGTTACTAACTAGTGTGTTCCCGTCTGGGCTGAGAATGGGGGATGATCCAGGAACGTAGGTCTATACACTTCTTTCAAATTATTGTAGAAGCTCGTCATGTCATGCTGGTATGTGCAGGTGTGTTGCTCAGCCACGTGTCTCGCATCTGGCAGAGCTTTTGCTGCTGTACAGTTCCGCATGTGTTGTTGTACGCATCTTACCTAGAGGTGAAATTGGGGTTATTGAGATTGGTTTGAAGGAGGCGGAGTTTCTCATGTAGCAACTGCTTGATCTCGTCCGAGTTCTCATTACACCTTTGATGATGTTGTATGGCTGAAGGTCATTGGCTTCCAAAGCTGTTTTATAGACAAGCTCCTAAATGCCTCTCAGTCGGTCTCAGGATTCCGATTGTCGAGAGCGGTGGATTCACAGCCGTTATTCCAGGGCATACACATTAGACTGTATTTTACTGCTGCATTTCAGCTTGGTGATGTTCAGTCGTTTAGTAGCCTTTTCTTCCTGTGGGCGTCCTTTGCGCTGAATGTGCATATAATGAAGCGGTGGTCTGTAAATCAGTCATCTCCACACAAGGCCTTTCTCAAACGCACATCCTACCTGTCCTTCTTCCTGACAATTGCGCTTTGTGATGATGTGCCGGTGGTTAGAACCTAGGTGCATCAAATACATCCTGTTAGGGTAGGCAGGCAAAAGACTATATTGTTGATCAGCAGTTCATGCTCTGCGCAAGTCTGGAACAAAAGGTGACCGTTGTTGTTACAGTGATCCTCTCCGTGCATTCCTACCACTTCATCCCAGGCAAAGTAATTACAGCCTACACTTGCACTGAGATCGCCAAGAATGTCAAGCTTATTTGTCATTGGAACGTCAGCAATGCTGGAGTCAAGAGAGCAATGTCCAGATTGAATATGGCGAGTTCCTATCCTATCAGGGTGCATACATTCCATGCACCAAGTGTGAGAAGAACAATCCTCATTTTTTTAATATTTTGACCGCTGAAATATGCTCCTTTTTATCCGCGGTATGATGGCTAGGGACGTTTAGAGAAGGCAACGTTAAGGGCACCTTTTCTAGCCCCTTCCTCGTTCCAGGGAGTTGAGCAATGAATTCCTGAAATGGGCTGCTCAGTCTCTCAGGGTGCTGACGGACTCTACAGTTGCTCTATGGGAGTGTGGAAAGACCCTAATAGCCTGAACCGCCTGTGTGCAGGTTTGCGGATGCTTCTGCTAATGTACCCACACCAGCTGCTTCGTCGCTGCCTGTCGGCACATGACGTTTTTAAGTGGGTGATGAAATGGGATGGGTGGATGACAAGAATGATTTGTGCTGTGACTTTGTTTTAAGTGAGGAAATGTTGAGCTCTTGATCGATCTCAGTCTCGCCTAAAACAGACTCGATTGCAGTGGATGACTAGAACGTCCTACGTGTCTCGTCAAGCTCTCACCATTCCATGCCGCTTTGATGGGAATCGCCTTTCTGCTTGTTGACCAGCTGGCGGAACTTCTATGCAGGCTGTCGAATGCAGTCTTCACATGCAAGGTAGAGAAAGCCTAAGTCACAGTGGGCTTACGACCTATCGGCTACGCTCAGCCTGTTTTAGCCGGCAAGTCGAGTCCGTTACCGGGTTCTAGACGCTGCGCATGCCACAGTTTCTTTGAGCCACATGTAAGAGCTGTATGCCAACTGGCGACCAAAGGTGGGCGGGCGACCACCGAAGGAATAACACCACTTAGCCAGCCAGAGGTGTTCCACCTCCCTTGACATACTATACACACCAATGGATGATTATGAATCGGAACTAGAACATTGTTGCATTCTTAGATCAATGTACATTGCCAATCGTAAGTCCATAGATCTGGTTGGCTATACCCAAAGCTTCCACGGTTCCATATATATCCTTGCGACAGGGACGTTATCAATTGTTTGGTCCAGTAGCGTTTAAGCCGATTTAAACACAAGTAATTCGTCACCATGAACGAGGCTTCGTTATACGACAATACTACCACACCCTGTGTCTCGTAAAACGGTTACTTCATGTCCGTTGACCGTGCCATTTTCATCGGTCCCCTTGACTTGGGGAAAATACTCGTGCCGATAGATTTAATCTCGGCACGCACCACTGGCCTGTACACTGATGCCATTCTCCACCTGTGTGGCCATGTCATATATATCTCCGTGAAGGACCAATACCTCATGAACAAATAAAACCGTGCAACAAATTGAATCAGCCGTGGATAAACACGAATACACGTCTAATGTTTTACATTTCAATAGGACGCTAAGATGAAGCGACCATCTTGTTTCCATTTCTGTACAGTGGCGTACCTTTCGAACCTGTTTAGGTAACTATCTATGTTATCTTTGTCGTCTGCAAATGTGGGTAAGTTTGGACCTATCAGTTTAAAATCATGTTCCTCCTTCCTTTTAGTTTACAATAGCCTATAATTTCTTTGATTTTCCCTCTCCCTACTTAAGTTATATATCTCTAAAACTTCTAACATCACGTGTTTTTCCTTTTCTGACTTCATATCCTCTAATTCCCTTAGTAAATGTACCTTTTCTCTTTCGGTTTTCTTTAATAATTCTATATTCCCCTTCTCCGATTCTATTTTTCTAATTCTGCCTGTTTTTGTTATTCTATTTTCTCACTTTAAAAATCCATTTGTTTTTCGTCGACATCCCTTTCTATCTTTATTTCTCCCTTTCGGGCTTCTTTTCTAATTGAATCAACTCCCTCTTAGATTCTCTTTTTTCTCTATGGTTCTTTTCTCTAGCCTGTTCTTCACGAGCGCATTTCCTAAAGACCCACCTCCCATCCCCGTATCCAAACCGTTTCCCTAGCTCCCCAGTTTTTTCATTGATGACATTTCATAAATCTGTTATCACCGTATTAAAGTGCAGTATTATACAGAAAATAAGTAAGTACTATAATTGCAAAAAACCGTATGTTACTTCTCAGAACGAAACACAAACACGAAATGAATACAATTATAAATTAATGTTATATGTTTACGTAACCTCACTCTTCAATCCGAAATGATCCCACTTCTGAAACCATTTGTAAGAAGATAAGCAGGTGGGATTTCGAATTTACATAACAAAACAATTGATAGTGATACAAATGCAATGTTTACTGACGAATGATTTGAATGAAAAATTAATATTGATTAATATGTGCGTGTATTTGATCCAAATAGTGAATCAATTAGCATATGCACAGATTTAAATAATGCAAATTCAAATAAATGACATTACACGATACAAAGACAAGTTGTGAATCATTCACAGTGATTTCACCACAAAATGAACGCGTTTCGCGCAAAGAGTAAACAAAGTAGTATTTTACTCATATAGTAAAAATGTAAAATACATTTACTTAAATAGTGAAATTATGTATATAAAAAAGGAACATACATCTTTGTACAGGGTTATGGTTGGAATGTGTTTCCGAAACCAAATTGTTATAGAACCTGTTCTATATGTTATGTTTTAATCTGTCAAAAGCTTAATCCAGTCAAAGAGTATCCTGATAACGATTTGGCCACTCGTATTTAGGTAGTCTGTTGTTGTTTTCTATATTCAGAACATTTGTTTGGATGTGTCTTCCTTTTTCTTGGCAGGTTTGATTTTTAAATATTATTCTGTTCATTCCATGTTTTGCTTAGTTCGATAGTATACTACTTAGTATTTTGTAGTCTATATTAAGTACGGAGATAGGACTCCAGTGTTTTATCTCTTCTCTATCTCCCTTGCCTTTGAGGCGTATTGTTATTAAGTCATACCTCATTGTTTTAGCCATTGTCCATTCCCCTAAAACGATGTTATTATACAGATATTCTCAAATAATCGTGAATTCCTTTTTACAAATTTGGTACCATTCGATAGTTTAATATTAGACATTAACATATTCTACACTTTGTATATTCCCTCTAGCCCAGTTATAGAAAACATTTATCTAGCCTACTAGCTTGGTTCCTACATATTCATATGCATATTCCGTTCTTAAAACGTGCAGTGTTAGCGGTCGACATATCGTTTATGCAGTCTCAAGTCATTTGTCACGCTTTCTCCCAAACGCTACTCCTTTGTTGAAAGTTCAGTTTTGCAACCAATTTCCTTCTTTACCCAGTTCTAATTACCCCCATTTTTTAAACTTTTCTATCCCGTATTTTGTTAGTAAGTATTTAAATTTTAGACAAGCATTATTCTTTAGATTTTGTTATAGGCTGGAAGATATAATTTACAATATGCCACATCTTTCATCGTTACATATGTTAGTCTCTCTTTAAATAGTTTGACTTGCAATTGACACCATGTTATGCTCTTATTGATTATAATGATTATTGACATGTCTGCTCTACGTTTCTGAGGAGTATTTCTACGTTTTGCCTATTACCCAGAATAAGATTGGGATCTATTAAGTTCCTTCTAAACTGGGATAGAGGTTAAGGATTTAATCACTATCAAATCTAATAACGCCTCCTCTTCAGGCACATATCCATCTGTCCTGGTTTCCCCCATTCTTCCTCTTCAGATGATGAGCTACCTGTTTATACTATCACTTTTTACAACATGTATTACTTGTTCAAGCGGTGTGATCTTTGTTGTCAATTTCTTCAGCTGCGATTTTGGGGAAAAGGCTCTTTTTAAAAGACGTTTACCTTTGATATTCTTGCATTGTATGTTTTTATTGAAAGATGACTCTTTCCTTTGTCATTAATCTCTTTCTGTCTTGTTCGGACTTGGAACGTCTATTTTACATGTCTTTTCTCCAATATGGATACTCGGACTGACAATTTCCTGTTCTATGTTGCATAGAGAAGACATCTGAATGCCTCAGTCATGCGTGGGATTGGGTATCTCATTGTCCACCTCAAATGTGTTTTTTTATGTTATATAGTTGTAACTGAGAATTGTCGTTCCCGTTGGTCTCCCAAGGATTGCTTTATAAATGTATCTACTGATATTCAGTCTGAACATTTTATCTACCTCTGTTCCCTTTTAATTGTATCATTTCCTGTCCTGTGGTTTTGACATAGCTGTTGTTTGTTTGGTTTGCATATGTCATTTTGCTTGAGGATATGTCATTACGTGCATATAATATTTTGCCATAGCCCTATGTCTGCAACCTGGACATTGTTGAACGTTTTCACACCCTTTATATCACGAGTTCAATAAGAAACTCGTTACATAGGAGAAAGTAGGTACTTTGGGGGCTTCTTCTTGTTGACCTGTAATTATCCATATTCCCGATTTTATAATTTGATAGCCCCATATGGTGTTTATTCTACTTTTTCTGACTTTCATTCTGAGGATTTCTTATACCTCATTGTTTTATCCTTAGTTATCAACTTCAAAGTGGAGTCCAGACACACACACACACACACACACACACACACTCACACACACACACACATATATATTTATATATATATATATATATATATATATATATATATATATATATATATATATATATATATATATATATATATATATATGTGTGTGTGTGTGTGTGTGTGTGTGTGTGTGTGTGTGTGTGTGACCTTCGTCTCTACTTTTAGCACAGGGTTGTCATATAGTTCGTTGGATAAAGAGTAAATCTACCCCATACCCAATTTTGCCTAGCATCAATGACAATGTTGTCAATATATTTACTCCTTTTGTGTTTAGTGCTGTCAATATTTCTGCATGACTAGGACATGTTGCTATGATTCCAAAATATATATGTTGGTAGCCCTTTGTGTGGTAGGCTACAAGTCTACGCTCCTCCCCACCTCTAGTCATTACTCGAAATAGACATTTAGCTTTTACTTAGTCAGGTTGAACATAGCATGCTCATCTAGTGAGCCCATCTTAGTGTGTAAAAAGTAGACAGCACTAATCTGATATTGCCTTGAGGAGGTGAAATCAACTCACTAATATCTTCTCGCACAGGTTCATAATCATATTTGAAGCACATAATACGCCAGTAAGATATATTACATAAAATATTGTTTGGAAGAATTTTTCTAATCGTCTTCTTTTAAGGGTTTAACATAAATGATAAATGATACAAACCGAGAAAACTTTGTACACAATCAAATATGTTCTACTGTACTTTTTACAACAAATCACACTGTACAAGTTAAAATTCAAAATACAACAAGGTTGTACAAAATGTTGAAACAAAACACCAAGGTACAGAGAAAGTGCAAATTAAGTTTCAAAAGGGCAAGATCAAAATAAGGATACATATAAAAAATAAGTATAAAAATACAAAAGGAAACGAAAATGCATGCAGTACTGTGTTTGTATAAGAAATCGAAGAAGCAAAAAATGTATTTTGTGTCATTATTACAATCGTAATGACTTTAGTCAGCTGACAGAAGGAATGAAATTATAATGCTCATAACATTTTGTCTGTTACTTGCCATTTGTATTGCTAAATACATGATTACACAACTTTCTCATCCTACATGTCCATAACACGAAATTGAATAACCAAGTTTTGTCAACAAAAATCCCATTCACGTAGTGTTTGTGTAAAAAAGAAAGGACACAATTATCAACATATTTATACCGAGAGCAACAGACAGAAACCCGTTGATGTCGCAGCAACGTGGAGAAAGGAAGATTCATCAAGAATAGAGCAAGTCAACGAAGATTTTGTTATATCAGGTAACCACCGCGTTGACACAAGCATTATGCTTGAGGAATCGGGCATTTGTGCTGCGACAACAACAGGTTTCTAGTCGTAGTTCACGGAATAAATATGTTGAAAAATATGTGCCCTTTTTGGGTTTAACAAGCGGTATGTGACTTTCATTAATGTCTTCCACTTTACTTATATCGACATTGGAAAATGGTACCATCACGTGACTACGCGACCTCTGATGTCATAGACATGTTGGTTGTGAGTCTTTTGTGGTCTTGTGACTAGTACCATAAAATATTTCATCAACGTTGTAGTTTCGTTTCGTCTGATTAAAGACATTGCGATTACAATAAGTCCAGGTTTTCATAAATTAAATCATTGTGTTATCGATTTCATGCAGATATTACTTTATGTAGCATCTTCTTAGTTTACTAGAGCCGTGGGTAAAACTGCTAACCTATACCGGTACCGCACGGTGGTAGGGAATTCCATCTTGTCGACAGGGAATTAAATTTGAAACCTTAATCCACAATGAATGTCCAAATATTAAAAATGGAGTGGGAATGGTCAGAGGAATACCGTACAGGATGGTACTCGACCATAAGCTATGGCTTGCTTTTCACCTGATATATTGTTCTATCGACCAAACCATTGTTGTTTTTCCTGCGTTGATCAGGGGCGCTCGTATAATTATTTTCGGGGGTGGGGGTTGTGTGGTGCAGACATATACATGTAGTCATAAGCTGTTACATTTCATGTATGCAAAAACATGTTTAGAGGTGAAATGGGGTGTTGGTGGTTGAGTACTTCCGACCTTGTTCCATTGTCTGGGAGCTCATGCGTTGCAGAAAAATGAAATTACATGTTCCAAAATTTAAGAATGTCGCAAATTTGGACGGTCCAGACAAATTATGTGACTTACAGAGAGAGATACAGTGTATGCGCCTCTACTAAACATTCCTCAATTAACAACTGTTGAACAGTTGTCGATGCAAAGATACGTTTATATTTACCTTTCACTGATATGGACTTTAAGAATCCTGTTGCCTGAAAGAATGACGTATGCGTTTGCAAACATCCACTAAAATTTTAGATCTGAAAGTACAACATTTTGAAGTGCAAATAGATCAGGAGCGTGAAATGGTTAGCTTAACATTTACCATAAAATATAAAAATATTTGCAAGTATGCCAATTCAATTTAGAGAACCAAATAAAGCAAATCTACTAAATTTAGTTTGTTTAGTTGCTAAAACGTTTTAATAATAACGTTTGAGCCAATCCTTTTGCGGAAACAGGTATAAAAGAACCATCATCTAAACATACTTAATTCTAAACTTTTTAAGCAAAAACGTACTCCAATAAAAACGTAAGAATGTTGAAACGTACCAAAATCAAGCAAGTCCAAACACACTGAGGTTCGGAGATTTAATGTGTTAGTTTTATTTGTTGATAGCTCCGTGGATACCACTCCGTAATTTGTAAATAGGCATGCATTTTCTTTTTAAGACTGTTTTTGTTTGAACGTTGTAGAAAATATATCTTAAATAAGGTAACAACATCTTGGCCTTTGAAATTTCCATCGATATTTAAAATAGTTTTAAATAACTTAATTTGGAATAACTTTACACAGTACCCTAAGAGATGTAATTCACAAAATCAAATCAGCATGACAGGGCTGATAAACAAGCAAGCTAGTTTGGATGGATGGATAGATAAATAGATATGGATAATGAGATAACATCGGAAATATTACTCGTGAAGTAGATCTTATATATGAACAAGGCAAACTCAAATCGAAATTTGTATTGCATCAAAAACAAAAAATGTGTTTATTGTTTGCATCGTACAAGCTAAACTTGATAATGATTGTGCCCCCTCCCCATTTCTCCTCAACAAGGTTATTGGGTCAATTAGTTGTTCATGATCCAAATACGTCTGAAAGACTGTGCGCGGTGAAAGCGCCACGAATTGACTTGGATTTGATGGGATTTTGGTTGTGGGTCAACATATATTTCCAGTTAACTTGTCGGTAAATGATACATATGTTAAATGTTAATTCCAAAAATCAATTTAATTGGCTAGGGAGCAAACAGATTCAGGATCATTTATTCCAAGACTTTTGTTAGCTTATGAGTTTATCATAATTAAATGATAATTACATTATGGCAGAGGTTCCATTAATGAAGGTTAAAAAAAGTAGTATTTACACTATGGCTGCTCTCTAATCAGAATGTGCAATTAGTTGTATTATTGCAGGTGTGTAATACTATTTTTCATTTTATGTTGTTTCTATACGCTGATCTGAAGGCCGAAGCATTCGAGATATTGTGTATATTAAATTATTAATCAGTGGATTTAATCTGACAAATGTACAATTTACCCATTGAACAGGATTCCTAAGGTTAATGTAAGTGAATGGTAATTAAAAACGGACCTTTAAATCACTTTTTCACAGATTAATGAAGGGATGTGCCATGGAGTAGTATATACCGTATCTCTCTGTAAATCTTGCAAATTGAAGGTGAACATAGCTTTGTCTTTGCAAGCAAATATCGCGTATTTATTTTCGGGAGTCTGTAGCTTCAACTGGATGCAACGCAAAAAGTTCAACGATATACAGGTAAATTATAATACATATCAGGAGTAAAACAAGACATGTAATATCGCCGAGTGTCTTCCAAACCGGATTAAGGCGAAACATATGTATGCAGATACCAATTACGCTGATAAACAGCCTCATACACTTAACATATTTTAATAGCTAACTGACCATTAGCTCTTTCCGAGGCAAGTGTCTATGCAATACCACTTCATTAAAGTGCATATTTTCGTACGTAATTGGGTACATGTAAATATATTAGACAAATATATAATCCAATGAAAGCAAAGTCTAAATATTATCTGATAGATGATATAGCTTAAATATTTAATTTGGTAGGTCAGAAATAAGTTAAACAATGCTATGTTGTATAATTGGACCAAATGCTGTAAGGTCAAGGTTGTTTATTGACATTATTAATTTTTGTAAAAATTCAAAAAAAAGCTCGTGAAGCAAAGTTTATTTAACCAATTTGTGGTATTACTATTAGAACTTAGACAAATAATAAAACTAAACATTTGCAGTCCACTTTTTGGATTGATGTAACGAAACTAGAGAGTGCGTGGTTATGTTCAGAAAATTGCTCTTTCTAAAAATAGATATGGTGTAAAATATGTGTTTTGATTGTGTTGATTTGGTTTTAAAGACATATCTAGTTTAGTCATAGGTCGACTTTAAGACTTCAGTGTGTTGTCTATGAATAATTAGAATAATGTTTTATCTGCAACAACGAAATTTTGACCAACACAATGGTAGGAAGTCACTTCTGCATTTGTTCCATTGTATATGTTTCAAATGAGTTTTAAAACGTTTTAGACTGCACATTTATACAAAAGTGGCATTTTAGTAAGCATATTACAAGATTATGATATCATTACTCCTATCCGTTCAATATATATATATATATATATATATATATATATATATATATATATATATATATATATATATATATATATATATACATATACATATACATATTTAGATATATATATATATGTGTGTGTGTGTGTGTGTGTGTGTGTGTGTGTGTGTGTGTGTGTTGCGTTAGTTCCTTTACTCCCGATTCTCCTTGTCTATCTTCCACTTCTCCATGCTCTGTCCACACGAAAAGCGGTCCCCCTAAATTTCAAGATTTGCTTGATCCCTTTTTAATATGACCTTACCTAAAACCTCATTAAATTGTGTCTTACAACCAAGGCTAAGTACACGTATTATTTGTACAGTCCGAGGATGTACCACAGAGTATTGAGAAAGTTGCCTTAGCCTTATAGAATCACAGTCTTGCACTGTAACGATATTGATACATAAGTGGGTGTCATTTAAAACCTTTTTAATCTGACATAATAATCCAAATGGACACTGACTATTTTTGGTACAATATTGACGGGCTTTTAACAATCAAATGTATGCAATCATCCGAAAATACCATGTTGGTTTTGGTGATATTGTTAGTGGTGGTGATTAGTTAATATGTTTGGCAGTGATCCGTAATGGAGAGCGCTTTAGACCACGAAACCACTCGGGGCACCTCAGCTAAGAGTTTAACATGTATGGAAAAAATTAGTAATGTCAATACAATATGGATTATATTGGCAAGATATTACCTTTGTATGTGCTTGCAATGACCAAACCGGTATAAACAGTAACTATCTGGTTCTGTTGCGGTATACTGTAAACCAGGATTGAAACAAACTGCAGGGCTCAATGAAGCTTGTTAAATTGTTGTATATCACTTTTTATTATATAGGATATTCTGACATTAGCAATTTTAGGTACTGTTTATAGATATGGTCTTCGATTCTTATCATGTAATAATTGCTCCATATTCTACATGTTGTTGTCTTGAAAGTCTTTATGCAGTTTAGAAAGATAAGTTATTTTGATTTTACTTTCCTTCTAGTAGGAATATCATCAGTGTGTGTGTGTGTGTGTGTGTGTGTGTGTGTGTGTGTGCTGAAAATTAGCTAATTATTGGTAATTCCATGTATAATACTAATATAAATTATATGCATCTCTTGTGATTCTTTTATTATGCTTCTTTATGAGTGCAGATGTTACTCTCATTAACTCTATTTGACTTGAAATAATGAATGCTTTACCTTTGAAATTTTCTGTATTGTATTCTCCACATTACACGGAAAGTCTCACGTAATTGCTTAGAAGCTCTTGTTTACGATAATTGGTGACATGCTTGTTTATTGCATGCAGTTTACTTACTACAGAAAGAAGGGAAGCTTTCTGTTTGTCTTAAAAGGAGAATTGCTGGTCTGATCTTTGCACAAAGAATGAGTACTATTGACGTTGGGTAACTGCAGTAAGCATAAAGTGTTACAAGTGTACACTTTATGCTGAGACTGGTTTATTAGATGTGTGAAGCTTTCTATGCTTGCTACAAAGAGGTCGGATAGGTCCATCGATGTGCAAGGACTGGGATTAGTTTGATCTAATGTAACTATTGTCAATTTAAAGTGTTGGTAGCTTATGCAGAACTGTATCATACCCACCTGTCATCCATATTACGTTTTGTGTCTAATAAACAATACTTAAGTCCATTATTTAAGATGAATTTTCTTTTCTGCTAATCAATATTTTGACCTTTGACCTGGTTATAATATAACCTGAGTTCAATAAGTTCTTATATAAATAAACTTAAAACAACTTATTTTATCCCCCCGCCAAAACAATCTGATACTAAAGCACATGTATTAAAACAGCAACCCAGACAACTCTAATACATTACATAATAATTTAGACAATAATATAAAACATAGCTTGTTACATCATGTAATTGTTTTTGACAAATGAGACTAAGTACACTTTTTACCTGCATAGTCCCCAGCGGTATCACATATTATTGAAAACATCTATAAGTCAAAACAACTTTGATGTGTAATGATATAGATAAATAAATGTTGGTGTAATTTAGAAACTATTATAATCTGATATAGTAAACCAAATGGACACTTAATACGTATTTTGTCACGTATTGACAGGCTTTTGTCCATAATATATATGTCATATTTATATAATTACATGTTCGCTTTGGTGGCGATGGTGGTGTTACTAAATATAGTTTTCTGTAATATTGTCTCATATAAGGCCAACATTTCTGGGGGATAACATTTTGTCCATCCCTTCGCTTCAAGTACATACTGTTCTCTAAACCACGAATCCCATACAAAGAGTCCAGAATAGCAAGGGATCATATTGGAATGTTCCCATTAGGCTTCGCTCCACTTATTTGCATTCTAGAGAACATAACCTTTTTGATATAAGGTATTGTCCTCATCTCAGAGGTCTATACGACATCTAGAAGCATGAAAGTTACATTCTCTCGTCATAAATAATGTATGTTCGGATAATCTAATTGCATGTTTCTTAATAAAAGCTTTGTGAATTAAATTATGTTTCATAGATAATATGTTGGAGAGTGTACAAAGTACACACATTTTATACTTTAGCCAGTTATCTCCCTTACACTGTACATTACATTTAAGAATAAAAACTCAGATTATTAGTATTTGTTTATTAACTAAAGATACGATTAAGTGTTAGTTATATTGTTTCTCAATATTGATTGAAATGTAAGTATAACTGAATTGCTAATTACTTCCATAGTTTAATGGTTTAAAAACAGACACATGGCTTGTTTCATTGTGTGTTTACGTTTAACTTAAGCAGATTATTGGAAATTTCATTTATATTACTTATACAAATTTATCTGCATCTGTATCAGTGGTTCTCAACACTTTCTATTTCACAGACCATTTTCTAGATATCAAGACAATTTTAAAGAAGCAGTTATATCCTAGATCAGAATCAAGCTTAAAATAGATATGTTTAGTTTGTCCCAGTTCAGAACCCGACTAAGTATGTTTTGGGTGTGTCCACGTTCAGAACCAGTTTCGTTCCAATACAGAAATGAACATCAGAAAATGAAGAAAATCTGGTCTTGCTAAGCTAAATCAACATTATCGCCGAAAACATACACTTACTAACATTTATTTAATAACCTAGCTGAGAACCGATATATTTCAACGGATATGTCACGCGTCAGAATAATGCTATTCAAAAACCCTATGTCACCACTCAGAATCAAACATTTATATATATTTTGGAGCATCTACTTCGATATAACCAGGCATGACAGCAGTCCTTGATAAACACAGCGTGTTATAATGTCTGAATTTATTACAATTCTTATTACCCGAATCCAATTATGTCCTTCCCCAGAAACAGTTATCTCTTGGTTCAGAACCAATTTTAAAATAGATTAAACCTATATTGATGTTTCATATCCACATAATCATCTCTCTCGTTTATCATAACCAAGCATGGGCCTTTGTGCGTTACGTAAACAGATTATACATTACGCATTCATGCATACATATGGGCCGTAACATATTCGCTTTAAAAGAGTTTTGACATGGACCGGTCTTTCACATTATGAGTAGTGCTATTTTGTCAATATACGAAAACAATCTTGACGGAAGTTTTTGAAGAAATTAGCAAAGTAAAAGGGGAACGTGTGGGTAGCAGGTTGGAAAAAGACGCACAACTTTAAACGCCTCACGAAATATTTGTTCTCAGAGATCTGTTGCAGCAGTTGATAGAGTTTAAAGCAAATTTTTTAATAGATGCGGATCTTAATGTTTTGTAAGTACTACGACGTATATTAGGTATAACAACATATATTACCCCTTCAATCATGTAGTTTACCTATATGATTTTGCCATGGATCGTTATTTGATAGTTTGTACGTATGGATTTATTTCATTTCCAAAGGCATTATTGATGGCGTTCGCCGAGAGGAATCGAGGAGATAGGAGGATCTGTATGTAAAAAAGCAGTATTCAAGCATTGATTGTGTGGATAGAGATTGTCAACATCAGCGATGGGTGAGCTCATCAGAACCTTAGACTACAATCTGCTCAAAGACTGCAGCCCTCGAAAAATGCACGTAGACATAAAAACCGTCCTTTTTCTTCGATTGCTCAAAAATTTATCTTATTCCTTTCTTCAAAATTAAAGAGGACAAGGCCAGATAAACTACAACTGCTAACACAAACATCAGATGTTGTTATCATGACTGGTTATGAGTTTCAGAATATCACACTCACAGTATATCGTTCCATGACTGAATTAAAGATCTAAATGAATGAAACTTATTTATTCAATATTGTTCCTTTGTTGGTATTGAGTACGTGCAAGAAACGCCCCAAGATGCGTTGAAATCCAATTCCGTTTAATGGACTTCTGTTAGTACCATATTGGGATACAATCAACTCACATTTTTCATGCGTGTTTATCGTTATCGGTACCCACTTATTGCCCTGAATTCCACCGAATCGTCTCGACTGCACTCATCATGATTTTTATCGTCCGTCGATACTCTCTTTAGTGATAAAATTGAAAATAAGCTTACATGCAAACAAAAACTATTTAAAGCGGGTATGTTACGGGCTATTTATATTGGTCAGATCAGATCTTACTGCGGCAAGTATTGTATCACCCCTTTTACGTATCCGCTAATTTCTCCAAATAATCTTGACAATTTTAAAAAAAAGTTTTGGCTATTTTCAGACCAGATTCCTAACCAGGAACTGTCAAACATGGATTGAAATAGTTGTAAATATTTGAAATAACAGAAGTTAACGCATCCAAATTTTGGTTACTCTCTGTCAAAGATTAAATGGTTTTATCATATCAATATCAAATAAGATTATCCGGTTTACTCTTGATGGACCTTGTTAATACTTATTTCGCCAATCAAAGGTATCCCATTTACAAAGTATATAACGAAGAACGATCCATGTCAGATTCAATTTGTGGTTTCTGTTTACATATGGATTGAATAGATACTCTCATTATTTTTGTTTGTGGTGTTACTTTCCATTTTTTTTCTAACTATGCTTCTACAAAAACAGCTAGTGATGTTTTAAAAATAATTTTTTGCCTATTGAATCATATTCATTTTCATACCTATTGTATACGACTATGTTTAATATGTATATGTGGTCAAAAAATCTAGTCTTGATTTCGTTACTGCGTACAGCCTTACCGAGGGTAGTTTATTATTTTTTGGGCTTTTTAGATATTTCGGCATAATGAGCGAACACTCAGCTCATGCTGTATGTGCGAAATTGCCTGCAGTTTAAAGTACCTAGCTGCGCATATCAGTCACAGCTAGGGGTATATAAGGACGAAATTATAGGACAGAAATCACATTACAATGTAGTCTTGTCGGAAACGCTTCCATCCTAAACTGAGCAATCTATCAGCTAAAAGAGGTAACAATAGATTTAACTTTGTTCTCTTTGCTATTTGTATTATGATATAATTCATTATTTTACATATTAGATGTTAGTATTTATTATAAAATCTATAGAATAAATACATAGGTTAGGCGGCGCCATTTTATCAGAAGTACTATATTTTGTTTCATTAGTTCTTTTGTATCTGAACATAATTGAGTTCAATTATACGCTGCATGCTTAACGTTAAATGTACATGGATAATTACTTCATGTACGCGCATGCGCTACATATATGTGTGAGAATACTTGACCGTGTCATATGTATTACACGGTTCGGTTGTTTTAATTTTAGCTGAAGTGGTGTGGTGAAGTGTTGTGCTGAAGTGTTGTGCTCAAGTGGTGTGGTGACGTGTTGTGCTGAAGTGTTGTGCTGAAGTGTGGTGAAGTGTTGTGCTGAAGTGGTGTGGTGAAGTGTTGTGCTAAAGTGGTGCAGTGTTGTGGTAACTGCGTGTGTGGTGCCAGGTTGTGCTGACGTGTTGTGCTGAAGTGGTGTGGTGACGTGTTGTGCTGAAGTGGTGCAGTGTTGTGGTAACTGCGTGTGTGGTGCCATGTTGTGGTGACTACGTGTGCGGGCTTGTCTATGCTGACCGTGTAATGCCCGTGTGTGGTGCCTATGTATGGTGCTTACGTATGCTGCATTTATGTATGCTGTGTTTAGATGTATAGATATATGGTATTTATATATGATTGCGTGAGGTGAAGGTCACAACTATTAGGTTTGACTCTGTGTAACCGGATGTACTTCCTGACGTCAAACGAACGCCAGGCTAGTAGCAAAATACCTCAGCAAGTAGTTTACATTTATTCGTTCCAGTCTCGTCATATGGACGACGTATTATTTAGTTAATATCTTCTTTGCAGTCTCGTTATATGAACGACACCTGCATAATTTCATTTTACACAAATCTCGTTCCATGAACGAGAACTTCAGAATTTAGGGTTCACAATTGCATATGTCTCGTCATATGGACGACGTATTATTTATTTAATATCTTCTTTGCAGTCTCGTTATATGAACGACACCTGCATACTTTCATTCTGCACAAATCTCGTCCCATGAACGAGAACTTCAGAATTTAGGGTTCACGATTGCATATGTCTCGTCATATGGACGACGTATTAATTATTTAATATCTTCATTCTAGTCTCGTCATATTGACGACGCATTATCTTTTCATATTTGCATCTATCTCGTTATACGAGCCTTATATATATATATATATATATATATATATATATATATATATATATATATATATATATAGATATATATATATATATATATATAGAGATATATATATATATATACATACATATATATATATACATATATATATATATATATATATATATATATATATATATATATATATATATATATATATATATATATATATATATTCATATTTGTAAATTCATTCATATACTTCTTTTTTGTCATTACGGTACTGAAATTCATAGTTCCATGTTAGGAACATTTATTTAAATAGATTTTTCTTATATTTTGTAAAATATTGGTGTCAGAGTTGATTTTTATAATTGCGTTTATAAAATAAACATCTTATTAACGCAGTTGCGTTCCGTGTCTTCACTAATCCAGTCCCGACTCGGTCTATCTTGTGACACCTATAGACCAAGAGTGGTTGAAAGCAATATCCTTTTACCAGGTCTTTAGTTTGTATAAAATATTGATAGTACTGATACCCATCGTTTGTGATAGGTACTCGTATTTTTCCTAATATTTCTCTGAGACCACTAGACGATATTTGTCAAGCCTTCGTTAAATGGGTTGAAAATATCCTTAGAGACTAAATAATTAAAAGCGATCGAAGTCAGAAGTATTTAAAGAGGGATGTTACCTATTGAATTAGTACCATATATTGACTGTCCATACACAGTACCCTTCAGCTGCCCCCTCTTTCGTTGACTGCTCTCAAATAAATCATTAAGATCTAATTTTGTGGATCGACACTAATCCTAGACATAAAATGTGAAATAAGCGTCCATGTAAAATAAGCGGGTATGTTGCGGCTCATGTGTATATATAAAATATAATGTTCTTACGGAATGTGTTTTACATGCCCTTATTTCATCTAGCCACAAATTTATCAAAATAGGCTCGACGAACTTTTTAATAAACTTTGTATTTTATTGACGATGATTCTAAACTAGGAATGGTTTCAATCCTCAATGGTTTCAGTCATCGCATAGTTTGGCAACATTCTTCACCAAAGACTGGAAAGGATTTTAATACTGCCGTTATCAGTAACGACATCCTGTTTTTCCGAATGCTTTCGAAAAATGCCGTAGATAAGGCTTTTGTTTGTCAAATATATTTATATGTATACGATGTAAAAAATACCTATTAAAACCTCTTTACGGTTGAAATGTTGGGTTCAAAATAATGTCTGAAGAGGTAATCACCCCGTGGATTTTGTTATAGCTTCCATTTACTGGGATCCTTATATATCGAGATCGGCTTAATGCATTTTCTTTTGACTTTATCTCGTGGTGGAGCAAACCACTACCTAGATACTGTCTACGAGAACTTGAAAACAGGATCAACTGATTTGGGGATGCATTAGCGCAAAACATTGATAGAATTGACCCACATTGTGTGGTATTGTTTCACATGTACATTACGTTTTAGTAAGTTTTCGAAGCCGATTACTGATACTTCACGCCATTAAACACAAGACACAACCCAAACACCTAACACAACTAATTATTTGTATCTCAAATTGCAAAACATGTAGCGACAGTTTACCAGTTAAGTTTCACTGTGCAGAGATGAATTTAAGGCAGGGAATGTAAGACATCATTTAAGCAATCCTCAAAGTTATGATGGTTTCAGTAACGTTGGTTACTATATGAAATGGACCAGCATACACAAAACAATTAGAGAGAAGAAATATATAACTAACTATTATATCTACCCATTACTCCTGAGGGCGATTTAAAATTTTCCTTTCATACAATTGTACGTTAGTTACTTAAAGGACCAGTGACAGTAAGATCATATAAATATGCAAGAATATAAAGAGATAAATGCAACTAAATCTTAACAAAGGTACAGGCTTGGTTTAAAGACACTACGGAGATAAAAATATACACAGAAAAGCTAAATAACATTGACTTTGATTTCAAAGATATCTTTATGTGACTTCTGAATTCTGTAGCAAAAGATGTGCATGATTGGTATAAGAAAGGATACGAGTGAGTAGTTGCCAGCTATTTCAGATAAACAATGAGTAAGTACTTGGAATTTATAAAACAACTCCTAAGACCATTGTATGCTAGCATTTCACTCACAATGAAAGCCAGTGCTTCTCGTTTTTGTTTTATCAACATTAATGTTTTATATTCAAAAATACTTAAGGAAGATCAGTATATGTGGCAACAGATGATGCAAGGAAAGAAGACTACAGATCAACAATACTGACCAATCCATTCGGGTATTTTACAACTTATAGATCAAGTTGGCTACACTCAAAATATGCAAAATGTCAACATTTCAACATATTGAGAAAGTTTTGAAAGGGATTGCCTCATTATATTCAGAGTAATACAGAGTAAATGTTTAATTCAGGCTAGGCACAGTATTTGACAAAGTTGCTTACAAACTGGATGACTTTTGAAGGACAAAGCACCATGAGATGTGTTTCAAACATGAGTCATCTATATCCAAAAATGAAGATAAGATATGAAAAGCGAACGTAAGTGAAAAATGTGAAGTGTGCTGTCGTATACTAGAAATAATCTAAATAACTTTACATCACTTGTAATCAGTTACACAAATTATGACAATGCAATAATCGCTGCTTCGAAGGCAAAATATATGCTTCAGAAACATTTCATCTAAAGACAATTTACAACTCATATTGAGTAGTTTAAATTGTTAAACTATTAAATCAAAGATCGGCCTTTTATGGAGATATAGCAATGTGGTAGATGTAAATAAAAAACAACAAACAACAAGAGTAGATCGACATTTCATGCATGCTTCAACTACTTTTTACTCTAACCTACTCTTGCTGTTTGGTCTAGATATATATATATATATATATATATATATATATATATATATATATATATATATCTATATATATATATATATATATATATATACATAGTAGTGTTTGTAATGCAGTATTAATTATGAGTACTATTATCAAGCATTATTCTATACTATTTAATACAGGGAGGGCACTTTCGGTTCTGAGTGGTCTATATACTTCTATCTCTCTGCCATTATATATATATATATATATATATATATATATATATATATATATATATATATATATATATATATATATATATATAATGCGTATATATATATATATATATATATATATATATATATATATATATGTGTGTGTGTGTGTGCGTGTAAATGTAGCTGCGGATCGGTGTGAGTTACGGGGTTTATGTTTGCGTATGTATTCGAGTGGAAAATAAATAAGCACACGTTTCTCATAAAGATCGTATTTTATCTGGTAATCTGGTATTGGTATAATATCAAATACATTGTGTCAAATGTAATAGAAATCAAGAAATCAATGTTTATGCACTAGAGGGTAATTTACTTTATTACATGGCAAAAAATCGAAAGTAATTTCAGTATTTAAGGTTTTGTGGACTTTTGGGAAAGTATGTTAGCACGTGAGTTCATGATCTAGGAGAAAACTGACCTCTCGTAAACCAGGTCTACAGATATAAAGTTTTTGGCAGTTGGTTACCTTAGGTTCTGAAAAGCAAATCAGGTAGGCTGTTCAAATTAAATAACGAACTGCGGTGGTGATCGGCGGATACTTAAGAACAATAATTAATAATAATCATTATGTAAAATCAATATAAGTGTCAATTGGAACCAAATATAATTTAAGGGTATTTTCATTGATATAGGTACAGCACAGTTTATATGTAATGCTGTGATAAATTTGTTCACGATGCCTTCACAAGTTTCGAAACTCTGTTCTGTATACTATTGTATCAAAAATTGTTTATCTATTATTTGCAATATTCTAAAGACATACGAGTTGATTCCGTTGGCCTGACCAATCAAGGCCAACACACTTCCATGGAAAGACGTTTACTACATGTAGGAAGTTTGATAATACAATTGAAATTAAACGAAATCTTTCAGACAAAATATACAATCTTGGTGGGAACAATGAGTAAATTGTTTGATTTTCGCAAAATCTACGTATTCAAAAGGAAAATCAAATTAAAACACCTTAGCCTGAAATCTCTATTTACTCAGAGAGAGAGAGAGAGAGAGAGAGAGAGAGAGAGAGAGAGAGAGAGAGAGAATTGCGAATTGTTACCTCACCTATAGTACTGTACAGCTCTTGTTGCTCTTGCGCAAAACTCTGAGGTCGGACATTAATCAGGCTAGGATGTATCGCATTTGGGTTCTGTTCATTATAAGCTACTTTTGTGTGTTTTTGAACCTTTGAATAGAGTTCCTCCGTTCTGATGCCAGTTTCTGATATGCCTATAATATATCGTCTGCCTTTAGTAGAGCAAAACTATTTGCATAGTGAGTCATCACTGTTAGCTCGTCTTCCAATCTCATGTGATAATTGTAGCAGCGATTGCAAAGATAAGCTTTGACGTACTGGTCTCCATAAGGCTTGATCATGGTTAGAAAATGAGTGCAAACTTTAGGATTTTCTGTTTATATTAGGACACCATGATTGCCTCAGGATCCTGTATGAACTATCTGGGGCTGCTGGGGTGGGAATAGGTCTATCTTGTTTATCGAATCGCAAGAAGTCTTGATTGATTTCTCTCTTTGTCGGTCCTGCACGTGGTTGATTGACTGCCAAATAAACTGAAACAATATAAAGAGCAAATTGTGACAATATCTACCAACCTTTAATTACATGAAACGAATGATTAATTTATAATCTATAATTTTCCCAATATGGAATGCAACAGACGTTCGAGGAGGCGATAGTAGATTAAAATGTAGACTTTAGAAATGTCAATACAAACGAAATTCCAAAAGATACTATAATGAGGTTATTTCAACAGTCCTGATATTTTCTCGTTCTTAAACATGTCAGTTTTAGGAAATCGACAGTCACTTTTGCACTCAATACATGTATTAATTCGTGTTTCGTGTTTCGTGTATCCAATAATGCAATTTGCTAACAAAGTTAATTGTATCATTACTAGTCTAGTATGGGACATGTAAAAAGAAAATAAACAGAATTAAGCAAAGAGGGGTCATACGGATGTATGATGTAATCTGGTGCCTCATTTGTTTAGTGTGTTCACTATGCAAAAGTAAAAATTCGGTTACAAGTGGTATTCGGTTGCAAACTATTCTTTTGATGTCGAGTTTTTTCATTGCAAGTTAGTTGTATATTCAATAGGAATATATGTCCACAATTATTTCCAACCCTTACTTGGTGTTCGTTCTAACATGAACTTAGAGATTTGCTTATTTGCTATTATTCAAAGTCACGTACTGAACAACGTTTAGACTGATTAGGCAAGTTGAAAATATTATATATACAGTTTGTTCACGGCAGATAACATAAATATTTAAAATTCTATACATTCTGTTTAAGTTATACTAAGGGACACTTGTAATCCTGCATGAATTCTTCATATATCCCCCAAACACCCAACATTGTGATTTGATTGACTGTGTCATCTATCTTTTCATAACAATCAAGTCAATTTAAAGCATTTATGATCCAACGTGTAGACATGGGATTCATCATACTGGTTATAGCGTACATGACCCAAGTAGAGTAAAGCTTGTCAACAAGAATATCCGTCTTAAAATCACGCAATACAAATATATTCTTATACAGTTTCTACTCTTCAAATCACTGAACTGCGTCAACATGTATATCCAGTAACCAGTCCGAAGACATTTGTTGTTCCTACCCTACTGATCGAGTTTATTGTTTGCTGTGGTGGTACATCAAATTGCTGACGTATCTATCTATCTATCTATCTATCTATCTATCTATCTATCTATCTATCTATCTATCTATCTATCTATCTATCTATCTATCTATCTATCTATCTGTATTTAGGTCTGTCTGTCTGTCCTGTCTGTCTGTCTGCCTGCCTGCCTGCCTGCCTGCTTATATATCTATCTATCTATCTATCTATCTATCTATCTATCTATCTATCTATCTATCTATCTATCTATCTATCTATCTATCTATCTGCGTCTTGTGTGTGATTCACGTAAATTGAATATAACCATACCCAATCTTTTAGTGTCCCATTTACACCCATGCGTGACGAAAATTAAAGCGCCAACTATGATCAAGCAAACGACTACAATGACAAGTCCGACACCAAAAAGATATATTGAGTGTTCTGAAGAGAAATAAAATCTGATTTGTTTGAAAGAAGTTTAATATATCAAGTCTTAAAACAAAATAAAATATTATAACATTTAATAATTTTCATCTGATGGATTGTTGTCGGTGATATCAGTTGCAAAATATCGTGACATGATGGTCTTTCGTATTATCGGTAAAACTTTGTGTCTTAGTTCTGGACATACAATACAAAACATATTTGGATATTGCAAAGTTGACACTTATGTGTTCAATATATGAATGACTCTCATTGTAATTTCAAGGCTCACTTATTGTTGGAATTAGTGTGATTATTCTATCTCTGTTTCAGATGTTTCTTGCATGATATTGCAATTAGTACTTGGGATTAAATCATGTATAGATTTATATGAAAAGAGAGTTCTTGGGTCAAAACGTTTTCAATATCTGGTGGAAATAATCATCTTTTGTGTCTGTGTCAACGCCAATGCGAGAAACTGAAATTAAATATATATATATATATATATATATATATATATATATATATATAGATATATATATATATATATATATATATATATATATATATATCTATATATATATATATATATATATATATATATATATATATATATATATATATATATATATATATAGTTTAATTTAAGAAATCAAAATAAAATATTAAACCTTTATTTTGTTTAGGCTTTTACAGCATCATTATTATATATCGCATTATGTTGGATTTCTTGCAGACTATTAATTTATCTAAATCTAATTGCAATTGCATTAGCTGGTAATGGTAGCAAGGATCTCCATCGGACCCCAATTGTTACGATGTAAGGGTGGATATGTGTGGGATTTACATCCCATTGATCACCTATCGTTCTTTTCAGGATAGATTACAAACTCTGCCTAACAATTGAACCCATACCACGTTAACCATTTGATTATTGTTTTAAGTGCATTGATACAACGGTCTCGACGTTGCAGATAGCAAAAACCGTTAATGAACACGGAAACTAGCCTTGATTTAAATAAATAACAGCTGGTACCTACGAGTCTGAATCATGATGAATTGGCCAATTCAAATTGAACTTGCGAAGGACAATATCAGTCCTAGAACCATTTATATGTACAATAAACCAACACCCCATTTGCTTTGAATAGTGTACACTTCTAATCCGAACACGTGTGTTAATTTAGATATCCCGCCCTTTATAGAATTATTTGTTTGACGTTGACGTAGCTATTTCATTTAAGACGTAGAAAGGCGCTATTTGTTGTGTGAGCAGGCAAATGACAGTTTATAGCACAACACACACATCAGCAACTACATTAAACTCCTAAATGAATGTAAGTCTTCATGAGATGTATATATGTGTCTAAACATTCTTGAGATATATCAAATTTAAAAGTTTATTTAAATTTTTAGTAACGTTTACTTTTAATTAGCAAACTACAACTAAGATTTATTTCCTAAATGGTATGATTTTGAAACCAAACATTTTATATCAGAAAGACAAACATTGTTTGGAAATTGTGGCATATGATGTTTATAAATATTTGGAAATATGGGAAAATGGAGTTATTACTCATTTGGTTTGAAATTAAATAAATATATTATGTCATTTGCCATTATGTTCAGTGCCGATTCTCTTTATCGGAAAATGAAGTATGGCGTCCAAAACATGACAAAAATATACCATAGTATCTCCACAATTTGCACAACTAAAACTTTCTGAAAAAATTATGTGCGTTTTAAGACAAATCATTCGACTTCCCTCAAGAAGACGGTGTAATTGTTAAAGATATCAAGCGCATGGTTGGAAAAACATAAGGTTTCATAATGATGTGTCATTATTATGCGTGTTCCTATTCTTCATGAGTATTGTTTGGGTTGGTGTGTCTTTTTTTAGCGCCATTCTGAACACAATACTGATTATGTAATGCTTAGAAAATGGGAACTAATTGCCTCTCCTAAGGACACACAAAGTAATAGATCCGGACTGGGCTTAGTAGGTATCGAATCAATACATCATACCCACTAACAACTGAGATACCGCGTCAACTTGTATATATCGTGATAATCTGCAAATATGTTACAGAAAAGAACGTTACAATGTTGGTTTTAAGATTAATGATAGGAAGAGCTTCACGAGAAAGAATATTAGGTTAACATTACAGCCAACCTTATGCTTTCTTCCTCAACCAAATATTCCTGGCCGCTACGCATATCTTTACTGTAATAAAGATGGTGTAAAACCCCCAAACTCGAAATCCGGACGTTTTAAAATGATACAATGAATTTGAAAGGGATGATTATACAAATAGAACAGTCACTAAAAGACGTAGGAATTGATTTAATGTAAAATCAAATGCGAATGATGTTATATCGAATTATGTAAGATTCGTATGTGTTTATCGAACAATTTGTATACTAATAAAATTACTTTTTTGTATTCAAATTTTGCCATTTAGGATACATAAAATGACCAGTTACACTTCATAATTAGAACTGAGCATGATCCATCTAAATTTTAGAACTATCAGGAAACAGATAGTTTAATTACGATATTTGATTTTCATATAAATTGACGAGAACTGAGCAATAATTGACCACGTTAATATAAAACATGGTCAGAAAAAAAGGAAAAATACAGAATGAAAATATTTCATAATGAAATACTGGAATTATTTAGTGATAACATATTTTGCCCAAATGTTTAAACATATATCTGGTATTTGTTTCATGAAATAACAAGTGAACAGATAAATAAGTTACCAACATTTAATTTAGACATCAACAATATGCCGGACTAAAGCATTTGTGTCTCTTAAAAACTACAAGCAAAGGAAGGGACACAAATGACATCAACTTAAAACTACACATATAAGTTGGGTATGATAAATGAAAACAATGAACATACCTGAGATAACACTTATATGAACAGATCTAACTTTAGGGACATGTGTAACAGTAAACGGTTCCAAAGATACTGATTTATTATCTTTCATTCCATAACAAATCTATAATTTAGCTGGTCTAACAGTTTACGAAAGATTAATTTTCGGTTTTAAAACACAAACAGAAAGTAACACTAACCACACCACGGTGACGTGGATTTACAATAACAGCGTTATCGAACTCTATTGTAATGAGTTCTACTGCAACAGAAATTACAAACCAAACGCAAACAAAAAATAAAAACATCAATGTTCAAAAACAAAATCTAAACAATACGGTGATTGAATGTAACTATAAATAATAGATACCGCTTCTTTATGCATTGATGTTTTCTGCAGAAAATGAAAGATGTCTGGAAAGATAACATTTGATGTTATGATTTTAGTGACTATCGCATGGACAATATGGTTGGTTTCCCACAATTAAAAAGGCCCGTACTTTGAGTTTAGTTACAAGTAGTTGATAGAGGAAACCTTTTTGGGTTCCAGTTGAACCTAAGTGTTCACTGAAGTTAGACAAAGGTGAACAAATAGGGTTTAAAAAGACTGCAGTAATACGTTACCACAAATAATTTAAAATGAGAATCGAAGAACATTAGCTTATTTAATCACACAAAAACAATTGTTATGAGTTAATTCAACGTCTCTATATAATATCAGAAGGAATATACATAAGTGCATATATATATATATATATATATATATATATATATATATGTCTGTGTGTGGGGGGGGGGGGGTGTGGGTGTGTCTGAAGGCCTTCTATACTCCCTAACGTCTTTACAATTACTGAGGTGACATAAGATGCTGGGTTACGTTTTCCTTGTGTGTTGCATATAATCTAGTATCGAAGCACCTGTCAAGCTGGCTCTTGAACAATAAAGAGTAAATTTTGTCCGAATGACGTGTTTACAATGATGGATCTCCCTAATGTAAATGCGACACAAGAACACATTAACCTTAATGATGAAGATAACAGGTGGTCACAGTGGACACGAAGACACATTTTACATGCATTGTTACAAAATACTAAATCAATTCTTAAACATTGCTGACGTTCGGTCTACTAAGCTATATCAAGGATGGATAAACTAGCCAAAATCTGAATGTGCTACTAAACGATTACTAATACAATGACACGGTATTCACCTATTAAATCTATTAGGGATAAGATAACATATTTCAATTAGTCAGGTATAGTTTATGGTAGTGAATGTAAACAAATCTACTAAAACGAGGATGCCAGCTAATTAACGAAATGAAAGAAAAACATTAGACTCGTTTATTATGACGAACATCACAATTGATATATTGTGTTTTTTATTTGGATTATTCTTTAAAGACTATTTTCCTGCTGCATAGCCTTCTGTAATAATAGGTTTTACATCTGTGATGAAAAGCACAAAGGCGTTAAGAAGAGAAATTTGTGATCTAATTATGCATAAGTTTATTATTTCTAGATTCCTACCATTAGCATTTCGAACATGTTTTAGCATGTACAAATGTCCAAGGGTAGTCCCAGGTTAGAGACAATAGTCAACTGAAATATCTAATTATTTGGTTTGCCAGTTCGTAACCTGGATTAATTTTCTAATTGGAAGAAATCTGCTGATCAGTCACATTATATACTAAATCACAATATATGACACAAATTCTGAACTATTTGCAGCGTTAGCATTGGAATCGTCAAACAGCCATATATATTACAGACACATTTTTTACCAGTTATTTCTTTGTAACGTCTGTGGATTTGAAAGGAAACTGAATATACAATGGACCAATCTGAACGAATTTGTAGAACTACACTACATGTTGAATTTGTTTTTCCACCCAAGCCGCATTTGATTGTCTTTAGAAAGAGACATTTGTAGGAGGAACAAACTAAAGAAACTTCCATGTGCCACGAGTTCATTGGATTATGGTTTCAGTTATAATTCTCTTAACTTTTATTACTGTCATTTTCCGGAATATTGAACTATTATTAATTTCCTGTGTAAATAAGTGCGAGATGACTGTCATTTGTCATCATAAAAGCTTATCTTTGTAACATAATTGTATTATATGTTTACAGCGTAACCTTGTAGAATGTTACATATTTATGTAGAGGTTTCGGTGCATCTCTGAAGGAAAAAGTATCTATTAAACAGGCTGTCTAGGAAATACATTTTCTGATACATATTAACCAGTCTCTACTACGCATGAAAATATATGCAGCTAATGATTTTGTTGTGATCTGAGAGTGGGATGATTCACATAAGACTGTGTGTATAATAAACAAACAACTGCCACAAAAGACTAATGTACCAACTAAATCGATATTATATTTTACATCCGACTTTAGATTATTTTCTGCTATTGTCTATCACAATCATGTTATAATTATTGGAAATGTTGCCATTCCTCATTCAATTATATTGTTATAATTATAATTTACATACAGGAACCCGATCGCCCTTTCTGTCAATATTTAGATTTCGTTATTGTGGTGACATTAAGAAGTATATGGATTTCTTTAACACCTATACAGCCTTGATAACGCACGTTAAATAATTAGCATGTATTTAATTTTCATCTTTAATAAGCTTCATATAATCATATTTAATTACTCGAACTTCTAATGCAAGATTTCAAAGTTTTTGTGATGTTGCACTCAGGGGTAAACCTAGCATTCGCCTTGTTGATTGAAATGTGGTAATACCTACAAATCACATATTTTTGTTGTGTTCTCCTGCGGCAGAGAATGGGGGTGGCAAATCATATGAAAACGAAACATAATGCTATCATGTAATAGCAAACACTCAGTCAAAATGGTAGATCTTGTTTTAATGATAGCAAAAGCAATCAATAATGAAAAGATATCCGCACGTGAATAATAAGTATGAATTGTTACTACGAATTAATCTTATGATTTTTTTAACGGTCCACGATTTCAGTCATTGTGACTGGTACTAGAAAAAGCTCGATAAAACTCGTAATTACTGGCTCGATATAGCGCGATACTGCCTATAATGCAATGTCTTCATGGGTTCATTTTTTAAATTTAAGGTGACCTCTCGTTTTAATATCCTAACGGCATGCTCTTTGAAAGGTCTATTTTTCGGGGCATTAGAAGATTCTTTTAACGCAGCACTGTCTTAAATGTTGTTTTAACTGTGCACTGTTTCAGCCATATAGGCACGTATACAATTCAAACATTGAAGTATTTTTTGATGTTTGATGAAACACAGCGAACATACAAAATAATATTTTATCCAGAGCTTAGTTAAAACTGATTACGTTAAACTTTCAATGAAATATATCTATAGGAATTTTTTTCGACGCATTTGTTCACGCGATCCGCTTATATCGCGATGCTTTTCTTTTGACCCGAGCATCGCGTTATAATAGTCTTTTTCTCTCTCTCCCTCACTCTCTCTCTCTCTATCTCTTTCTCTCTCTCTCTCTCTCTCTCTCTCTCTCTCTCTCTCTCTCTCTCTCTCTCTCTCTCTCTCTATATATATATATATATATATATATATATATATATATATATATTGGGGAGTACGGGGTGTCCTGGGAGATGGTAACCCCTCTGTATGGCTAAACAGTCATACTCAATCTGTGGTAACTCGAACACCTTTGGTCCCAACTGGGCACTCAGCTTTCACCTATGGCTCAAAGAAGCTGTGGATGCGCCACCTGCGCACGCACAGAAATGAACCAGACCCTCCAAACCCCGGATGACTAGAAAGATCCTCGTCGAATCGACTGGCAAACACATACACACACTTTCATGATATATATATATATATATATATATATATATATATATATATATATATATATATATATATATATATATCATATCATATCATATCATATCATATCATATCATATAATATGTATATTAAATTTGAAATATAATGTTTGTTTCGTAAATGTAATATATTTTTAAACTTAAACTCAAAAGGGATTTGTATATTTTGAGGTATAAATACTATATAGTTCTGTCTAAGATAATGTAATCCATTTTTCATTTTTGTTTGCAGTGTGTCGCAAACGGTTACTGTGATCCCGTAATTGGAGTTATATATGTCAAATCTGCTTCAGTCACGTTCGTTTCTTCAACAGGACGTGAAAAATCATCAATTATTGTGATATATTTTTTATCTATTCCATTCATGTCTGTTTCATCAAGCTGACATGTTTCTGATGGGTGGGCAAGATGACTGATTGGGTTTAAATAGCTTTCATCTGTTGCATGCACATCGGCTGCCTCAACTTGATATACATCTGAAGAACTCGCATATATGCGGTGTTCAGGTCTTTTTGCTGTTTCTTGTGAGGTTTCCTCTATTGCATTGTATGTCGAGTAATCGTAGACCGTAAAGACGTTCTGAAAAAAGAACATGTCATAATAAATATCAAAATGCTATTATTTCTAATTACGTAAGTTGACAGATATCATGCCATGCTGCGTGCCATGCTGCTTTCATTATAATATGTTTTGATTTAACAATTAGGCAAACAAGACGGCCGCGTTAGACTCTCAGAATGAATAAAAGGAAGGAGAGCATCGTTGAACCTGCATTTTAATTTGTCGTTCTCTCTTATATTACAGTTAAAGCATCCTCCCAAAAAAGTACAAATTATAGTGGCAGGTTTACAGTTTTGTAAATTTTCCCCTGGCGAATTTCTTAACTTAAAACTATGATGTGAATTTTTATGCTTTATTATATAACAATTAAAGATATGGATATATTTGTGAATTTGGTCTTTCCGGCGTGTATTTTTCTTTCAACTTATGCGAGACATGTACATTTAGTCAATGCACAGTATGTAGCCAGGGAAATTCCAACAGTCGGTTAGGAAGCCGAGCTAGCCACTAAAGCAGTAGACATCTTGGTTCAAGGCAAATAGATTATCTCAGTTGGTTGACAAATATTTTGTACTGCATCATGCTATTACGTTTACAATGTTTTTCGACAGTATAACCTATGGAAAGGACTTTTGTATGCACTGTCATTATTACATGTTCTCCAAAATGGCCTTCGAACATGAAAATTGCATAAATAAATTTGGGGTTGCGGTGCATCAATTTTTTTATTCGATGAATTTCCACTGATTGGTCAGATCAAATTAATGAATTATATTATTAAGGTTTGCTTTTTTGTACCTATCCAAACATATGGAGCATTTTGACCTTATTCACGCATTTTATGTTTATAAGAATTATTATATTAGGCAGGTGTATGCAACATTAACTTGATAAAACAAAAGAACGTCCCATGCACCCTACATTATCATCACGGCAGGTGGTTTTGTACTACTGTATGAAAGCAGAGCAGGCTCTTGCAGCTTTAAGCTGGTTGCTGTCTCAACCTTACACTATGATAAAGAGGTCACCAAGCATATGTATTGCAGTATTCATTTTCAAAAATTATATGAAACGATGCCCCAAAAGGCAGCGGGGCACAAGGTGAACGGAAGGTTGACCTAGGACTCAAAATACCTTTGCAACGTTCGTTCACAATACAATACAGAGAAAGAGAGAGAGAGAGAGAGAGAGAGAGAGAGAGAGAGAGAGAGAGAGAGAGAGAGAGTCTCCAAATCTTACCTCGTCAATCGTACTGTATGTGTCTTCCTGAAGTTTTGATCCATCATGGCTTCTTTGTAATGGTAATAGAGGCTGGGACTTTGTGCCAGTTTCATGATAATCCTTATTAATTCTGCCGCTTGTCTTTGTTCTTGCAAACCGTTTTAAAAGCCTACTTCCTTTAGGAGAACCTTCGATGCTATATGGCAAGTTGTCCTTTTCAGAGGTACTTTTGATTTTCGTAAAGTCATCTCTGATCTGTCTATCCAACATATTTGACGAGTGAGACAAAGTTTGCAAAAACATACTATCCCTTTTTTTATTGCATACGTCTTTGTCCTGATCCGAGAGTTTCTCTAAACTCCTAAAATGTCTCTGTAACATGGGATAATCTAATATATTTGTTCTTCTGAACAAATCTTTTTGTACTGTTGGACAAGGTAGAGCTCTGCTATTCGTCCATGTGTTTGTGCGTGATACTTCTCTGTCTGCTTGTTCTGCTCGTGCTTGAAGTTTCCTTCTTTTCTCTTTTCAATTGAAGACACAAAAAGAGAGAAAAAAGAATAGGGATACAATTTTATATGCAATAGCCATAGGATGAATTGTTGTTTTATTGGTTGCCTTACACTCACCTTATCGAATTTAAAATGCAAAATCAATATGGCATCACTGTTAAATTGAATATTATCATTTTGTTTCAGTATGTAATTTATGTAGATATATGTATTTCGTGTAAGTTTCTTCTCCGCGTACAAAGTATTCATTTGCAATAAAATCTTCATCAAATTAGTTCAAAACATTATTTTATTTTCATTTCTAGGTAGAACAAATACTTATATAATATATTTGAGACACAAGTGAGTCTTAACTGGGGAAAATACAGACCGAACGCTGAACACTTAAACGCATTACCGAACTATACACAGTCACGGTACAGGAAACATCAGTCACAAAAAAGGAGTGCAAAATATAATCCATTACTTACAAAATGAAACATGTAACTTGTCTTTAAAGTACAATTATGTGAAATCATCAATTAGTATTTAAAAATATTTCCCTTCGATGGTCCGATGTAAAACCTTATATTGTCCTAAGGAGCTAAAATTCAGATCGAATGATAACACTTTCGACTTCAATAATCATAGTTTCTTTATTTTTTAAATCAGTGTTTAAACCTTTAGAAATCTATCAAATACTCTAAACCTGCACTAACTCCCACTAGCCAGCGATAGCATCTATTTATTTATGCTCAAACGCCCACACCCACAGCCACCATGTTATTTCTTTTTGAAATCCAGTGTGTGGTGTAGACCGGATGTCAAGCTTCGAGAACATTTGTATAACAGCAACAACAAACGGTATCCTAACCAGATTTACAAATGGACACAGTATATTTTTCCAGTAAAACTACTGTCTGAAAATGATCGTTAAACTCCACCAAGGATAGTCCATTGCCTCATAGTAAAGGATGATATTTGTGAAAACTAGATTGAAAACAATAATTCAGGTGATATACTGGATTCTTTCCGATGCATGATGCTATGGACAATGTTTAAATAGACGAGTTCCACTGTAATACATTGGAGCCCACTTTTTTTTAAGTTTTCAGGTTTAATGATACTGCCATTATTTCTCTCTCTCTCTCTCTCTCTCTCTCTCTCTCTCTCTCTCTCTCTCTCTCTCACACACACACACACACACACACACATCGTTGTTTCATCAGCTGCCTTTCATTCAATTACGCTGGCAACGTTGCTATGGGTTTTGCAAAGAAAGGTTCTGTCATTTCCAAACTTGCAACTTATTGTTTGGATCGAAAAGAATCTTGTAACATTCTTTAATGTCATCAGTACTCGTATTTATTAAAATCACTATTCACAACACATTGATAGCTTTCTTAAATGCAAGCAAGGCTTGAGGATTTTAGTGTTGAATATGATTCTGCTTGCGTATACCGGATCACGTTTTCAAGTTTTGTCGCCAAAGTCTATGTAGTGTGTACTATTTTTGTATCAGAATACATGTTTATTTTGTTTGATGTTTTAAGTCTTAAAAAAAATTACAGGTTTTCTTGAACTTGCGATCATTCAAAAATATCAGTTGAATAAAAATACAACTTTGATTATTTTATTAATCGAAACAATGTTTATTCAGATTAGTATATTACTTTTAAAATCTTCCAGGTTAAAGATTTTGTCTCACTTTAAAATATAAATATAGTGATGCTACATTCGACTTCATCGTATATGCCCTAGCTGGCGGAGGCATTAACCTAATGTTAAAGATTGGTATGCCAGCCGTTATACTAATAATGTCTTTTCGGATTTTAGGAAGCATCTAAGTGGTAAAGATATAAAATAAATCACTGCCTTATTTCTACATATGTGGATAGAATGCGATGAATATTAGGCATGGAACATGAACCTATCATTGGAATATTGCAATTGTAGATATGGAAATCAGTGCCTCTACGACCACTCTAGGTCAAGAGACTGATGATGATGAGGATGATGATGAGATATGGAAATATCCAATACACTGGTCCCTATATCTCTTCCTATTCCTTGGACAATGGCTACTGGGCAAAAACTTAACAACTTATTGTAATTTATGTTTTCAATACGTGTTATAACGTTTGAGAGTAAAATGATGACTCTTTAGAGATTCGTCTAAAAATGTTAAATACAATCAGAAACGTGTTGCAGAGCAATTGTAATATCATGGCTACCATTGTAATGACATACTGACTGGAATAGCCCACGATCTGAAGAACTAGGAATCATATTGGATTCACTTTTTATAATTATCAGACCAGGTTGCTTGAACCAAGACAAAATAAACCAGTTTCCTGTTTTTTGTTTGATGCTATTATTTTCTTTGAAACATTGATTTTTCCCTAAATATTCATTATCGGGTTGGGGGTGGTAGTGGCTGTTTTATCGCCAATACATGCATATATATCTCATTCATATATTTTGGACGCAAGGTATTTCTACCCACTTGATACAAATTATATAACTAATGCCATCCAGGAGAAGAAAAACTATAGATCATCACACATCAGCATCATTGGCATAACCTATTATATTTGCATTGTTTCAGACTGTACAAATTAAATCACAAAAAGTGTGTATGCCAGTCACTTTGTCAATTCAAAGTGTAAATTTTCTGTTTGAAAATATTAGTATCAAACTTGTATTTAGTTATCAAAGCATTAGATAAGTATATTTTTTTATTACGTGTTGCTTACATAGTTGTTATCTGTTTATGTAGACCATAGCACTTGACGTCGTTCCACATATCTAACTTGATGCACTCTACAATGTCGTGACAAACAATACTCTTTGCAATCCATCGGATATTAGTTGATACACGCTGATACCAGCAATTGTCCGCAATTTCAAACATCACCGGGTCAAATTTGTTAAATATGGTACCAAGGGGACGTTAGAATGACATTTGTTCCACCAAGGTCCCTATGCCCAGGCTTGCATACATATATTTTCTTTTAATTTTATCAGATGCTGTTCAATGCCTATTTTGCCACATTCAGTTCCATTCACAGCCTTGATATGCGTTTTGCTTGAAAATGTTCGATCTTTTACTTGCTTCAATCCTGCAAATTATTTCTGAGAGAAGCTGATTTAAAATACCAGTCCATAAACAAAGTTGCGATTTGGAATACACTTGGAAAATTAAATTGTCTTCAACTTAGAAATGAAGACTTGAACTTGCTCCTGGATCAAATCGCTCTGTGTTTATAGCGATACTTAACTGAATTTAAGATAGTACTTTACCCAACTAAAGGCCGAGAGGCTATTGCTCGATACTTCCTGACATGTCTTGTATTAGATACAAACTAATACACGCAGTTATATATCTATGTTTTGGGAACTTTTGAACAGCTGACAATATCTGGCTCAACAAACTGGCATTGACCTAAAATGAATTTGTAGTAATGATAAATCACAAAGCTTCGTTAACTGGCAGTCTTTAACAATATGCAAAAAAAAACATATGAAATATTTAGTAAGAAAAACATAGTACCGATTTTTCTCGATGCTTTTATGCGCCGAACTGTGACAAATATTATAAATGCAGCGACGAGGAAGACTGGTCCGATCCAATATAGTACCTCCCTGTGAACTAAAAGCAAGGGGAAATCTGCTTTACTTTGGAAATGTGATTTGTAAATTTAAAGTATCAAAAGAATGGTGAATTGCCAACTTTATGGACGTTAATTATAGCCAGAAATGTAATATATAACAATGTACCCCAAATACCAGAACATACACTTTTCATATATATATATATATATATATATATATATATATATATATATATATATATATATATATATATATATATATATATATATAATTAATTACTTAAATAAGCTTAATGATCATATGTCATCGAGAATCAAACAGACATTTACAAATGGCATAATCTTATGTTCGCATTATCAAATTTGAATAATTATTTCTGTTAAAAAGATGCTTACATAGATATGTACATACATACACGCACAAACGCGCGCACACACATGCATGAATGCATACATACATACATACATACATACATACATACATACATACATACATACATACATACATACACTGGCACGCACGCACGCACGCGCACACAGATACATACATACATATTTACATACATATATACATACATACATTGTTATTTGCTCCACATAACATCACAAAGTTTTTCCTATCTGTAGATTTTGAGCTCAGCGTCATATAATGTAGCTAGAAGTATATAATACCTTTTGAATATTTCCTTTACAGTGAGTTGAGTACTTTTAACAACATTTAATGGAGCTGACATGAAAATGTACTGTCGAATGAACTATTATATATTGCTGCTGCTACTGACAACAATTACACGCTTTCATTTAATGCATTGCCTGAGAAACATTTCTATCAGTGCATGAGTAGAAGGAGTATAATATTTAACGTTGATTCATGACTTTCATCAGCTGTTGTTCAGATTATGCTTTAAGGCTTGAATCCTAACTAATGATATTCATACAGTCAAACCTCAAAACTGACCACTCTTTAATCCGTTATTTTTCTAACATTCTAAATATTTTGGTTCTACTTGGCCGTTTTGATTCTACTGAAATCTTTTAATACTGGCAACTGTGATAAGATAATCATCATTGTTTTGACAGTGACCCGTCGGATAAGGAATGCTGCAGTTATAATTAATCGCCTGAAAAGCTTACCTGTATCGTCTATGTGGATGTTCGAATGTATAGTTGTAACTGAAATGAAATCGATTGAGAAAATACAAGTTTAACAGTTTATTGTGAGGCACGTGTTACTAACACACCTATACAAAACAAAGCAGAGAGACTAACTGCATGTCATTATACTGTCGACATATGTATGTATGTATGTATGTATGTATGTATGTATGTATGTATGTATGTATGTATGTATGTATGTATGTATGTATGTATGTATGTATGTATGTATGCATGCATGCATGCATGCATGCATGCATGTATATATATATATATATATATATATATATATATTTATATATATATATATATATATATATATATGAAAGGTATGATTATGCAAATTTTAAATATAACAGTAGCTAAAAGACGTAGGAATTGATTTAATGTAAAATTAAATGAGAAAGATGTTATATCGTAATATGTAAAATTCGTATGTGTTTATCGAACAATATGTACTATAATAAAATTATTTTTTTGTATTCAAATTTTGCCATTTGAGCTACTTAAAATGACCAGTTACACTTAATATTTAGATTTGATCATGGTCCATCTAAATCTTAGAGCTATCAGAAAATAGATAGTTTAATTAGGATATTTGATTTTCATATATATCTTGACGAGATATTTATTTGAGCAACTATTGAGCACGTTAATATAAAACAAGTTTAGAAAGTAGGAAAAATACAGAATGAAAATATTTCATAATGAAATATTGGAACTATTTAGTGATAACATATTTTTCCCAAATGTTTAAACATAAATCTGGTATTTGTTTCATGATATAACAAGTGAACATGTAAATAAATTACTAAAATTTACTTTCGACAGATATATTAATTGATTTATAATTTTGTGGTAAAATTGGTGATATTAAACGCAGACTGAAAATACTTTAGATTCATACGAAAATGTCATCAAGGTTTTGGGTTTGGGAGACAGCACATGTATGGCAAAGACAATCCATGTAAACATGTTAGAATAAGTGAAAGGGACTCTACATCATAATTAAATTTCAAGCAAGAATGTAGTAACTGAAAATAACAATATGCCAAACTAAAAATGGGTGATTTTCAAAAACTGCAAGCAAAGGAAGGGATACACATACATGGGTATGACAAATGAAAACAATGAACACATTTGAGATAAAACGTATATGAACAAATCGAAACTTGATACTGATATATAATCTTACATTCCGTATATGAACAGATTTATACTTTAGGGACATGTGTAGCAGTAAACGAATCCGATGATACTGAGTTATTATCTTACATTCGATAACAAAACTATAATTTACCTAATATCAGAGTTTGCGACGAATGATTACCTTTCGGTTTTAAAACACTAACAAAACGTCAAACTAACCACACCAATGTGCTGTGGATTTACAATATAAGCGTTATCGAACTCTATTTTAATGAATCCTACTGCAACAGAAATTATAGAACAAACGCAAACAAACAATAAAAACATCATAAATCAACAACAAAATCCAAACATTGCGGTGATTGAATGTGACTATAAATAATATATACCACTTCTTTAATCATTGATGTTGCTGCAGACGATGAAATATGTATGGAAGGACAACATCTGATAATATGATTTTAGTGACTATCGCAGGGACAACATGGTTGGTTTGCTTAAATAAAAAGCCTGATCTTTGAGATGAGTTACAAAGTAGTTAATAAAGGAAAACATTTCTTGGAGAATACAAAGTCAGTTTCGTCCGATTGACATGTCGACATTGATTTTGATGTCCCTGATGTACATGCGACACGAGAACACATTTACCTTAATAATTAAACTAACATGTGGTCACAGTGGACACGAAGACACATTTTACATGCATTGTTAGAAAATATTAAATCAGTTCTTAAACATTTCTGGTGTTCGGTTTACTGTGCTGTATCAAAGTGGTTAAACTACCAAAAACCTGAATGTGCTATTGAACGATCACAAATGACATGACAAAGTATTCGCCAATTAAATCCTTTAAGGAGTAAGATAACATATTTCAATTAGTCAGGTATATTTTATGTAAGTGAATGACAACAAATCTAACAAAACGAAGATGCCAGCTAAATAATGAAATGAAAGAAACCATTAGCATCGTTTTTTTTATGACGAACATCATAATTGATATATTGTGTTGTTTATTTTGACTATTCGTTGAAGACTATTTTGCCTGCTGCCTATTCTTCTGTATACATTGTGATATAATTATGCTTATTTTTCATATTTCGAGATTCCTACCATTAGCATTTCGAACATGTGTTAGCATGTTGTAAAAATGTCTTATGTAGTAAAAATGTCAAAAGATAGTCCCAAGTTAGAGTCAAAAGTCAACTGAAATATCTAATATTCTGGTTTGTCAGTTCGTAACCTGGATTAATTTTCGAATTGAAATAAATTTGCTCATAAGTCGCATTATATAATAAAGGACAATATATGACACAAACTCGGAACTATTTGCAGCGTTAGCACAGGAAATGATTTCATTGTCTCTGTAGTCGCCTAAGAGACTTAGATGTCAAATATTTTACAGACATATTTGTTACCAGTTATTTCTTAATAACATTTTGTGGATTAGTTCACGTTCTGATTTAACTACATTATGGTGTACGCACAAGATTTATTACTCTTTAGTTTAAAGACATCTAAATACTTTCGTAGATCTGATATTGTAATAATACAAATGCCTCTAATATATATGAAATTAAAATTTTTCATATGTAGTTGTGTGCCGTTTGATTTGAATTTCATTCTCGATTATATATATATATATATATATATATATATATATATATATATATATATATATATATATATATATATATTGTCCTTGCAATGATAGCTGCATATTACACCAAGGCGTCAAGTCGCATTGAGGTACCAATTTCACCTATTTAGTCTAGTTACCAAATTGTATTTAATGAATCCATGAGAAAATTCGAGTTTCTGTAGAGCAAATAATCAACTCGTTAAGTTGACATGTTACCAGTCAAGGTGGTTTAACATATTTAATCCTTTAATTTCAATCATCCGACATTTGTATGGCTCTGCATTTGTTTGTTTGCTTTTAATGTCCTTTGTCTAAATGTAAGAGATGGATATGTCGTATTAAGCTTATTGTTGCATGTAAATTGGGCCACTAATTATTGTTTTACAGGTTCTCATGCACTGATATCAGTTATTTCTTTCCACTATAATGACCATTTAATTTCGTTCACTAACAAAGTTTTTGCTTCTATAGTAAGTTAAATTTGTTTTTCCACCATAGCCGCATTTGATTGTCTTTGACATTTACAGGAAGAACAAAATAAATGAACTTTCATGAGCCAAGAGTTTATTGGATTATGCTTTCAGTTATAATGCTTTTAACTATTTTACTGTCTTTTCTGAAAAGATTGAACTATTATTAATTTGTTGTGTAAACAGATCGGGAATGACTGTCATTTGTCTTCCTAAAGCCTAATCGTTGTAACATAAGTTTACTATCCGCTTGCAACGTAACCTTGTAGAATGTTACACATTTATATAGAAGTTTTGCTGCATCTCTGAAGAAAAAAGTATCTATTAAACAGACAGCCCAGGAAATAGAATTTATGATACCTATTAACCAGTCTCTACTACGCATGAAAATATATACAACCTGATGACTTGATTGTGAGAGTGGGTTGATTGATATATGAATCAGAATATAATAAACAATGGACTGCCACAAAGAACTAATCTACTTTGCCAGCTAAAGTGTTATGGTTAAAACTAGTACAAGTGTAATAGTATGTGATTGTATAATATAAATATTTGTGTTAGGAGTTTCACCCAGTAATGCTCGAATGATAAGCTTCATTTACATATTAATTATTATAACAATTACTATATAATACACAACCAGTAGAATTACCTTCTATATGATGCAGAAACACTGGATAGGACTTTGCTGTCACACCAGTCTCTCGATTTCTTGCAGTACAAGTGTATGCTCCAGTCAGTTGTTTATTGAAACTGTTGATTACGAGTTCTTCATTATCAACATTGATGTAATAACTCTCCCAACGAAAAGTGCAAGCCGGATAGCAATTTGCCGAACACTGTACTTTAAAGGTTGTATTCTCTTCAAGGTAAACGTGGTTTTCGTTCAGAGTCAAAGACACGTACATCGGTCCATCTGAATCCAAAGTTTAAGAAAGAGAAATATTCAAGAAATAAACCATCTTAGATTCTTAGATGAATCATCATTTGAACTTACACGTCTAATAAATCCAGGTATATAATTGCCAAAGTATAATTACGACGCTTTCCGCAAAGTACACATACAGTATTATATTATTCTCATAATGTTAGTTATCGATGCCATTTTAATGTATTGTTTAGTGCAGTGCAAATAATTAATTGTACATTGGCTTGCATGAAACATGACGTCTTTGCTATATACAACTGTCCTCTTTCACGTGCGGCTGTTATTAAAATGATCCGTTAAGTGTCCATGAATTGATAATGTATATAAATGAAAGTAATATCAATTGTGCAGTACCATTTCAAACATGAGAGATTTATTAAATTGATAACATTTTTAAGAATACATTATATATCTCTCAAAGGAGGTTTACATCAGGGAATGTTGCTGGTAAATGTTTGCATTAAGACAATATGGAAATCTATCTATCTATCTATCTATCTATCTATCTATCTATCTATCTATCTATCTACACACACATGAATATATATATATATATATATATAGATATATATATATATATATATATATATATATATATATATATCCGTTGCATGCCGCCATACTGGTCCATCTTTCTCTAGCCTATTGCTCTATCTTCTAAACACAAGTGATCACGCACGAAAACATTTGAAATGTATATAAAGAAGACGATAAATTAAATTATTACCATGTACTTACAATATGGTTCAACCGTATAAGGATCGCTGTCTTCAGAAGAATTACACAGAATATTGCTGCATTTCTCTAACCTTGCCTGACATGTCAACTTGCTGAAGTTGTCCATCATTGTTACATTTCTGTATGTAAGTGTCGACACGTTTGCTTGAAGATTTATAGAATATTGCAGATCTGAGCCGTTGATTTTCCAATAGTAGGTTATACAGTTAGATGCATACGAGGTGGTACACATTACTGAAAAGGATTCGTGCAGAACTGGCTTCCGAAGTTCCATTATTCGCGGTTTATCTGCAAAGTACAATATATTGTACTATATGTTGTCTCTGATTTCGAAACAATTTGTTTCCTTCTGTTTCAGTAAAACTTTTTTGTAATTTCTCTGAACATAAAGTTTACATAGCATTTTAAAGAACTAAACCAAAGGTTCAGTTAAAATTCTTGTATCATTTATATATGAACCCTTTATGTTGTATTTGGTCTCCACTTTTAACTCAATACCACATGAAACATGTACAAAACTATCGGGAGTCATTTTACTTTCTTTAGTATGATTCAGATGACTATTATATTCCTATGCATATGCGCATTAATACTAATATTCTGAGTAGCGTTAGCATTATTAAATGAATCGAGTTGGTACGCATCGTGTTTTGTTTTAAATATTAGTTTTCAAACAAACACTGTTGATCGCTTTACTTTGTTAAAATAGTATTATTAAAGCATTTTAGCTATACATTCCATTGGCATTTTCGTTCTAGGTAAAAACAACGGACATTGAGAATCAAAACTATATTTTAATTGATAAGGATGTTCTTTATTGAGTTCATCTTTTACTAGTTATTACATAATAAGAAATTTTCATACTGAGCTTTCCACACTTCCATTATATTAACTTTCAATGTATTTATTTGCACCACATATCGCAATTATGCGATATATTTAATTGTCTAACCTCAACATAATTCCTGACATGGTTCGTTCGTTATCTATAAACTTACCTACTATTATCAATGGCTTGGTATTGGTTTCGAAAGGTCGTAACTGTTCTTTTTCTTTGACCCATGCCGTATAATTTCCAGTATGGTTTGTTGTGATGTTCATTAAGGTCAACAAAATGATCAAATCATCATTCTTGTTAGATATTACACAACTCATGGATATATTGTTTCGACTCATACACTGGTTATTTACATTTAAAGCAATTATATCTCCAGCATTTTCGGTGATACGAAAGTTAATTCGTTCTCGGTTGTAACTGCCATTGCTTATGTCCCACTGCAGTGTAGCATTGCATCCAGTAAATGCGAGGAGTGGATCCCCTGTAGAAAAAATGCATTATACGTTAGAACGTAATTAAGGTAATTAGAAAAGGATAACATCAAAATTATGTAAGAGATACAACGCGAGAGTCTAGATATTTTAACCTTTAATTGATAATGTAAGATCTCATGTTATCTACTGTATGGCAAGATTGCACAGAGTGCATCAAAAGCAATAATTTAAGTATTCCTCTGATCATAAGTACACAATGTATGTATGTATGTATGTATGTAGGCAGGTAGGTAGGTAGGTATGTAGGTAGGTAGGTAGGTAGGTAGGTAGGTATGTATGTATGTATGTATGTATGTATGTATGTATGTATGTATGTATGTATGTATGTATGTATGTATGTATGTATGTACAGATGTATGTATGTGTGTGTGGATGTATACTTACTATTGCAAACAGTGAAGTGGGTCAAAAAATTAAAGAAAATAAAAACTTTAACAATACTAAATGTAGACATTCTTGCAACAAAGAGAATGAACAGAAACTTCCGATTACATCGGCTTATAGACCCTTTTGATTATGCAGACATTGCTTAGTCATTTATTTTTATTACTACTCAATGATGTGATAGGGATGCATGTACACCAAGCCTCTCCGTCGTATGTGAACTCATATTGACAAATTGTATGTGGTCATAATAGCAGCCTCATAGTCTAAAAAGATAATGAAAATTATTGATAAAGAACAAAGTGGTTATACTAGTTTAAGTCGGACATACCAACTGAGATCGTTGATAATAAGGAAATAAAAATGTTTATCCGGGACAACATATATTGTAAATATTTTCAAATAGATTGCCATATATAGACGAAATTCAATATTAGTTTTTCTTTATATAGTCTACATTTATTTCTAATATTGAGCTTGTCATCTTGTCCAAGTCATAGCACTCATATGTACGTCTAAAATACCTTTACAAATAAACGTACGATGAAGTTCTTGTCACAGGTTATTCGGCATGTTTGGAAACGTTGGAGTCAAGTCACGATGCATTAGGTCACACATTTCATTTCCGACTCAACAACAATTACTCTGCAGTACTCACTACGCTTTTCGCCGAAAGACATTCAGACAACCACACCATAAAGTTCATAATGTACATAATGAATAATTACCTTTGCAACAATACCAAGTTTTCATATATCTAACTCTTATCTCGCCACCAAAGTGGGAGAGGAAAACTTGTCTGAAAATAGAAAGGGACTACATTCATGGGTTCTGAACCGAACATAACAATTGTGACCTAAGTCCATATGGCGCTGATGATTTACTTCTTTTTACCTACCTATGTTTACTATTATTTGCAATTGTGCGATATTGTCAGTACAATCCATATACACCGATGTGCACGACATTAATGTTCTATATTTATGTTTATTTGAATAACACTTATCATTATAATACATATACATAATAAGAAATTAATTGCTTTAAACCATTCGTTCACTGAACAACATTTGTTTTACACTTTACACACTCTCAAAAATTAACACGAGAGTATTCATTTTAGTATCGGTATTATTTCTTCCTTTACATACATATAACAGTTCAGGCAGATATTAACTGAATGGATCCCTTATAACACAGGTAAAACATTCCGTAGGATGGAATTTCAGAGGTTATAGTCTCAATGTTAATTAGTATGCTGACTTTGGTTTTGGTTTCTTCCCTTTCGTATTTTCCATCTGTAAGATATCGGGTTGTTTATTAAACATTATACCTGGTATTTGATTTTTGCCAAAAGGGGTTAGATATGCAGTCTCTACTAATTTAGTAAATTAATTGAAGATGTGTAGTAATCTGCAGAATAAATGTATTCACATTTGATATACTTTATAACTATTTTTTTAATAAGAAAAGTGTATACATCGAGATCATGCTTACTTATTGTTAAAGGTTTTTTCAATCACACCGGTCTTTCTAAAAGTAAATCAGCAAAAGGCGTTTTAAACATATTCTTTTTATTGGCCTGTTATGGTCAGATTTATACAATTACTTTACAAGATTGATACACTACACACATTATCCCATTTAAGTTTTGACTTTTTAAGGATGGCTGCAGCTTAGACAGAAAATACATTTTGTATTGTCCTCTAAAATATTTATTATTACTACATAATATATAAGCTGAAATCTTTGATATATTTTAATTAACGGTTATGTCTGTTTACAAACTTGAATGTAACTTGCAATATTTGTCGTTTGCTGTCTTTGTACCATTGTACACTCAATCGATTTTGTTTTAATTATATGTTTGACGTGAGTAAACCTTTTCCTATTTTGTATAATTGACGTATAAATAACAGTTCTACAATCCATGTCCTTTATACCTGTATACATATTAATATTTTAAATTTTATTTTATGTTTCTTGTGTGATATTGCAACATGTGTTTCACCTATTGAAACCACAAGCGTTAACCTTGACCCTTATTCATTTAAGTTACGAATTTGTTTCAAACTTGTTTGTACTGTCTCTAACAATTAATCACATTTAGTTCAAAGAAATGATTCTCATTATATCGCTAAGTCGAAGTAATTGTTCATCTATTCGCGCTATTCGAATTATAATATTGTTGAAGTTGCGATTCATACAATTCCATTTAATGATGAGCTAATGGTAGAACTGGTTATTCCATTTTATTGTTTTTTTTTTGTAATCTTTGATTTATCATTTCTTCTGAGATGTTTGCTTGCGTATATAACCATGTATTTCGACAAAGATTTTCTTGTGTATGACGTTCCTTTAAAATTGTTATAACTGTTAAGGAGATATTAAAAAAATGCTCACTTTTAAATGTTTTGTATGACATCAAACTAAACGTTTATATGCATTTTGGTTTAATATAATACTTTAAAGGTAAAATATACATACGTACATTCATGACTATGATATGAAGGCAGTTCGTGGAAAATCTTGCCAAATAAAACCCGACCGTAACATAAGTTAATTTTATACCTTTACCGGTACCAAACATACAGTGGTAACATTTCTTGTGCATAATTCGGTCCAAAATGTATTGTAAACGCAAAATTTAATATCGTATATTAAAATATACAATATACACGACCTATATGAAAAAGGGTGATTAGTTACTTTTACCCTTAGACTTTAAACTAATTTAATTATGGGAGAGTACAACATTTGTCTAAACTGCACTGTATTGTACTTGGCATTACTTGTTGCGCTCTATCAATAGTCATTCGTGTCGTGAACAAAATGATATCAACTTATAACGCTTTTAATGTCCCAGTCTTTGTTAAATCACCAGACACCTGACGGGGGTAAGTAACATTCTTAACTTGAAGCACGTTACACACAAATGAACCATAACGAATACCTGAGTGCAATATGATAAACGGAAAAGCGGGTAAATGGACAATAATACAAACTAATAAGCCATATTGAAGAGTGTCATGTCATTCGCCAACGCAAGCATCTCAGCTTTGCGGGGATAGAGATCTGGCCTGGAGGGGGGCCGAATTCTTATCATATATTTTCATTGACATGAATATAATATTTTCCTATGCTACTTAAAGTGAGAAAAAAAAACGATGCATATGTTTACTTTGAGAACATTAAGTAACATGCAATGTATGATCAGTATTATTTAACAATGTTAGCCAGTATCATATCGTAACATACAACATTACAAGTTGGATTAAACGTATTCAAATCTTCTGGAGTTGTACCTACGTGAACGTCTTTTGAACCTGAAATGTTCTTTAATATAATTTTAATGTATGTGGATGATCATTTATCGCTACAAAAAACTGTTTCGATAATCATTATTTACTGTAATAATAATAATAATAATAATAATAATAATAATAATAATAATAATAATAAACGATAATTATTCTTTACTGTAATAACAATAATAATAATGAGGACTTTGTATAGCGCCTAATCCTTAGAAGCTCTAAGCGCTTTACAACATCTATAATGATATGACTACACTACAGAAAAACAAATGACAAAAACAATGAAATTGGAAATTATAAAAAAAAACATGCTGAAAACATAAAATACAAAACATTATTAGGTCTCTAAGTTTGTCCCTGCAGTCGAAAAAGGTGATTTTTAAGAGCAATCTTAAAAGGGACCACTGACTCCTTATGTCTAATTTCAATGGGCAATTTGTTCTGTATTAACCTATTATACACTATTCGTTATGATCTTTTGATAACCAACCAGACATTAGTAACATAACAAACAGCCATGTTGCATAAGTGCAATACAAGGCGTTAGGAAAGTCTAAAGCTATGTTTGTTTTATTTGTTTTGGAGCTTTTCAGAAGTTTATTTTCATACTTTGTACAGCTTTTATTATTGAATTGTTACAAAATCCCAAAGACGACTCTTTATGCTTAATAAAATTCTAAAAAATATTAAACCATATGAAAACGTTACTCAAAACCTATTTAATTTTATAGATTAAAAGCATATATATGTCATGGAAGTTACAAGGGCGCTTACCTTTCCCCTTACATACGATGCAAGAAAAGGTATATATCGAAATTCATGAGGAGGAGATTGTGGAATGATTGACGAGAAATCAAATTTGAATTAATCTATTATAGCAATTAGAAGGTTCGTGGGTTTCTTCAGTGAAGAATCCTGCAAAATGTAAATGTGTCAATATGCAAATCTCTGACGATAACCGACATTTTTGAAGACGTCAATGTTGATTATGATGATTAGGAATGAAATACCTTTATCATGATATCTATTTCAGTAACGTCAAGCACGTGTCGATATAAACACTCATTTTATATCTATATATTTATGTCAGCCTTTGTGGAGAGATTCTAAGTTCGAGAGAGAAATTGCATGGCTCATGATATGATGAAACTTCGCTATTAGTTGATTGTAATTGATCTATATTTAGGACCAAGATATATTTGTTATCAATACTTAACGTTAGTCAGTCTGCTTAGCAGTAGTATGGAAAAAGTCCATTACAAACATGGGTGATTAAAGGATATCTTTACAAAAGGATACATTAATAGATAAACACAAAATTCCAATATTGAAAGTATGATATAACAACTATATGTAGCATTAATTTGATAATTAGAGAGCACTGGACTAGACCCTTGATTAGTTTAAAATAGGTTAATCCGATCTAAACGGGAAATACAAAATCAGCTATTTAAACTTTCGTATTCCTTTATTAATAATGTCAGAACTACTTAAAATGTTTTAAGACAAAAGTACCAAAATAGTTCTTGAAATATTTTTGAGCTGGACCGCATTGATATCTGTATGCCGTGATACTTCTATTTTTATCAAATCAAATATAAATACACTCAAGGCTAAACACAACTAATTTCTTAAATATATATTAAAACGAATGACTCCAAAAGAGATAATTTGTAATAGACTTGGAACATATTTATGTTGGCTGATTACATAATTCATAATTTTATGATATCATCAAGATATACATCATCAGTTTGAACTGCTCCGGTGTTCTAGTGGATAGAGCTTCCATCTAGAAAGCGTTTGGTCGATGGTTCGAACCCCGGCCAAGTCATACCAAAGACTTGCAAAAAATGTACTAACTGCTGCCTCGCTAGATGCTCATCATCAAGAAGTTAGTTGTTAGGACTATTCGTTATGGTGTCAGGATAATGTGACTAGGTGTACCATATCATGGCACATGTCTGCTTGACATCGCTAGAAACTATCACACTGCAAACTTCGTAGCAATGTGATTGAAAACGTGGTGTTAAAGCTACGTTAAACATCCTAAAATAACACATACGTCTACATAAAATGCTGTTCCAGGTTGTATGGTATGACATACAAATAGATTGGGTATTAGATATACACACATTTAGATATTTTAGACAGTACCACTCGATAAAACAATACATTTACAAGATCGGTATTCAGAGACCGACTAAATATACTACCGGAACATTATGACACAGCCAAGGATTACAGCTAGTTTCAATGATATATATATTGAAGAAAGTACACATAGTAGAATTTCACTATTTTAGTGCAAGAATGTGTATAGAATCTGTTTCCTTTTAAGAGCTGAAAAAAGAAGAAAACAGTCGAAGCTTTAGCTATATCAATAATCCTATGGAACAGCACCAGGCGTAGTTAGTTTGGTATCGTAAACTGTCAAAAGTTCGTGTATGGAGACACTTGGTGTAATACTATCTCATTTTCGTTTTTCGGAGCTCAGATATGAGCTGTTGTCTCATTTAGGGTTGAAATGATAATACTCTCTTGTCGAATATTGGATTTATTGTGGGATGAAATTATACGAAGCAAACCAGACTGGAAGAGTATAATTTTTTAAAAATTAAATTCAATCCCTGATCTTTTTTTTGCTCGAAAGACAAGTGCTATTCATCTTCACGTGTCGCTCGACACGTTGTACGTAATATTATATCGAACATTAGCACCAATTTCTTTCTTTTTTATTATGTTCCTACATTTTCGTTTAAATCTAAAAATGTTCTAGTTTGTTTTCAATAAACCAAACATATTCTGTCACACGATGTCTTTATGTCTACCATTATGTCTATTATGTTACATGTTTGTCATGAATAACTGTTGTTTATGCAAAGGATTGCATTAAAAGATAAAAGAATCGTTTAAGTATTTGTTTCTTTACAGTACTGTAATTTCACCTGTTGTCTTACATGTTAATGCTGTCAGAAAATGTAGAGGGTTGAATGAGTTGATGGTTGTGGTGTTAACAACACTTTATAGACATTAGTGGCTATATATTACTAAAGAAGTGGAACATAAGAACTTTGACAGTCCAAGACTGCAGTCGTGGACTGTGACTTTGGAAGATAGGGCGCATGAGACCATTCAATTATGAATTTGACAGTGTTTACCTGTCTATATTATATATTTTATGAAAACTTTTGTGAGAAGAATTACGGTTTGTTCTCATAAACACATACTGGGAACTCAGGACTATAGAAAGAAGAAAAAAAATGAGTTCCTAGATAAAGGATGTCACCAGATGATGGAAATGTATTGGGGAAAATTCAGGTACGGAATCGTATCTGTAATGAAGAGATATACATAATGCTTTCTTGCCGGTGCAGGAACTGCTTTATTTAAATAATCAACACATATATATTACTACATTCTAGAAACACTTATATAGATTTTATAATCAAAATTCATGAAATACATATTATATTTTCCTCATTAAGCTTTCCAACTTCATTCATTCGTATAACTTTTGCATTTTAGAATATTATACAAACAGTTGATTCTCAACCAATTTCAAGATAACAAAAGTATAAAATGTAATACCAGTAATTAATGCCAAAATTAATTTAAAGAAATGCATTTTACTTATTTTAAAATAGAATATTGATTTAGAATATATTGCTAGATATTATTCTTTCTTGCTTAAGGAATACTTTATTTCAACATTAATTCTAAATAAGAAGTTGGTAGTGAATTCAACTTTTACCATTAAAATTACATGAATATAATTCAATATGAATCCTTTAAAACATTTAAACACTCCACTACAATATATTATAATAAAATAATTAGGTTAACAATGTTGCTAACATATCAATTTTACCATTAAAATCTCAACATTAAAAGTACTTATTTCTAAAAGAAGTTTTAGACTTGTACAGTTCTTACCTGTAATGAAGAGACAGACATATTGCTTTCTTATCGGTGCTGGTGTAACAGAATTGTTACCGATTGGATGGTGGATTTAATGAACAACACAAACACAATATGTGAAAGAAAATATAAATTTATGAAATAAATTATTAATGAAAAATAATGATGTATCAACACAATAACTCATGCGTTCAACCCACAATTACACTCACAACCATTCACAATACATGAATAAATTTAATACAAAATAAAACACAGATACAAAGGAATCCCTTGGACTATACACAGATCCAACGAACCTTTACAAAAGTTATATTACCGCAAGTATAAATTGCGATAATAAATACAAAACATCAAACTAAACTATCGCACGTATGGATTGCAACAACTAGCACGAACATATACATGTATTTAATCAAGTTGCTAACTTTTATTGAGATTCATGTAATCCCTTGAAATACTACTGTGATTTGAAGTAACTATGTAAATATAACAATGTATTCAATTGTACTACAATTGCAATACACACATGTGTCTCGACCCTGTATAACCGTACGATTCACCAACTATTGAATCGCCGCCCAGCTTCTCCGAATACCTAGGGTTGACTCAATACTTTTATCGGTCACTTGCCCTTCACGGATCCACCACAGTTATACGTACAGACAGCATACAGCATCTACAAGAACCAACGTTCCCAAATACTTAGATGCCACCCCGGATGTTTACACCTCTAGACAGCTCCGACACTCAGACTTCTAGATTTCCGGATATTTACACATCACGACAGATGTAGACGGACAGACAATCCGACAGACAGACAGTCAGATACCTCAATTTGATCTTGCAATCAAATGGCACAATTAATCACATTCAGCTACAATTCACAGACATTCCGAGACGTTCACCTAAAATCAGATACGTTCAGAGACGTTCAGCTACAATCAGCAACAATTTCAGAGATGCTCCGCTACAATATCAGAGATGCTCCGCTACAATATCAGAGATGCTCCGCTACAATATCAGCAACAATTTCAGAGATGCTTCGCTGCAATATCGGCTACAATAAAGAGACCAAACTAATAATAGTTTTTTTTCTAAAACAATCTACAACTTAGATTACACTATTGCATTTAAAGTCTAATAGTGACTAGTAATTCCAAATATTCCACGTTTAAATCTGCATTGTAATAAAGGCATCATTACATGAAATGATAACTGAATAAAATTCACAATAAAACGAAATATAAGTTTAACACTCACCCCTTTGGCTGGAGATAGAATGACGAGCTATCTTTCCTGTGATAAGATACTTTTGGACCCGTAATATAATCAGAAATATTCTGCCTTATATATCCTCAAATAGGTGAGCAGAATTCACCGCAAGATTACCGTGCACCCCGTGATTCTAATGTTCCTGACTTCAAGTGATTCGTAGTCAGGCACATGCAAATCGTTACACGCCGCTTACCTTGGGAAAAACCACTTATTCACCCCAGGTAACGCATGTACGCCGAAACAAAAAAAATGGTGAAATTAGTTTGTAATTCAAGAAGAAATAAATTAAATTTTCGCCTAATTTGGTGACAATACCTTTCCCCTAAGAATAAAAATGTACACATTTTTAAAACTAACACAGAATAGAAGAAAATTAACTACTGATGATATCTTACAACATTTACACTGGTTTTACTACAATCTGGATTTTAATACTGGGCAAACTCATACAAATTTCCCATCATGCCCTTATATTTTCAACTCCCCTTATTGACATTGTCGCTCTGTCTCTTGATGTACAACTTGAGCATGTTGGCATGGAATGTCTTTAAATTACCGTCCATGTCAATTTTATAGTCCATGTCACCTTTTACCGCTTTAACCTCATATGGACCTTTCCACTGGACTAATAACTTATTTGAGCTCGTTGAAAGAAGCAACAGAACCTGATCTCCATACAAGAAATTTCCTATTTCGCGCTCTGCGGTTATAATACTTGGTATATCTGCGCCCTGATTTAATTAATTCGTCATGTGCCATCTGGCATGTACTCTCAAGTTTATTTCGCAGATCTAACACGTACTGGTAAGTTGTTTTTATTTCCACGTTCGCAACATCACCAGACCATAGTTCGCGTAGTATCCGCATCGGGCCTCGAACTGTTCTACCGTACAACAGTTCGAAGGGTGAAAACCCTAAACTTTCCTGCGGTACTTCACGGTACGCGAACAGAACAGCGTTCAAATAACGGTCCCAGTCTTGCGGACGTTCCGCGCACATCTTTCATAGCATGCTTTTCAGGGTACCATTAAACTTCTCTACCAGTCCATTGCACATCGGATGGTATGGGGTAGTGTTTAGCTGTTTGATGGATAACAGCCTACTTATTTCACCCATGAGGTCAGAGGTGAATTGGGCACCACAATTAGTGAGGATTTCTTCTGGCACCCCTACCCTACTGAAGAAATCAACTAATGCTTCAGCTACCCTTTCCGTTTCAATAGTTGGTAACGCTACGGCTTCGGGGTATCTGGTCGCGTAACTAACCAGAGTAAGAATATACCGATTCTTTCTTTCGGTAACTGGGTGTATTGGTCCTACAATATCTACTGCCACTCTTGTAAACGGTGTATCTATTAATGGCATCTGTCCTAAGGGCACCCTTGTGACCCTTCCCTTACAAACGGTTTTCTGACATACGTCGCACGACCTACAGAACCGTGTGACATCGCCATTAACACCCGGCCAGTAGAATTCAGCGACTACCCTGCAAGTGGTCTTAGCCTTAATTAGGTGTCCTGCCATGCTTGACTCATGCGCCACCCTAAGTATATCTCTGGGGTACGACCACTTGCCAATACTTCTTACCCTCCGGAGCGCTAAACTCCCTATGAATTAATCCGTTCTTGGGTACGAATCTCGAGCTATTCCCACCCTTGCAGTGTTTAATCGCGCCGGACGTGATTTTCTCAACAATTGTCTTGATGTTGATGGATTCATCACGTTCTTCCTCTTGTTTGAAATCATCACGTGAAATTCCTGAGATCGATTCAGGGACTATTAATTTATGAAACGCGGTTTTCTCTCGCCGTGTTTGCGCTCGCGTTTCGACTGCCTGGGCCAAAGGTATTTTAAAATCGGCCATGGTTGGAAGACGGGAACCTTCAACATTACCGATCGTCAGATCGTAAATAGGGTTTTCCATACAAAGGGCATCAACAGTTCCCGTTAGGAAAGGTGTTTTTACCGTGATCCTTGCTACGGGAATGCGACCGATCGTCTGATCAAGTAACATACATGGGGACTCCCACCCGAGCATTTGGTTATCCTGCACGAGACTACGTTTGATCACTACGCCCGTGCAACCAGTATCACGTAATACTACGACTTTTCGACCGTTGACAAACCCTCTCGCGGTTGGTACACGCGCTTCGGGAAATAGACACGTGCCAAGCGAATGAATACAAGGTTCTGCCTGTACGATATTATCAGATATACCTTTACTTTGTATAGCCACTGCTACAAGTACAAGTCCCTTTCTTTTAGGACAGTCTTTATGAACATGAACCCATGCATTACACAAGTAACATTGCAAACGCTGAATACCTGGATTCCTAACTGACCTATTTGCCTCAGCTTACTTCACAAGCTACCTAGGCATCGGTCTTGCAGACTGGTTTCCAGACTTAAAATCTTTTGAAACCACGTTCTGGGTTCCCCCATGAGCTTCGGCAAAGAAATCGGCTTGCTTAGCCATATCTTTTACTCTTTCAGAAATTGATCTAATTCTCGCCCAACTGTATTAAATAATTGATATCTGAGCAAGAAATCAGTCAACCCTTCAAACGTTTTCACCGCTTTGCCGCATTCAATTCACCGCTCAAAATAGTTCGCAATTCTAACGGTGAACTGACCAAAGGTTTCTCCTTTATCGGGCTTGCTATACCTGAACTTTGTACGAAAACCCTGTTCAGTGAGCTCGTACCTTTTGAGAAGTCCTTTTGTTGCCTTTAAGTTTTTTTTAAAAGATCTGTGTAAACAAACTTGAGTGAATTTTGTTTTTGCAAGTTCATTATTGTATCCTCATGCTTCTCAAAATTATTTTGTACTAAAAAAAATTTATGGCATCTTTCCTTGATGATGAGGTATGCCCATTATTTGTAACACAACTTCTAGAGTCATTACAAAACAGTTTAAACCACTTACAAACGGAATCACCAAAGTTAAAAGATTTTAAAGTTTCTTCCACAAAGGTCCAGTTAATGAAGTCAAAGGCTTTTTCAAAGTCTATTAGCAATAATAAACCATATCTATTTTCATTCTCAAGTTGGCCCATGATATCATATAATAGCCTGATATTTTCTCCAATGAATCTACCCTTCATATATCCTATTTAAGTATCACTGATTATTGATGGAAGAACCTTTTTAATCCTGGCTGCAATGGCTCCCGAAGCAATTTTATTGTCAATATTTAAAAGTCATATAGGTCTCCAGTTTTTTTTTTAAATATCTTCTATCTTTTTCTTCCTTTGGTAGGCATGTGATGACTCCTTGAGTCTAAAAATCTGAAAGTTCTCCGACAGTATGTCCGTAAGTTATTGATCTGCATATAAATCCCCCAAGAGACTTCCAAATTTATAGAACTCTACAGTGAATGCATCTGAGCCAAGACATTTTCCATTTTCCATCCGTTTTAGAGACATACCGACTTCATTAATTGTAACCAGACCATCGAATGATTCTCCATCTTCTTGACTAAGTTTAATATTGTGTTTAAGAAACCTATTTAGAGTTTCTTGAGTAGTCTCCTCATTCTGCTAAGCGGTTCTACTTTTGTACAATTCCATATAAAACTGTTTTTGTGCTTCTAAAATATCTATTTGGTCAGATATATTTTTCCCATCATCTAAAATAATTTCCTTTATTGTCTTATTGACGTAGATTCTTTTCTTCAAGATTTAAAAAACAATTTGTGCTTTTTCCCCTAAATTCGTACCATCTAGCTTTAGATCTTAATATAGCACCTTCTATGTATTTTTTCCTAGATTCCTCTAATTCTGCATTTTTCCTCTAAATTTTCCAGAGCTTACCCTTCTATGTTGTTCAACAGTCTCCCCTGAATTTCTATTATTTCCTGTTCAATTTTCCTTAATTTGTCCCGTTTTTCTTTTGTTTTCCTAATAGAATAACATATAGTTTCAGATCTTATTTTTATTTTTACAATTTCAAAGAACATTTGATCATTACAGGATAGAGAAACATGGAGAGAGTCATCTTTATTTCCCCATACATAATATTTATTTACCGTGTCAGTTATACACTTTTTGAACTAATCAGTATACTCAATATTCTTCAACAGTTGGGCATTAAATTTCCAATATCCTTTTTCCCCTTGGACTCGTTGAGAATGCCACACTTAAAACAATAGCTGAAAGATCAGTCTTATAACCTGGAAGATACACACAGTTGTATTCATGCGACTGTCATCTGATACAAGAAAGTAATCTAATTTACTTTGTTTCAAGGGAGATTTTCCCTCCATGTATACATCTTTAAGTCTTGATTGGAATTTCGCCAGGGGTCAATTAATTCCAATTCGTTTTTGAGGTCTTGAATCACTAATTATTAAATATTAGATTGTACCATCTCTGTAATAATCTAGACAGGTAGGTTATTGTTCTTGTTTGTGATTTAACTCCATTTCTCAAATTTGTTTGATGCTAGCAATTGGAGTTAATGTATCTCTTTCTCTCTCTCTCTCTCTCTCTCTCTCTCTCTCTCTCTCTCTCTCTCTCTCTCTCTATATATATATATATATATATATATATATAGATATATATATATATATATATATATATATATATATATATATATATATATATATATATATATATATATATATATTGTTACGTCTATTGGATTTAAATTATTTATTTTTAATTGTCAAATCCAAATGTGTCATTTAGGGTTTAATATTCATTAATTGGGAGATTATTCTGGAAAGTTCAGGCTGACCTAGACTCTAGCTGTAAACACAGGTTGACCTTGGCTTGTTGACCTCATTTCTGACCTTTCTTTAGAGAGTGTAAACAAGCCTTGGAAATGATTGGCTAGATCCAAAAATATCTTCTTTTTTTTTTAGTAATTAGTGGCTGATTTTTAACTGGATCCTTTTATTATTACGTGACTTGGTGAAGGTAGACTCTTCCTCTGACCTTCTATGAATTTCTAGAAAATCACGTGATCCCTTGTTTACATTAAAAAACGGGTATTTAAATCATTGTACTGGGAGAGAGATGCAGTAGAATCTGGGCTTTTAAAGTTAACCGTAAGTTTATTTACTTTATGAAAATAATTGTACTTAATAAATTCATTGTTCAAGTTATACAAGCTTATTAGTTTTCACTCTTTCTGTGTTGCTGCTTATTCGAGCCTAAACACGTAACAATATATATATTTATATATATATATATATATATATATATATATATATATATATATATATATATATATATATATATATATATATACCAATCTCAGCATATAAAAATGAAGAAGCTTTGCCAGTATTAAATATAAAGGCTGATTTGTAATGTTGAGCCGAGTAACGACAAAGGGCAAATAATGCGCAATGCACAATTATGGTACACAACTTATACAATTCACAGCGCAGTTGTGGGGTGATTCAAGAACATATACATGTATTCGAGGATGATCATGTCGACGACGAGGACGATGACGATGACGGCTGCAATGATAATAGTGATAATAATTATTTTTATACTTATTGTGTCATATAAATTTATTTTGTTTTTGTTTTCAGGCAATTACGCCCCTTATATTAGCTTCAAGGTTACTGTGGCTCCTTTTTACAACAAAATTAATTTCCTTAAGTATATCGACAGGAAGGAACTTACCCGTCCAACAAATAGTTTCCAAGATATTTCTCTGTGTCTGTCTGTATGTAACGCCGGTGCAAGGCATTTTGGTACTATAGGCGAGATTAAACATATTGCGCCCCCTTTCCATTCACGCCCTCCCCCACCCGATAATCATGAAATAAACCCTTATCCACGCTCCCTAGGCGATTGCGTCGTTCGCATAGCGGAACCGCCGGCCCTGTCTGTATGACTCTGTCTTTCTCTCTCTCTCTCTCTCTCTCTCTCTCTCTCTCTCTCTCTCTCTCTCTCTCTCTCTCTCTCTCTCTCAAACGTTCTAAATATCCGGTTTCTAAACTAACTACATATCTCCTTCTACTCTCTCTCTCTCTCTCTCTCTCTCTCTCTCTCTCTCTCTCTCTCTCTCTCTCTCTCTCTCTCTCTCTCTAAATCAGTATATACAGGATGCGTCATTACATAGAATTCAGTTTTAACAATTGTATTCTATACAGCTCTGATGTAGACATTTATGGGAGATCTTGGGATTTCATGTGTGCTCTCATTGTGTTTAATATATTAATTTATTCACTGTATACTTTAGTTTCATAACGCGTCATAGTCAAAAATGCATTCAAGCCAGAGGATATGACTGTAGTTGAAGATAATGTTGCTGAACATTCCATGAACAATAGACAATATACATTAAATATGAATGGTACAATGTATCATAATATTTGAAGATAAAAAAAGTCCATTTGAAACTGAAATGAAAAACAAAGCGATACAATAAAAAACGAAAACACTTCCTCAAGAAAAGTAATCCTTGAATAACAGGAAAAGTGACCTCCGGACTCTTTTAAGTTTAAACAATGGAAAAGCACCAGTATCTATGTATTAGGCTTTCCCTAGTCTTTCGAGATCGTGTGTTTCATAATAAACAAAGGCTAATGCAGAACACATTTTTACTTTCCTGCATCAACGAGATACATCTTTAATAAAACAGTTTTAGCAAGTCATTTAAGACCATTTAGGATGACGGTTATTTTATATGTCTGTATGTCGGTCGGTCCGTTTGTCCATCAGTATATCAGTCTATTATGGATTTTCCTATCTATCTAAACACACACACACATATATAAATTATATATATATATATATATATATATATATATATATATATATATATATATATATATATATATATATATATATATATATATATATATATCGCAGCGTGCATAGCTTGTTCATTAAATGCAAGTGCTAATGCAGTGATTGCATTTTTGCTGTCAGTGCCAAATGATGTCCCAGTTCGAAGACAAAACTGATTTTATTCAGATTAAGGTTGTTCTTAAGGATCATCAACCAGAGTTGAAAAATTTAACCTGAAATATACAGCTATCAAACTTAACACCAGATACATTTGCATATAATTCAAAATTATTACATCTAGTGTATGAATCAGCAACTCCTGATAGATTGCAACCAGCAGTCAAAGACATTGCCGCTCAAATTCATAATTTATTACAACCACCAACAACACCATCGTGTGAACAATAACAGAACATAGTAGATACCACCCCTACCCCCAATATGTTTTGTCAATCTGATATTTTTCTGGTTTCAGAGTTAACAGAAGATGAAACGAGAGTAACATAGCTTATCCGTTACGAAGGATTTATATTAAATGTTATGATATTTGATGAAGAATGACTAACAATCATAATCAGATCGTGGTATAAAAGGTTGATGGAGCACTCAGAAATGATATAGAATCTTTCGACTTAAACTCATTCTTCTAACTCCAGAAAATTGTTGTGTATGGTAAACTCATAACAATCTCTTTAGAATACATATTTACAAAGAAACTAGTTCTCATTTATCAAATCTGTTTGAGACAACGTTTGCATAAAAATGAAAAAATAGACAAATAAATATAGATGATATGAGATATTCAGCTATCCTTTACTTCTACATAATAAAATATAAATAATCAGAAACATACAAATATGGTTTGTGCAGTTAAGTTTTTAGTAGAACTATGTATAGCTCTGAGATGTAAAACATACAGACCTACATTATTTTTTGATAAATTCATGTAGAAGATTGATATAAACTTTTATTTTAGTCATTTTTTCCTTGAATCTATTGTACATATAAAGTAGTACGACAGGCTTGCTCACCTTTCTAGGCAAAAATAAAACTTCCACAAGGAGAGTAATTAATCTTAGATATATTTTTGTCAACCTAAAAGATCTTCCATGATGAGTGGGCTTGCCCACCTATTTTTTAGGCAAAAAATGTTTACGTGTGTGTAAAACATTACATCTACGTAGCACGCGAGCAAAATAAGTCACACGGGGGGGGGGGATGAGGGGGTTTCGCGGTTAATCGGTTGCTACAATTTAAAAAGTGTTATTGATAATGGCAAATATCGGATAATCATATTCTACTAGAATAGCTCGAGGGCGATTAGCCGCGATTAAAAAATTTGTACCAATACGAGGTAAACTTAATGAAAAACTTCAACAGCGTCAGGAATCTCATGTTAATTTTGGAACTAGTACAGAACATTTATTTAAACCTGTTGCTACTGCTACTTCAAAAGCTGCACTATCTACTGAACGAGTTATAGTAGGAGATATTACGGATGATGAAGCAAAAGGAGTATTCTTCCACTGTCAAAACAAATCGCTGCATCTCAATCACAACCTCAATTTGTTGATGATCCTGTCGAAGAACAAGAAGGTGCTGTTGGTAGAACTCCAAAGGGTGTTTATTTTATGGATAGATTTAAAGAGCTGACGTTTTAAACTCTGGACATATGGAAATTCAGTTTTATCGATGAACTAAAATTACACCCTGGGGTTTGTAACTCATACAGCAATGTTAAACGACAATTAGGGATTTTCATGTATGATTCCACTCTCTCATATATGAGGATTATGCCGGGATGTTAAAAAGTTATATTCAGTGCAAAACATACAATTGTACTCGATAGAATAGGTAATGATAATGACGCAATCAGGAGAGCAAACGGAATTGCCGCCGGTAGGGTAACATTGACAAAACTCACACTGTTGATGCCTACATTGACTCCGTCAATTACTCAAGAACAACGATTAATCTCTCTTATGGAATCAGGTTTTAAATCACTGTTACCATGGATGACGACTACAAGCAGTACCGTTGGTCATGACGCAGGATTATTCACATGGCAGATAGCATCACCACATGGATTGTCATCTACGAGACATCTCGTTTCATGATAATGCGAGAATAAGCAACCAGGTAAGAACCCCTATGGTGTTTGACCCACTTGGAGTTTCATAGGTTTCATTGAGAATAAATAGACATGAGAACCATCCGAGGATATAATAATGGATTTTGAACATAATCACGTTGCACGAGCGTATCATCGTGTGATGTCCTACCTAGGACGCGACTTAAATACTGATACCGGGTTGTTAATATTACTATTACTTTTCACTGAAACATCTAGCTCTATATCGGCAATGTGTTTTAGAGATAAGCTTTCGAGCTCATGTAGGTCGTCCTCCCGCTGGGGGTGTTAGAGCAATTGCTGTCATTCTCAGTGATAAATCGATGTTACTCAAAGGTATTGGTGGAAGGATGAAAGTCGTTGACGCACCAGTAGAAAACATGTAAATGTTTTCCAAAAACATGTAGATCATTAGATTAATCTCGTATTAAATTAAAGAACATACAATCATGTTAATGCTGCTCTAACTCAAGGTCAGGTGAATAATTGCAATCGAAAAAAGCGAGTACATACGAGACAAAAATAACTTTAAAGCGAGATCAGATTGCTAATGGTGGACCAAATAAACTATCGTTGACTAGAACTCAACTGAACCATTTTAATAAAGCGCTAAAAGCAAATACTGGTGTTCAATTTGACTTTGCTCCCTCAACAGTCAAACATATGATTAAATCAGATGGAATATTTCATTTGTTTGCCGAGTTACCAACTGTAATTGCTAGTGAGGTTCTCGCAATCGCTAAGTCTGCCGCGTAATGTACTATTACAAGTGCTGCTGGACTGGCGTTAAAGAAGCTACTGGGAACGGATACAAAAAAGGGAAAGGATCTAAGACTACCAGGAATTTATCTAGGAAAAGGCCTAAGACAACTAGGAACCTACCCCGATGCCAAATTTTGATATAATCGAAACTGCTATTAATCAATGTATAAATAATTTCAGAGGTGTTTTTATGAGAGATCAATTACTAAATCAACCGTCCAATAATGAAGCAGGGATTAGTAATCTCGATAATAATCCTGGATCTGGAACTAATTGGGTCGCGTACGCGATTGACCCCTGTGTAATTATATAATTTGACTCCTACGCGTTGCCACCACCTAAAGAATTTCTAACATATATAACTAGATTAACTCCTAAAATCCCAATTTGGTATTTAACGTTGCCAATACAAACAATGACCCATCCTCCGATATATGGCCGAGAGGTTATTAATTTTTGGGATGCGATATCAGCATCCACTAAACCACCTCATTAAACCGTACACAAATATACCAGCAACAGCTTTTTAAAGAGATCTTAAATGAATAGTGGTAGATATATGGGGACTATCTCTCTAACTAGGAAAAAACCTGAAGGTGCTTTAATCGAGGTTATTAGACATTAAGCCCGGGAGATGTTTCGCCGTAGGAAATCGTTTTATTTCAAGACTGACTGTGTAAATTAAAAACGAGTAATGTTTCCTTTAAAGATATGTTAGTTAAAATCAACGGAGTTACAGAAAATTATATCGCGTTATTTGATTCAACAGGCAGGATTAAACCCGGTGTTATTTTTTCAACTGTGTTAGATAAACTATCACCGATGTCATCCACAACATTTGCACCGATAATAAACTATAAACGCTACGATTCGAGTATGATGCTCATATAACCAAATTTACAAGTGTCCAAATCATTTTTTAAACCATTGATAAAACTGTTTATAACTTCTTTGGAAATCCGCCAGCGATCCCGTTGATGACGCTCTTGATAATTTGTTTGGAAAACCGTCAGTGGTCCCTATGAAACTCGCTGATATTAAGACATCCATCCGCGAGACTCGATAAAGTTAAAATCCCTCATGGGAACAATATCAATAATGTGTATTCGATACATCATGGATCTTTTGTTTGGACGTCTTAAACTGAAATTATGGAGGCTACTGCTGATGTCAAAGGTATCTACAGATTAACCTTAGTTTTGCCGATGCAGTTTAATAAATTATCGAGTTCATACACCGGGGTAATACCGTTAAAAGCTCGGTAATATAAAAAGGATCCACTGAATGATTTAAATTAACTGCCGCCAGTGATAATTTAACTCAAGCGTCGATCACATGGTACGTATAATTTGTAGCTGATTTAAGAAAACAATATAGTTAGATAATGACCACTGAACAGTATCGATATGATCAAGTCCGCAAATTACAAACGAAAGTTAAAAATTTACGACGTATCAGACAAAGGTGAAAAGATATCGTATACGTATTACTCGAATTGATATAATCGTATATTCGGTTTCAGGTGTTATTGCTGGAACCGGTGTACTACTATCGTCGGTGACAATGATCGCTACTGTAGTTTTTACTATTATGTTACAGGAGTTCTCGGGATCATCACAAAAAATATCTTCTTGTAGTCAAAGTAAATTACATGATTATACGGTTACATTACATACAGTGTCAAACACGTGCTCGCAGATATCAACGTTGATATATTCTAGCCTCGATGACACTGTACTATTCGATAGCGAATTCTACGCGATAGTTAGCATTTATGATTCCGCGATGTCAAAATTGAAAAATATAATATTAATAACAATGTCATTGAGAACTCCACAAGAATTACTTTAGCCGATACTCGAAAATACAACCCCGGCGAGAACAACCATGATATCAGTAACGGCAAATAAACCTGAATTTAGTGTAGATTTTCCAACTCCGATTCCAGTAAAGGAAATCGCACTCACTTAAGTATGAGTATATTATAGTTGGCCTAATATCCGATCGAGTTCATTCGCCGGAAAACCACCTAATAACACATTCGTGTTTGCAAATAAGGATAAACCTGTTGATACCTCCCAGGAAATTTTCTTGGGCATGGTGAATGTAGTAAATATTTTGCACGGTTCGGTCATCCAACTCATGAAATAACCAGAGTTGCTATAAATGGATCTTTACCTGATTTTGATTTAACAGGATTTGCTCGTGTGACATCATTTAGCCCCGCTGAAAATCTCCATCCGATCTGTTATGTTTGGTTTGGTAGATATTTTTCGAATAACAAATTATCTCCGATAGTACTATTACAATTTATGCTCGAAAGTGATATGCTAAAGTCGTTGACTGTCAGCGAGGCGATTATGTTGTATCGGAAACAAACTTCGATTTGGTTACCAACTCCTGTAATTTTTTCAGTTTGGGATACCAATTTCGCCGAGGAAAAATAGCAAAAGTTCTCAGCAGGAAAATAATCGGTAAATGTACTCAAGGTGGATCGTTTGATCATAAACAACGATGTACACGATTGATTTCAGATGATTCTGAACGTGATTTTATAATCACGGATACTGAGCGAGATGACACTTTGGCATGCAGGAAAAACACTTTTGACGTTGAATCGCTGCAATATAATCACTTGAGATCCTCGATATTCTCTTATGTTTCAATTAATTTATTATCAATGATAAACATATTTTCTAGCATCGCGGTCAGAGATTACACAGATTCTTTTAATTTTAATCGAGAATATAGGAAAATCGTCAAAATGTTTACTACTATCTTGAATGAATAGGGATCATGGAGAGTAAAACGTGAAACGCTACACGGATATTGCGAATCAGCGGATGTTCCCATAGAGAATAATTACCGTGGAGAGACAGTATCAGTACTATCATCGTCGCCGTCTGTATTCGATCCTAAATCCAAACATAAAACTATATACTTGAACTCACCAGGATGATGTGGTAAGACAACTCGAGTTATCGATTTATTCTGAGCGAATTCTGCTATAATAGTATTAACACCCACACAGTTACTTGCAAGATAGATGATGAACCAAGAATTAAACGCTTGTACAAATCACAGTTTCTTTCGGTGGAATGGTGACACTTGGAACCCTGATCGCCTGGGAACAAAATGTATTTTCCGAAACATTTTGTTGGGATAAAATAGGTAGAGTGCAGTTGGATACATTAAAACTGTTTTTAAATTGACTGTTATTAAAAAACACCGCTATGACAATGTGTGGTGATAACAGTCAACCACCACCGTTTACTGAATCATCCCCTAATAAATGGCTAAAAGAAATGTGGAATATTACGAGGAAATTAATACCGATTATAGATCAGATGACCACGAATCACAAATTTTAAAAATCGATAAAATTACAACCGGATAACATACAAGGTAAAATAACACGTATAAACATTCATGAAACATCTATTGCGGATTTTTGGGAATAGTGGAAACCATCCGATTAATAATAATCGCGAGTAGACAAAAATATCAGAGACGCACTTCAAGTAAAATTATTTCAAATACATAAAAAAATTTATTCGATGGATCCAATTCCATTGTGTGATAGACCAGTCGATACACGACGGCAAAATGTCGATGTTCACATCCGGAGAAAATCCGAGAGACAAAATCTATTATTGACTGATATTGTACTAGTTGATATTATCGTTGTAGAATATGCGTTGAACGCTGAAAAACCTTCATAACAATTAGGTTACGCGATGACAATACATTCATCTCGAAGATTGACTATTTCTTATCCAATTGTTTGGATCATAGATGATTTCATCGAATGGTCGAAATTACTTTATTTAGCAATATCTCGAGTCAGAAGATTAAATCAACTTCGAAGAGCTGTTATAAAATTTAATGATATTAGTTAAGATCTCACGGTGGTAACTGAGTATCATCGGGGATCACATATAGTTGTTCACGTGTAAATCCACTTTGAGGAACGGTTGAATCTAATCTATAAATTACTGGTTTATTTTAGATGTGACAACACTTGATATATTATGCACTTTTACACTCTAGATAGGATCACTTGATCTTTTTCTACCGCCTTTAAGTTCAACAGGTTCATATAAATATCTCACGGTGACGTTGTTACCTAATATTGGCTGCGTTGAAAAATCGCGCCAGGGTATATTTATATATATTTTGTGATCGCGATAACAGGTTTCATATTGATCATTACAGTAATTTTATTATTGAGTGCGGTTAGCACATCAGGTAATTTTACAACCCTTTCTCGTGATCGTTTATCTTCTGGGAATTTCCTCGCGTATTGATATCCAAATAACCGGTTCTGAAAGCGTTGGATTAAACCTCTCGACAATGGACTGATCGCGATGAATTGCAGTATGACTTCGTCTGATAGCGGTTTTATGTTGTTTCATCGTAGATGATACCGCACCTTGAAACTCTACCGGGATCAACCTGCAGAAGATTCGGCCATCAATTCGGCCCCCTTTAACAAATTCTTTGAAATTCTTTGAAAAGCGGAGGCACCTTCTGCTGCAGTCTTAGTAGTTCTGCTTCCTTATATTTACTCACAATATCAACGACGGTTAACGCATATTTATAACTATGGTGTTTGACAGTATCATGTGAAAGAAATAATATATCAGCCTGATGAACTTTATTGGTGATGCTAACATTAAAGGATGCAAATTGAATCTTCTTAGGAGGTGGTTAATAAATCTGCTATATCGCTTGTCGAGATAACCATTCCTTTGCGGTAGTATTTTTTACTTTTGCAGCGCTGGAGAGTTTACTAATCGGGGCGTTACCTTTCCAGTATCTGCTTGGGTAATAATACATTGATTCCATATTACTAATATTTACCTACACGTAACACGAGATTACTTTTTATGGCAGTTTTTTTATTAACCAGTAAGTTAATTTTTCTTTGAACGTTTTATCAGGGATAGAATTTAACGCGTGAATTAAGTTTACATCAGCGATGTGTCGTTGCTAAAGATCCTTACTTTTGTGACAGACTTCATCGATATCGTTTACTGGATACTCTGCTGTTTTTGGGTTGATCTTGATTACCAAGTCGGATATCAAGTCGAAGTCGAAGTCCAGTAATGATACCCCGGAAGGTGTTTTTCCCTGAGTATTTAGCCCATGGAGCTCCGGGAGGTTTTCTTAACCTGGAGGCGAAATTACCTCCTTTTGTTTACACTGACACATCTATTAAAAGATGAAGCCACACTGTGTACATTTATAAGCGATTACATCACCATTATATTTTTGTTACAGCAGGAGCTAGGTCACTCGTCGGCGTATGAGCTCTACATTTCAATCAATATAAATCCATATTTATGTATAAAGACTATGAATGTAATTGCGTTTTCAGCTACCCGACGACAGTAACATGTTAAACATCATGCAATGGAACCAGATTCAAGTAGAATGATTTTATTTTGTCCATCATGGAGCGCTAAAACACAATTGTTACTTAATCTGATAATGAGATTGATGAAATGGGATACACTATATTTCGTAGCCCCGAATTTAGATAATCAACGTTGATGCGATGTGTTAAAAGATTTTAACGAGAGTGCAAAATAGGTAAGCCATGAAGATGTTGTTGAATTTATAACCGATATCGAAGAAGCTCCGGGTATCGAGGATATTGACGGGAATATTAAAAATTTAGTTGTGTATGATAATGCCATGTTTGATATAAGAAAACGCAGCTAGGATATTTTCCTGTGAAAGACACAAAAACATAGACGTGATTTATGTTACCCAGCGGAATTCCCCAATACCCAAACTGATTAGAGACAATTGTAATATCCTCGTTGTGTTTAACGGTGTTGAAACACATACACTTAGAAATATTCATCAAACCTGGTGTAACGGCAATATGGATTGTCATACATTTAGAATATTTTTTAGTTCTGCTCAGACTATACCTCATGGATTTATAACAACAAATTTGGACGATCCTAGGAGAAGATATCAGATCGGACACGATACAATATTTGGTTCAAACGTAGCAGCCGAGTAACCCCCTACCTAGAAATTTAGCTACTTTTACGAATGTTATTTCTTTATTTTGTATTGTTAATTTGGGATATTGTTGGAATTTCTTACGTGGGGTGAAAAGTACAGCTACCGTTTTTTGGTGCGATAGTTTGAAGCCCCATTTATCAGTCCATTTTCCTATGTTATTTAAGCTGGTTTGAAGTTCAGCCATATGATGGTGGTTGGAGGTGTTGCCTGCTCTCCATAGTCCACTATCATCAGCAAATTGTGATAATCCTATTTTAGGTGATACCAAATCTGTGTCAAGGTCGTTTATCATTAGATTAAAGAGGGTGGGGCTGAGTACACTCCCTTGTGGAGTTCCATTTTCAAGGGTGTGTTTCTCAGAGTAAGTTGCCCCTATCCTAGTTATAATTTTTCGGTCGGTCAGGAAATTTTCTATAAAGTTGAATATACGACCCGTAATGTCGTAATGATTTAATTTGGCTATAAGGCCTTTGGTCCATACAAAGTTGAATGCTTTTTACAGATCAATAAATACCGCAACTAAGCTTCTATCCACTTTTCTTACAGAGTTAAAGGCCAGTTTGATAGCGGTTTCTAATCTTATTCATTGATCCATAGTGGATCTTTTATTTCTAAACCCACATTGATTTTCAGAAATCAAGTTGTTACTTTCAAGGTGGTGTTTAAGTCTATTAGTAATAATTGTTTCCATTATTTTGCATATGTTGCTAGTAAGAGAGATGGGTCTGTACGAATTGATATAGTTTCTATCTTTATTTGGTTTGAGTATGGGTATTACTATCGCTGTTTTCCATTTGTTTAGGTAGCCTTCATGTGTCCCATATTTTGTTTAGCATTTTCATTTTTGAGTTAACCAAGTTAATGGGTAGGTTTTTGTATATTACATACCCTATTCGGTCTTGCCCAGGTGAAATATCGTTTTTGATTTTAAGTGCCTGTTCCCATTCATATAGTGTTATGTCTGTATTTAGATGTGTTAGTTTGGGTCCCAGGTCTTTAAATAGTTCCTTAAATTTAATTTCAGTTTTAGCCCTGTGATTTTGAAATTCCTTTTTGTGGTTGTTATTACTCCTCATGTTTTTGAAGTGTTGGGCTGATGAGTCCTTATTGTTGCTAGTGTTGTTTATTTTGGGGGTGCTATTTGTGTGCTTCCCCCTGATAGTTCTAATTTTATCCCACACCTGTTTGGAGTTAGTTCTAAAATTTATACTACTGCAGTATTTTTGCCAAGTTTTTTCTTTTGACTGCTTAATTAAGTATTTGAGCTTGTTATCCTGAATTTTATACTCTAACAAGTGAGTAGTGTGATTAGTTCTTTTAAGCTCTAATTTTTGCCTGTCTGGTTAATTTAATTTCCTCATTCCACCACGATACACTTGGCTTTCTTGTTTTGCCGCTAGTTTTGGGTATACTGCTGGTGGTTGATTGAGTTTTGATCTTAATTATGTTATCATAGTAGATATCTTTGTCATCTGATTCTATATCTTGCATATTTGTATTAATTATTATTTCTTGAAAATATTCCCAATCAGCTTTAGTCTACAAATTAGAGCAAAATGTTATTTAAAACTCTGAAGGCTGGAAATGTCTTATTTTGGTGTTAAAATATTCCAGCCCCCATCATTCTCCAGAAAATTCAATGGGCAGTACATGGGTTTAATGCAATCAGGAGAAAAAATCTCTGAACTAAGTTTAAGTTGCATACTGCTATTTTTTTTTAAATTTAATTAAATTAAGACGAATAGCTTATGCTTCGTTTCCCACTTTATAATTCCCTTTGTTTTCTCAACTAGGCAAGAGTAACGACTTCTGGACAATATTTCTTTCTATAATATTGTAGGATTAAATTATCTGTATATGGCATATAATTTGTCCATCTATGTATGTGGATCCATCTTTCTTATTCATGATAAAACTCATTTAAAGCTTCACTTCTTAACATTAGACTTGCACACATAAATTTGTGTACCAAATAAAATAACAGATTGAGGGCTCAATCTTTTAATTTATATTTTATTTTATTACGAGAGAGAGAGAGAAAGAGAGAGAGAGAGAGAGAGAGAGAGAGAGAGAGAGAGAGAGATGATAACGTAAACATTTAATCGGTGACACTTTGAGATAACCCCTATAATCCCAATACACAATACATCAATTGCCTTATACACTGTCCTAAAATCGCATGTTAGAACTTCGCTTGAAGGAGAGTACATTATTATGTATTACAATTACGTCATCCCATAGGTGACAGCATTACGTATTCTTTTATAATCACATAAATTTATGTGAAAGTAACACTTACGCCTTTAATTGCCATTTAAAATTGTCACGTGATTGTATGGTAAGCAAACGCTATTTATGCAAATGTATGCAGTAAAAACTCGTTAACAATATCAAGTCAACCCTACTGCCTTTTAATTTAGTTTAAAAAATAGATGGGGTCTCTGAATAAGAATATACCACTAATAAGCGGTACTCTGGTCTGGAAATGGGTATTAGATAGGTTGGCAAGTAGGTAAGCTAAGTACCGGCGAGCATACACAATACCATTTTAACTCATTTATAAATAATAGCGAAATTCCAATTCTCAAAACATTAGAATAGATACACCATTATATGCAATATCACTGTATGTAACTGAATCTAGACAAATAAATGAAAAATCTGTATATACCAATTTCGATATATTCTATATTTATGTCGCTGATCTATTTCAGAAATACATTGGGTTATGTAAACTTCGAAATTCCTAACACAATGAATTCTATGAGATGCTATACTGACACAACACCCATCAGATTTGATATGAGTTCAAATTGCTACCCACGTATTGATTTGGATATTTGGTATGGGATTAAATTTTAAAGCAGCTGATGGATAATATGTTTACCACGTTGCTAATAAAACTATACTTGTATGAATTGCTTACCAGATAATAAGCCTAGAACAAAACTAATGAAACTTACTTGCGCAGGCAAGAAATTCGTTTTGGGACGGTTTTCAACAAACCAATTTGTATTCTAGCGTATTCGTAGTGACAAAAATGCACATTTTTTTGTGATTTCGATGTATAAGTAGTCACGTTTGGTTATGTGGCGTATGGGTGCTAGTTGTATACACTGGCATGAGACACTGGCGTGATTTAAAGAAGCGGTGATATGAATAGGTTTGAAAGAAGAAAGAATCACAGCAAATTTGTCATGTGAACTGTGCCAGCTCTTACACGGTGTTAATTTTATAGCTGATATTAAATTCGTTTTGTTACAGGCCTTCACATGATTGGTCGCATGAGATACCTCATCACATGAAGTATCTTATGAATGTGTAATTCTGTCGACAAGAGTTAGTTATTACCTGAAAGCATATCATCAGGTAGCATTCATACTGTATTTTCAGAACGTAAGATAAAATGTCCACGGTACCATGTGCAGTTTCATCTTTATGTTTTTTTTAAAATCACAACTTTACTGAAATAGTACCATTATGTTTATCATTTGTTAAAAATAATGTTTACTGTGACAGGTCAAACATAAATTGAAAATGAATCCACTACATTGCAATTTCAACTTCATGACAATGACGTATTGTTCTTTCTTTATATCCAATGTGCTTATCTGCAAACGTGGGGAATTTTAGCAATATAAATAATTCACTATTAATCCATTTTAAGTTTCCAAACACATTTGCTGTTATTTGAATAGTAAAGTGGCTAGGTTAGTGATACATGCTGCTTAATTTCTGTCTTTTCTATCCAATACACACAAACTGTGATAAAGATACAAATAGTAACAGGAAGACATACAAATAATAAAAGTGTAATTTACAACAAGATTCTGATTCAATGATCTGCATTGTTCTAAAATTAAACCAATTAATGAATCTATTTTTGCACAGGTGCTAAAGGATTGCTTAGATTATTCATGTGTTATTAAGTACAATTATCTCAAATAAATACACGTTACCTAGATTAAGGAAGTCTGGTGTATTTTGTTCACGTATTTGCTATGAATGGTAACTCGACCTCGTGCATCGAACACTATTACAGAAGACGTGAAAATGAGGTAGAAAATGAAGATAAACAACATCGCGTGTTTCATTGGCTCTCTATTCTCATTTTAGTGGCGTAATCTAACGTTTTGATAGGTAAACAATTAAAAAGAAGAAATGTTTATTATGATGGTTGTCTTAAGCATACGCAGAATGACATTGCATAAGCTATGTGACCCACAAGGTCAATCAGACATCATTTCTGGTATTAATTACGTGTCACATGAATACGTCTTTATAATGGTGAATACCATTATCTGTAATTATGCTGAGTTTATTTATATGATTTGTTTAGGGCAGAACGTATCTAAGCATAAAGTTGCACGTTGTGGAAAAAAGCGCGAGTGACCTTTGGAATGTTTCTAGAGGTTTATAAATTGTGACTTAAGCTATAGGGTATTTGTATGAAATGGTTTGCTTATATGAATGTTCAAACTTTCGAAATAATACATATTTTAGCAATATGACCATTGAGCACACTGCCACGATAATTCACAAACCAATGAGAGTTATGTGACACATTGGATGTGCCAATGTAGTACCGTATTCATGATACCCGTGAGTGCGGATTTTATACAATTAAAAATCATTGAATACCTTGCTAGAAATGCGCGGGGCATCCAACGGATGTTTAATATTGTACCAATTAGAAAGATCCAGCGAGTTCACATATGCATTTAATTTAGTTCCAGCTAAATTCATCCATAAGGATCCGGAAATAGATTTATTTGAAGTTCTAGATAGCGTTGTGTTCAGCATGGATTAGAGTCGCTGTTTATCATCACGAAAATCGCTACTGCACATACCATGAATTGTAGTTTGAATTAACTAAAGTACTAAAAAAAATCCTATTATTATTATTATTATTATTATTAGTAGTAGTATTATTATTATTGTTGCTGTTGTTATAACTATTAGTTACTTCAAATAACATTGCTGCGGTTAAAATGTAAAACCATGTAAATTTTTATGAGCTTATTAACATTATGTCAATAATTTTTCCGCAGTATATTATGTAGATGTTAAAAGTTATATAATAACTATGGAACACCTTGGGCCATGATATTGCAATTCTTATCTATGTATTAAAAATGTGTATTTTTTGACAGGTTTATTGTGTGCACCACAAATTAAGACTGTATATCGATTAGTTGTGGTTCACTGTGTTGGTGTTGTGTAGATTAAGGAAGAAGAAGAGGAAAGGAAGACAAATTGAATGAAGGCTGGATCAGTACAGAACGTAATGATGAGAACCACTCATTCTCAATATTGATGCCATCAATTGACTTCTCAGATGATATATACCAAGCGTTGCTAAATATAGAAACCAATGACAATTGCGCAAGGTTCACATTCATCATAATTATTTGTATCTTTTGTGTTTTGATCTCATACTCTGATGGAAATCTCTCCATTTCCTAAAGAAATTCTGATTTTTGACATCTTCCTGGACAATTTCTCTGATCTTTTCTTAGTTATTCATTTCGACATTTTTATTACTCACGTAATATAGTAGCTTCCACAACTAGCTTTTGATACAACTTTATGAGGCATTATTGGTAAGGTCACCGCAAATCAAGTTTTGAGGCTTGAAGTCTCATTTGAAAATATTGTAGCAGACAGATAAAATATATGGATAACACGGTCCTTTGCATTACTTGGATATAGGGAAAGAATTGTTTTTATTAAGTACGTTCTATACAGGAAATGTCACTTCAAGTCATCAATACTGCCCAATACATACATACATACATACATACATACATACATACATACATACATACATCCATCCATCCATCCATCCATCCATCCATCCATCCATCCATCCATCCATACATACATACATACATACATACATACATACATACATACATATATACATACAGCCAAAACTAAGCACACATTAAAAATGTGACAAATTCAGAGGTGTATGAACTTGTATGTAGCATTGATACGCGCATAGAGACCTAGTTAAACGGAGTTTCAAACATTGGTCCGCGGGTAAACTGCACCCATCGCCTTTCCTTCGAGTGTGTCTGCAACTTTGTCGTGTCATTTTTGGAAATGTATGCATACTCCGCAGTTAAAATAATTGTCTAACTCGTATAATAGTACTATTTACATAAAATTTTAATCTTGCCTGTTTGGTGTATATTTGTTGTTGTTTTTGTGGTTGTACGGTTTAACGCCATTTTTCAGCAGAAGATAGGCTATACATGGTGGCCGCCGACATAAATTGTGGACGAAGAACACTGGAAAATAATTCTTGGAAGAATCACCGACCCACGATAATCTGTTGGCAAACTCACGTACCCACGTTAGCCGAGTCTGAGACTCGAACGCATGCATACATAAGTGAGATGGTAGTGCGCGCTTCAGACCACTCGACCACTCAGGGCCCCATGTCTCTCTCTCTCTCTCTCTCTCTCTCTCTCTCTCTCTCTCTCTCTCTCTCTCTCTCTCTCTCTCTCTCGTTTAAAATGTCTTTATCGAACAATATGTACAATTTTACATTAAGGATTTCCAATACAAAATATTGCTTTTATATTCGAACAGATTCCCTATGACAGATGATTCAAATAATACTATTATATCTAGATTAGCGCAGCTAGGGGTCTATGCTTAAAACATATCATGGAGAAAAAAAACCTGTTCATAAGACATGTCCTGGAAAAATACATTTCGTGATTGATCCACATCATCCAGAAGCTCGATGTAAAATTAGGTATTTGCAGGCGGAATGTTTCCTCAGATTATAGAGATGTAAGTGATTGGTTCCAAATCATATACATATATGTATCTTTGTTAATACTTTCCTATGACGGTTTTGTCATACAGCTTATGTGATATTACTATTAGGAGGGGTTATATAATTTTAGTTTTAAATTATCTAGGGAAGCTCTTGCAAACCTCGAACTATGTTTATGTGGCGGAGTATGATACGTTGAGTAACTATAGTTTTGTCCTTGTTCAAACTATGGATCACCCGTGGAAGTCGTCAAAACACTCCCTTTAAATACACTTGAAAGACAGTCTTCTACATAGATTTAGCTTTATTAAAAATTGTGTAGATATAATATTATGAAATATACTTTGTTGAATCTTTGTTCAGGTTATAAGATGCACAGTGACAAATAAAATTAAAAACGTAAGACGTTACATGAAACTATGAAAAATATGACATACTAAACTAAGCAAATAAGTACAATTTTAGCAAATGAATTAAACTTGTGATGAGGCTTTTTACAAGATATTGGTCATTCATTGCATCATATTTTATACGATTGCTATCCGTCGCAACCCAGATATTTAAACTTTGGGATTTAAGTTTGGTACTTCAAGTATATGATGTGCTCTCCTATTCAACACTTAAAGGAATATTTGTATTTTAGGATTAATCAATTAATATGTAGGTTCGAACTCATGATAATTTCTGGAGCTGGAATTCATGATCATTCGCTAATTGGAGTTATATAGGTATCATGACACATTTAAATCGGACAAGCAAGATCACTTATACGTTTGGTCACTTCCAAGTACGTAATTTACCCCATTCTCACATCGTTCAATAGGACAGTCAGGATCATTGATTGGGGTTATATAGTTCTCATCTGTTACATGTACGTCGGCTTTCACAACCTGACGCATTGCTAAAGAAGAGACATACTCGTAGTGGATATCCTTATTACTGCTTTCTGTTGCATGGGTGTTTCCCTCAGATGCAGTGCATGTGGCATAATCGTAGAACGACAAAGCAGTCTGAAAAAGAGAATATATACGAATATCTAAAGGATTTCACCACTTTGAACTACGCCAGTAAATAACAGTGACTAGAACAAAGTTTCCTTGCTTTGGGGTTTACATGTAAAATGACATAAATTTCACTAAATGAAGGTACAGCTTCTCAAACAAAATTTGTGTACTGAATGTTGGGAATTACATGAACTAAAATAAGCTGATTAATAGGTGAGAGTGAGTCAGGAAATGAATAATCTAATATAATATCGATAATGTGCATATTACACTTCAATATTCCATTTCAAACATAATAAATATAATGTACAATAAATAATTCTTATTGACAGTCGGTCTCCTAAGACATGATTTTGGTTTGAGACAGATATAATCAAGGCGTACTCGATGTTCTTTGGAGCAACATTATATCCCAATTTTTCTTACCAATTTCAAAACTGCCCTTTACTTTTACGTGTTACGACCGCCAATGAATGCATTTTTGTCCATTAAAAGGTGGTAAGAGACAGATGAATGAGTAAGCATTTTGTCATGGACGTATATAATTACATGCCCAGACCACAAGAATATAATCACATGTATGGAACATACAAATTTAATCAAATGCATGGACATCAAGCATCTTTTCATGAACGTATAGAAATATGTTCAGACAACGCAAATATAATCCCATGTCTATATCATACAAATATATTCGTATATCTAGATTATTTAAATTGAATAACATGTCTGGACCATACAAATATAATCACATTTCAAGACCATTCAAATATAATTAAAAGTATTGACTGTAACAGAACTGTTACCGAGTGGATGGTGGATTAAATGAACAACACAAACACAATGTGAAAGATAATGTAAATTTATGAAATAAATTATTAATGAAAAATAATGATGTATCAACACAATAACTCATGCGTTCAACCCACAATTACACTCACAACCATTCACAATACATGAATAAATTAAATATTAATACAAAATAAAACACAGATACAAAGGAATCTCTTGGACTATACACAGATCCAAGGAACCTTTACAAAAGTTATATTAACGCAAGTATAAATTACGATAATAAACACAAACATCAAACTATACTATCGCACGTATGGATTGCGACAACTAGCACGAACATATACATGTATTTAATCAAGTTGCTAACTTTTATTGAGATTCATGTAATCCCTTGACATACTATTGTGATTTGAAGTAACTATGTAAATATAACAATGTATTCAATTGTACTACAATTGCAACACACACATGTGTCTCGACCCTGTATAACCGTACGATTCACCCACTGTTGAATCGCCGCCCAGTTTCCCCGAATACCTAGGGCTGACCAATACTTTTATCGGCCGTTTGCCCTTCACAAATCCACCACAGTTATACGTACAGACAGCATACAGTATCTACTAGAACCAATGTTCCCAAATACCTAGATGCTACCCCGGATGTTTACACCTCTAGACAGCTCCGACACTCAGACTTCTACATTTCCGGATATTTACACATCACGACAGATGTAGACGGACAGACAATCCGACAGACAGACAGATACCTCAGTTTGATCTCACTATCAATTGGCACAATTAATCACATTCAGCTACAATTCAGAGACATTCAGAGACGTTCAGCTACAATCAGATACGTTCAGAGACGTTCAGCTACAATCAGCAACAATTTCAGAGATGCTCCGCTACAATATCAGAGATGCTCCGCTACAATATCAGAGATGCTCCGCTACAATATCAGATACGTTCAGAGATGCTCCGCTACAATATCAGCTACGATATCAGAGATGTTCCGCAACAAATCAGCTACGATATCAGAGACGTTCCGCTACAAATCAGCAACGATATCAGAGAAGTTCAGCTACAATAACAGACGTTCCGCTACAATATCAGCCCTTCGGCTGGAGATAGAATGACGAGCTATCTTTCCTGTGATAAGATACTTTTGGTCCCGTAATTATTATCAGAAATATTCTGCCTTATATATCCTCAAATAGGTGAGCAGAATTCAAGGCAAAATTACCGTGCACCCCGTGATTCTAATGTTCCTGGCTTCAAGTGATTCGAAGTCAGGCACATGCAAATTGTTACACGCCGCTTACCTTGGAAAAATCCACTTATTCACCCCAGGTAACGCATGTACGACGAAACAAAAAATGGTGAAATTAGTGTGTAATTAAAAAAGAAATAAATTAAATTTTCGCCTAATTCTGTGACATTGACCATAGAAATATAATTACATGCCTAGACCATTAAAATAAATTTACCTGTATAGACCATACAAATATAATTACATGTCTAGACCATTAGAATATATGTACCTGTATAGACCATACAAATATAATTACATGTCTAGACCAATTCAAATAAATTAAACAACCAGTGGAAAAATATGAGAATGCTAGAAAAATTACAGAATATAGATTACAAGTGAATCTATAAACTAGTTAACGAAAGTTAAGTAACATCACCGTTAACTGTAATCACGTTGTTGTGGTTAAACATCTGCAGCGTTGTATTACATTCACTGGCACCGTTTCGTATTCATGTTTCATTTGCACGATTTGACATGAATTTACTAGATTACTCGACATCTAAAATTATGCAATTGTACTTCATACCCTTGAGAAGCACTTGACTTAGAAGTGGACTACTTAAATTACTTAGCAAATTTTTAATTAATATTGTACACCCGTAATTGCTGGAATGGAAAGGAGAGAACGAACATCATTCTTTAAATATTACCTGATCAAGGTTTCTTGTCATATCTTCTTGTAGGTTCAGTTCAGCATTTTTTTGTCGTGGGTTGTTTAGGTCCTGTGGCTGCGGACATGTATTACAATCTTCATTGTTAGTTTTGTTTTCCATGTTAACTGTTGTCAACAGTTTCATCAGTCTTTTTCTCTTAGCAGTCACCCATACAGCTTGGCTTTCTGTTGATTTCAGCGTCACGTAATGTGTCAGAGTCTGTATCAGTTTCGAGAAAAAGATTTCATTTAATATTTTATGCATTTGAATTAGATTGTTCTTTGTTTTTAATATATTTATCCGTCTTCAAAATAAAATGTGCATAATTACTTCATGATATTTAAACTCAGTTAGCAATTAATGGACCGCGGCTAACCAAATGGTCTAAAGCACTCGCCTTTACCGATCAGTGCCATCTCACTTTTGTCCGCGTAGGTTCGAGTCTGGGGCTCGGTCAATGCGTATTTGTGTGAAAGCTAGCCATTAGCTTATCGTGGAATAGTTTGATCTGGCAGGGTTTTCTGAGGTACTTCCTTAACCAGTTATGCTGGCTGCTTTTCATAGCCTTTGATATGCTGAAAAATGGTGCTAAACCTACACCAGCACAAAGCGACAAGAACATAAATTTTCATTCACATAATCCAAACATGGATTTACAATAGTTAATATTATACAGTTAAAGGTTGTACAAAAACAAAAAACAATCCTAGTCTATAGATTGAAGCTAGCCAGATATAATTAGACACTTATGTCTTGTTTATGATCCTCATTAAAATTGGGTAAAGGAGAAATCAGTTAACATACAAGCAAGCAAAGAAATTAACCGATTATAGGCATTAATATAACATATTATCTTGGGTGATTTAAATCCGTACCTTCGTTTTACCGTAATATTCCATTATAACTTTTCGTTTATAATACCAAGGAAAACTTGATCATTTAGTGTTTTTAAATGGATGTTCTAGTGTATACTAAAATTACGTACTAGTCTTTTGTAAACATATTTGTCGTAATCTGATACTAAGCAATAGTGTATAAAAATGCTATATCAGACTATGCATTTACTTGGTTTCGTTTCTTTGTTGTTTAAAGATAAATAAAATACTAGACATTTGTGAATTCAGAAGGATCGAAACATTCAAGCGCATACAATGATTTCGGATATTTTGTATATCAGATTGGAATTATGTCAGAATTATACGTTTCTTGAGTGCTTAAGAAAGGTATTTATTTGAAACGTTTTACAGGGTAATATATTCAGGTCAGTTAGGATAATGAATTACTTTTGCTATCTGGAAATATTATTCCTATCGGTAAATTAACTAAAAGAAGTTTAAGCATCAACACATCTGACCAATAGTTGAAAATTCTAAAAAAGTATGCTTTTTTATATACTAGTAATGCAGCAAAATATTATACCAAGTTCTCTTGCTAAATGTTTACGCCATTGCTTGATATATAATAGAGATCCAACAATGAGGAGGAAGACCGAAACAATGACTGTTCCTATCCAATATTCTTTAAATCGGATATCTGAAAAAATAAATAAAAGACGCTCTTTTTTGGTATGGTAAATAATCATCATAAGGGTTAAAACAATGGTGCATTGTGAAATAAGACATGAATCATTCTATAGAAACAAATATGTTAAATGTTTGAATAAAATATAATAGCTATTACGCATGTTGTTTCCTTTCGATAGTATCTGTAATCTGATAAGAACATAACATAATTTCTCATCCGCTAAGAATGCTGCTTCTAGGACGAAATATAAAATCCGTATATTGTGTTTTGCATTAGTATCGATATAATTTGCAAGTCATCCACACAATAAAAACATTTATGATTGTTTATATTGGTTTCTGACTTGCATCATTTATATTTTGATAAGCACAATAATGAGGATACTATCAAACATTTTTAGTAGTAATTCTGCAATTTCAATACGTTTAGTGCAATTAATGTAATGCTGCAAGAACAGACCTTCCGTGTCAAAAGTGTCGTAAGTAATAGCTGAACACGTTTTTCTATACGGTGGGAAGAAACAGTTATGAGTATTGACTTATTCCTACCATGATTACCGCATTTTACTTGAAATATAAATTATGCAGTTACACCTTTATTAATATGGTTTAATAGAAGTTAAAAGACCATACATTTTGCTAATTAATTGAAATATTTTACCTCCGCTGTTTCCTAGACTGGATACGTCTGTACGTGTATCTGAATTAAAATGAAGCGCCAAATAGAAATTACATAGAATTATTCATTTTCCTATCATGCCGTTTTGAAAGCATTTTCAAACAAAACACCACACATATATGCAATCAATTATTTTGAAAGATACGCATTTCTATATCTTGTTTTGTTATTGTTCGATACGTGGCGGTTAAATATCTTACGCGTTTAACACAAATTAAAGATGTAACATTATGTATCGTTTTGAGTTAAGAAAGGCATTGCATAGAAAACTGACATTTGGTCCCTATATATATATATATATATATATATATATATATATATATATATATATATATATATATATATATATATATATATATATATATATATGTATGTGTGTGTGTGTGTGTGTGTGTGTGTGTGAAGTAAGATTATCTTGCACATAATGCAAGACAATGGGATCAGATTTCACCGTTACGCCCGTTTTGGGATTCGTTGCAAAGCAGCTGTAAACCCCAGTCATTCTTGAATCGAAGCTGTTGATTAAGAGTTCCTCATTCTTGCTGCTGATATAACCATCCCACATAAAAGTACAAAGCGGGTTGCATTTAGCCGAGCACATAACCTTAAACGTTTTATTTGCCCTTGGGTAAATATCAGTACGGTTGAGGTTCAATGTCACGTGATCGGGTCCATCTAAATGTTAAAAGATAATATAATTTTAAAGTTTATTGTAGGAGTCAGAATCCTTTACATGTCTAACATAACGGAAGAATAACAGTGTTTGATGAGCTTGGAAAGCTTATTGATTGCAATATATGAACGACACAACCACGAGTGAGGTGGATGGAGGAAGACAGGAATATAAACAAGTGATTTGAAATTCCAGAAGGTACCAGAGAAACTGCAGAAAGAGAGAGAGAGAGAGATAGAGATAGAGATATAGAGAGATATAGAGAGATATAGAGAGATGATAGATAGATAGATATAGATAGATAGAGATAGATAGATTGATTGTGTATGTTTTGTTTTCGTATTATTTGTCGGTTTTGTTGCACGGTTGACAACTTTGCCCTTCCAGTCAATGATATTTTTATAACGGTATTTGTTTCCATGATGTACATATTGATGGTGTAACAAATATAATTAAAAAGCGTTAAGCATACTTACAATAAGGGTCTGGTACATAGGTATCACTTTCTATACAACAGTTGATACTGGAGCATACAATGTATGAAAAAAGGGTAAATGTATCTACTAGTGTTACTCTTTCAAATATCAAACTGAAATGATCTGCCCGGATGCGATCAGTAGAATTAAAATATGTCCCATTTAATTTCCAGTAGTAGACATGGTCCTCCAATTCACCGTCAACACTGCATACTATATTTAACGGTTCATGAAGGATAGACGTTCGGGCTTCCTTAATTTGCGGCTTATCTGCAAATTAATATTAAATTTAAATAGAATAACATTTTTTATTTTTGTGTAAATCTTTCTGTCTCCACTAAACTTCCTGAAGACAAAATTCTCAGATACAACACAACTAACATTATTTACATTCAACAGAGACATCATGTAGCTAAAACTGGGTCTAAAATTTAAATATATAATGTTTACAATATTTTGTCTATGATCCAACATTGTTATGTACATGCAGATATCAACGATGATAGCAAAAGTGGAAACTTCCTTGTTTACAGTTATAAACATTTTCTTCTTATGAGGCTTCTTTTTCACAACTGAAATATTGTGACCCTCTCAATATGAATTATAAGTAGATACAGTTCTTGACCGTTAATTAAAATTAAAGTAGGAAACTTAGGAAAATCCGATTTCACTGACATAAGGTTATAATAGGGACAGATACTCACCCAATTTGCATGCATGTATCAGAATAATGGATCTGAGACTTGGATCTGAGACTGTTTTGAAATATCCAAAACTTATTGGATTATAAAATTTAATATGACAGCTTGGATTGTTAGATTCAAATAAATATAAAAATTATATAGAAGTGATATACATAAGTTACTTTTCTAACTTTCTTTTTATGACATATGTGTATATAAACTATTTTAAAAAATGTCTGATTTTGTTCGTGACTTCAGCAGTAATGGACTAAGAATTATGAGGCACATTTGTGCTGTAAACCATGGGCAAATCAAAGAACGGATGTGAGTTATCTTGGAACAAAAATGTACAGATTCTTAATAATAAAGAAAATATTCTTTGCATTAACCTACCTATAACCTTTAGCTGTATGGTGCTATTTTTTCCATTTTTGTCCCGTACTTTATTTGTCCAGTGTAATTCCCACTGCTGCCTTGGGTTACGCTGAACAAACCTACAACGAATCTCCATTCCTTATTACTGGTATTCCGTACTTCACAATATATTGACGAGTCAGTCCAATTTTGGCATGTCATTTCCTTCTTCTCCGCAATTTTACGTCCATCTGGGTTGATAACGGTTATCGAAAGAACAAATGCTTCATTATAGGTTGCTGCTAATATCCATTCCAATGTTGCATTGCGTCCATGGATGGAAACGACATCTTCTAATCAAAATATCATATGCAGTAAACTATTTATTTAATATACGTTACAAGAAGAAAATAAATCTCAAACATATAAGAATTCAATTAACTGGCTCTTAGATTTAGATGTCAAATAGATTGGAAACTAATGTCTTTAAAAATTGTATATTTTCTGCAATTGATTGTACTTTACGTAGTACCTACATCCTCTTATTCCATTGCATCCAGTGATTGCTACAACTTCGTTTTCCCAAGAAAAGATATGATATGCAGCATACTATCACACATACCTAGAAGAGGGATGTAAAGCTTATACATGTAAATTGTAAAATGATTGAATCAGAATTGTACACTTTGAAAGTTCTAAAAATCTGTTAAATTTAAATATTTTATAGAATAAATGTACATTGTTTATACTACTTACCGTTCCCCATTATGAAACCCATACTTAAGCATATGATCACTAGACACATGCGACCCATTTTCATAGATAAATGAAAGGAATCATATGTTGTCACTGATGTCATTTGTAGCGTGACATTTTGGTGATGCGTGTGTAAATAATTGTCCATGAATTGATATGGAGAAAACACGTTATACTTCCGACCATTATCATACTTGAATCGGAAGGAAGATTGGGTTTATTTTCAATGTGTCAAAATAATATATTATATTTTACACAAGTTTTAAACTGAGTAAAATTAGTAATTACATATGCAATAGTTATTGTCTGAAACCCGACCTTGAAACATGAAATCATTTTCTTAAATAAATAGAAACTTAGAATAGTTACGCTAACAGTTATACTGTGATAGTGCTACCCAGCTATTTAATTGATATTGCTGCTGCTATTCCTCTTATAATGCTACTGTACGGCCTTTTAATCGATATCATCGTTTTGTGTTCGTGTTGCTGCATCAAAGACTAAATGTTCTGCGTGTATGATGAGATGAGAATTACAAATCAGTGATACACAATGACTTTGTGTGCAATCATATATTGGGAAAGACTTGTAAATCAATTTTTATTATGGACTACATAATTAAGTTACTGTCATTCGTCAAGAAGAGAAATCTAGTATAACGTTTATTTCATGACCTAATCCTATCAAGGCTAGTAAAAAAGTGCATTCTCAAAATGATTTTTTTACAGTTGTCTTCTGTTTGTGCCATGTTAATTATTTGAGATCATTTTAATTTGTCGTTGACATAATCTAACTGTATATTGCATATATACTCACCTACATTTGTATTTGCCAATGAATATCAAGAATCTGACGAATTAAAGAGGCTAACTATTTTGAGATCAAGCATGTAAAGATAATAACTAAGAATGTTTAACTGCAGGATTTTACTTGAAATACTCCTTCAATATTGCTATATGTTACATCATACTGTAGTGCTGTCTATATCATGTCTTACATAAGCTTATTTATTCAATGTGACTACCTCGCTTGGTTGTCATGCCGCAATATGTACAAACTTCAAAACTAAGTTTATACAACCCATTGAATAGAATGCGTTCCTTCGCTTTTGTGCAGTATCGTAATTTGAAACAATCCATTGATAGGTAAGTAATTCAATCGTCGCTTTCTTGTACAAATGATATGAAAAAAATGTGTCTTTAGTAAGTCAGCATTAGTCTCAATGGACTAAGTATCAGGTCTCTATGGATAAGACAAATTGAAATCTATGTTGGCATTTGGACCGAGATAAGAAAATCCCAGTCAAGGAGGTAACATTATTTGTCTCCCTAGACGTCTTGCCCGAGTGGGTAGACATATAATGGAATCCCACTACTGTGATGTCCTTGTCTCGGTTCAAACAACAATCTAGATTATTTTCTCACGTCCCAATGTTTACATGCGGCGCGCGAATACAAATATATTACAGAGATCTGTGGTGCGACCGTTGCATTCGATGTACATAGTTTATACGCGTGAGAAAAGAAAAATAACATAAAACGTCACATTTAACATATGTTTGCTATATGAAATTGGCAATAAATAATTAATATTTATTACAAGAAACTGTTTTATTTCACCAGTTCCAAATTTGAAGAAATTACTTCCCTGTTTAAAAGACCCTTCAAATATGGACCCTAGCGGATAAAAATGCATTCACGTATTCTTTGACAAATCGATTCTTCTTTCTCGGAACTATGGCAAGTTCTGCAGTAAAATTTGCTTATGAATTAGTGTGTTGTGGAAAAATGATTCCTTCTGGCTGGTAAGTGCATTTTTGTCCAAAAAATGCAGGTATATTTTTGATTCAACTGAGGCACAATGGAGATGCGTAACAAAATTAGAATAAAGCTTGTTTGACACAACACATATCTGGCTCTTACTAAGGCTTCCTTAGTTGTTAAGAGAGTTGGGAGGCTATGAAATGTACATGTATATAATCTATGGATCAGTGTTGTCTATCATAAATCATTTCACACTTTGAGAATTGGACCCTATATGTAGCACAATGTTTATGTAAGCATCATTAAATGCAGCTATATAAATTATTTCACACAAAGTTTTTAAAACTAGTTAGGTTGCTTTAACTATATTTAATGACGCTGGCCTGAATATGTACTGAGCTAGGCCTGCATATAGAATAAAATTGACCATGATGTGTGGAAAACTAGCATAAAGCCAAAAAGCCCGCTATGTATGCGCGTTTGTGTTTTTGTCTCTCTCGAAACGTTTTCGTAAAGTGTCTTCTCAGAGATGGATTAACCTTAATTTACCATGTTTTTGTTATATGTTGTCGTTGTCGTTGTTTGATTTTAGAACAACTACGTCAGGCACAGCAAAATGCAACAAGGATTTGTCTGAGCGCGTGGACACATTGACTGAGATGACTATTCTGAGATGACTAGACTGAGATAAGAAAGTAATGTTAGAAAACTGCTAGATTTCGCTTTCGCATGGTTGAGAAAAAAAAAGGATTACTGCTATTTGGTACTGATATGAAATATTGTACTTATTTTTTCTACTAAGCAATTACAATTAATTTAGGATTCACACAAATCATTTTTTTATAACGAGACATTCGCTATAAAGAAGTTTATTCTTTACATACATCAGTGCTCGCCTTAGTCCAACGAGGGTGTTCCTTATGTTTAGGGTTTAATGCATATTGCAGTACAGCCATAAAACGTTCCTTAATGCCTTTTTGATAAGGTAGTACGAGTTATGCTCCAAACCTACAATCTGGCACCACAAATACCATCCCAAAGCCGAGAGAACCTAACGCGTTCATAAATGGATGTAATTTAGGCAAGCAAATATCACGGTGACAAGTTAGTGACTTCAATTAACGGAAGTAAATATTTGTGTGTATCGTACAATCGACCCAAATTGGACATTTTATAGGATCGTTCCTGTTGGAAACAGACTTCGTCATTACATCCAATTCAATGTTAAGAAAAACTATAGCTGTGCTGAAAAGTACAATGTTCTCCACTGTCATTAGGATCCCAATATGCAGCACAGAGGAAGAAATTGGTTCAAAGGTCGATTCCTGACAAAGGAGGTGTGATGGTCTAATACAAGAAAATCGTCCATTGCATGGATAATGTAAGAAATGTCAAATATTGAAGATGTCCAATCTGAAGCGGAATTAAACGCCTCAAAACGGCACACGAGCTCATCAGTCCATGGGCAAACATATATTACAACAATACTGGCTTTTATAGGTCCATCGAGTGAATATGAAGTAACCAAATATCACTACCAGTATCCCTCTTTGTCATAATTTTGTATAAGCCCACATTCAGTATCGGTTGTATCGCTTCGTCAAGCATTCTATAAGAAACAGGAGTGTGACTTTTTGTGCACTTATTGGTCTAATTGTACGGAAAAGATAGTGTTCAATAAATCTGTATTGATTTCATTATTTTGTGAGAACAAAATGTATGGGTGACATTTGAAAATGTTGGTAAGCGATAAAGGGAAAAGGACCAACGCATCAACCTAAGTTTATCTTGTAGCATGTGTCCAATGCGGGCAGCGAAAATGAAATTTGGTGTATCGTAGAAGCTCCGCTGTTAAAAAAAGCCGCGTTTGAAACCATTTTCGAAGCCCGCGAGTACGAATGGGGCACAAAGCACAGAGCATCGTTCTTGTAGTAAACTAAAAGATTTAACATCATTTTTTAAACTTTATGTACGCTGTTGGTTGGGCCTAATGTCAGCGTCAGGGTGGCAAGAGCAGTTAAAGCTTGGGTGTGTACTACCACACATGGCACATTCGTGTTGTGGTGACAGCTATTTGACTGAAGAATTTCCAGAGCGGATGAAACCATAGTATAAATTCGGCTGTAATATATGTCCTCCCCGCTCTCTACCTCTCCAGTCCGAGCTTCCCGAGACCAAACCTCCTCGAAAGGAGTGGCCCTGAGCAAAACCAGAACCCATTATTGTTTATAGTGCAACTAGTTCAAAAGAATGCACGTGGCATCCACATCACGTCGCACCTGGTAGTCATATACGTACCAACTCATACCCGACCCCTAGTCACGCACAAAATCTCCCAGTATAATACCCTTAGGAACCAAGTGGGATGCATTTTAGACACAAATTACCACGAAACGTGCAAATGCCGTGGTTTACGTTCCTATATTAAAACTTTTGGGACCCATAACATCCTGAGTCATCATTGTGACAGTCTGTTTCATCCAATGCTTGGTGTTCTGGTGGAACTGACTTCTCGACAGGGACCTGATCTGGTTCCCCTTCCACGGACCACCTGGGTTTAGTCAGTTGATGCTACGATAGGCGTTTCTACCTCACTGTGGGCGGTCCCTTGATTTCCTTCAATAACTAACTGGAAGTGGATCTTGGTATCTGCGATTTTAAATATGTTCATGCGTGTTGAGAGATATAGAATATCGTGAACGATAATTTGGAGAAAATTTGAAAACTTGAAGTGATTTAATGCCATGAAGTATATTTATCTCAGCTAAATGATTAAGAATTATATTGGTAAAACACCGTTAAATTCGAAAGCAATAGGGCAGCATAAACCTAACAAATGTCCATCTCAGACAAACCCTTTGTTTTATTATTATTATTATTATTATTATTATTATTATTATTATTATTATTTACATATTTCCACTCACTGTCGTCTCAAATCGGGTGGGACAGTATTGAGTGTATTATGAGAGCGAAAAATCCGGTTACAAAACGCGGAGAGTGCACTGTAATAAATTATGTTTAAGAAAATGAATATCTGTGGCAACTAATACATGTTTACAAGCCACCCGGACTCTTTCGGGGGCATATACACAATTTATGCCGGATATTATCGGGCAATATAAATCATAACTGATAATCTTAGAAGCAATAAGGAAACCCTGACTCTATTGGGGAAACATCTGCAAATTCCACGTGATCTACAAAGAACCACATTCTATCGAGATCGACATGGACTATGTCATTGTATATATATATATATATCTTTATATATATATATATATATATATATATATATATATATATATATATATATATATATATATATATATATATATATATATATATATATACATACATGCATACATACATACATACATACATACATACATACATACTCTTTGGTATGGGAAAAATGAATATTAATGTCAAGAGTAAGAAATAAAAATTAACTAATTTGATACAGAGGATGCAACATAGCAATATATTAGATATTTGATTCTTCTGATTATCAATTTGAGTTGAAATAGATTACCGTACAGTACCTACGATTTCATATTGATGTCTTTTTAAAACTTTAATATTACGTTATCTACTCTCCTATATAATGTGCATTATTGTGCAGTATGTACTCTTTGCATTTAAAGTATGCGATTCAACATAAGAGTGGAATTCAAGTTATTGCAGTTACTAACAAGAAGAATAGATTTCCGTATGATCGAAAATGCTGGCGATGTAATTGCTTCAAAGGAAACTAACAAGTGTATGTGTCTAAAGAATTTATCCTATTTTCCTCTCCCATTTTGGTGGCGAGACAAGAGTTATATTTCGGAATTCTTTGTAGTGCTTCAAAGATAATTGCTTAAATGTGTGGATGTCTGTGTCTTTCGGCGACAGGGAACAGTGAACAATGCAACATTGTTATTGAGTTGAAAATGATATTTGTGACCCATTACACTTTGATTTGATTACAGTCCATCTTCGCCAAAAATGCCGAATAACCTTTGAAAAGAACTCATCTTGAAAGGTATTTTAGACGTAGATATGTGTATTACAATTTGGGCACCGGGAAAAGTTCACTATTAAGAAATAACTGTAGACAGTAAGGAAGCATGATTGTGCAATTCGGCATTATATGAAAAGTTTATTTAAATAAGCACAATACAATACATGCTATCCAGCATAAACAATGCACTTCCTTGCGTATTATTTATGATTTCAGTTGGTATGTCCAACTATAAATTGTATTACCACATACATATATATATATATATATATATATATATATATATATATATATATATATATATATATATATATATATCATTATCTTGGTGACTAAAAGGCTGTTATTATGACCACTTACCATTTGTCAATAGGATTACACATACGACGGAGTGCCTTGGTGTATATGCATCCCTACAATATCATTGGTTAATAAATACAAATAATGACTAAGCAATGTCTGTATAACGAAAAGGGTCCATGCATACATAAGTCGATGTAACCGAAAAGTTCTTTCATTGTGGATGTTGAAAGGATGACTAGCTTTAGTATTGTTAAAGTTTTTTTTTTCTTAACTTTCATCACTTACGGTACTTTACTGGTTGCAATAGTAAGCAAACATATAGACAGGGACACACGAACATGCACATACTCACGTACACATTTACACACACACATACACACACACACACACACACACACACACATACATACATACATACCAGAGGCGTAGGGATGATATTTTGCGCCCGGGGACAAACTATAAAATTGGCGCCCCAGCGATCTTGTGACAGATTTATTACCCTTGTTTTCTTATTATAATGTAACGTTGCAAGCCTCATTTATGCGCCCCTGTACCTTGGCGCCCGGGGACATATGTACCCCCTCCCCCCATCCTAAAAGGTTCATATATAAACGTTGCAAGAGTATTGACTGAAGCTTTGGCTTAGTTCTTTAAAATGATAAGTAAATGCTGTCCGCGTATAATTATAGACATGTACTGGAGATTTGGTTTGGTTCTTTAAAATGCTATGTAGATGTTATGTTCATAGGATTTATCGACAAGTATGGAAGCTTTGGTTTAGTTCATTAAATGTTATGTAAATGTTATGTTCATAGAAATTATCTACAGGTTATAAAGGTTTGATTTAGTTCTTTACATGTTATGTGAATGATATATTTATAGAAATTATATGAAAGTTTTGAAGCAGAAGCACAAATAATTTCGAAATCAGAGGGAACATATTGGTAGAATCTATTTTACTTTCCAGATAAACCACAACTAATGGAAATTCGGAAGCCAGTTCTGTATCAATCCTTTTCAGTAGTTTGTACCACCTCGTATACATCTGACTCTATAACCTATTATTGGAAAATCAACGGCTCAGATCTGCAATATTCTAAATATCTTCATGGAACAATGTCGACACTTACATACAGAAATGTAACAATGAAGGACAACTTCAGGAAGTTAACATGTCAGGCAAGATTAGAGTAATGCAGCGATATGCTGTGTAATTCTGCTGAAGACAGCGATCATTATACGGTTGAACCATACTGTAAGTACATGCTAATAATTTAATTTATCGTCTTTTCTAACTACACTTAAAACATTATCAGCAACATAATCTGATTTAAACCTCCTTTGAGAAATATATAAATTATTCTTCAAAATGCAAAGTCTTTCCTCTCTCACGTTTTATCATCATATGTATTTATATTTCTTTCATTTCCATACATTATGAATGCAAGAAATGTTAACATACCAATTTCATCATATATAATATAACATGTTATAAAGGTTAAATAGCCCATGATAAACAAGTCGATCATTTACACGTCTCGAGAAAGATGACAGTTGTATATGGAAAAAGCATCATGTCTCGTGCATGCCAATGTAAATTTGATAATTTTTACTGCACCAAAATACACATTAATAACATCGATAACTTTCATTATGAGACTGATATAACCTGTATGCTTACACCTCTGAACTCGTCGTAATCGTTGGGTCTTAAAGGTCAGGATTTATTAGACGTGTAAGTGCAAATGAAGATTCATCTAAAATGTTTTTTTTCTCTCGACTATATCTCTTTCTTAAACTTTGGATTCAGATGGACCGATGTACGTATCTTTGACTCTTAACGAAAGCCACATTTACCTTGAACAGAGTACAACGTTTAAAGTAACAGTGTACGGCTAATTGCTATCCGGCTTGCGCTTCTCGGTGGGATAGTTATTACATCAATGTTGATAATGAGGAACTCGTAATCAACAGTTTTAATGAACGACTGTCTGGAGCATACACTTGTACTGCAAGAAATCGAGAGACTGGTGTGACAGCAAAGTCCTATCCCATATTTCGGTACGCAGGGGTTTGACCACAGGTGCTTTGACCATAGGTGGTTTGGCCATAAGGGGTTTGTCCACAGCGGGGGTTTGATCATAGGTGGTTTGTCCACAGGGGATTTGACCATAAAGTTGCGTAAAGCATATCTTCAGGGATTATAAGTTGCGGCATTTTATTCACTAAACTTTGTATTGTTGAAGGATTATAAGTTGCGTAATGTATATTTTTAACTTTATCACTTTATTATACAGGAAGCTGCGTAATTATATCTTAAGTTGCGGCACTTAATCCATACATTATTTATTTAACTAAATGACAGATGTGCAATAGCATGAAAATATGTCAGTACATCTGTTTGACCATATGTCTGAACATATGGTAATAGAGGTAGCAACAATCTCTGTTTACGTTGGTACTTTACATGTATTTATGTACAAATACAAGTCATCTAGCCCACCCAAGTCAAAATCATGGAGAAAAAAAAGAGGTAATAGAACTTTATTGTGTCGCGGACATGAATTTTGGATTCATAGAGAACTGAAGAATGGGTCACGCGTTTGGCGCTGTACGAAGAATTGCCCTTGTAAGTGCAAAGCTACAATTGTGGCACGTGATCTTGTAATTGTTGGAAACAAGATTCCTCAACACTCACACGAAGCAAACATCAGCTACGGTTTGGCAAGACGAGCTGTCGGAGAAATGAAACGAAGACTCGAGGATACTCTTGCTACGCCAGCTGCAACACAAACTTCAGTCACTTCAACTCTCGCCGATCATGTTTTACACGCATTACCAAAGAAAACTACTTTATCAAGAGCATTGAGGAAACACAGAAAAACAGAAAGAAAACGAACGCCCACGGAGACAGAGCAATGCCTCCGATTCCACACGATCTCGATTTTGAGATGCCGGAACGTTTTAGTCACATCGTACAGTTTGATTCGAATTCTGGTGATGATCGTATTATCATACTTGGATGTCACGAGGTGATCGATGGCTTGGCACGCGCGTCCGTGTGGCTAGCAGATGGTACATTCAAGACGGTGCCAGACTAATTTTTCCAGCTTTACACTATTCATTTTCAATTTGTCAATGGCATCAATCCAGCTGCGTTATACTGTCTTTTACCAAATAAAACACGTGCGACGTGCGACAAATTACTCCAGGAAGTAGTGCGTCTCATTCCGTTGGCAGCACCAAGGTTTATTCTCACCGATTTTGAAAAGCAGCAATGGGAGCATTTCAAGAAAAATTTCCTGATGCTCGTACTACAGGCTGCTACTTCCATCTTGCCCAAAGCGTAATACGAAAGGTACATGAGATTGGACTGAAAGTGGAATATGAAACTAGTAACTATGTACGTATCGCTGTTCGTTATCTTGCCGCCCTATCTCATGTACCAGTCCAAGATGTTACAGAAGCGTTCGAACTGTTATCAGACTCTATGCCAGCAATGAACGACATCGACGAGGTGCTGACATACTTCGAGCACACTTACATCCGAGGACGTCGCATCCGTGGTCGTGGAGAAAACTACAGACCTGCCTTATTTCCAATTGAAACTTGGAATCAAATGCAGACGATAGGCGATGGTGTAGCTCGAACGAACAACATTTGCGAAGTATGGCATCACATTCTACAGTCTCTCCTACAATGTAGTCACCAACAATGTGGCGTTTCCTTGACGGTCTGCATATGGACTGCACGAAGCAGAAGACAACTTTCCTGCAAGGTGTCGCAGGAGCAAAACATCCAGCCGAGAAGCGATACAGGATCGTGCATGAAAAAGTACAACGTGCTGTTCAGACATATGATCAAACAGATGTACTGACATATTTGCGTGCTATTATACATCTGTCATTTAGTTAACCATAAAACTGTTATTCCATTAACTATAATATTTGCATGACATTAATGTTTTGATTTGATATTATCATTTATATGCGGTATGTATTTTGTAGGACTGAATGTAATTTTCTAGTAGATCTACAGCCTTAATTTGTGAAACGTTGGACTTGTTGCCTAATTTGTGTTCATTTTCTGTTTAATAATAAATCGAGTAGGCCTGGCACCAGCCTTTATGTGGACCGAAAACAAGCTGCTATTGACTTTTATTTATTACATGCAAATTACTAATTAACATTCACTTATTGGCAACTCAAAGGAAACTTGTCACATAAAATTTAAATAATTGAACCATAATTTTAAACTCTAAATAACAGTTTATTATTATTATATAAACCATATGTGGACAAACCACCTATGGACAAACCACCTATGATCAAATCCCCGTTGTGGACAAACCACCTATGGTCAAACCACCTATGGTCAAAGCACCTGTGGTCAAAGCACCTAGAACCCATATTTCTGCATCATGCAAAAGGTAATGCAACTGACTTTCCGAATATCTGTAGTTAATATGTTTGCATAACTACAATAGCTGTGAAACAGCTTTAACTCTTGTCAAATGTTGATTTGAGAATTACTCAGCGAAATGTCACGTCAACCCAAATAAGCTAGTTATAGGAAATCATTAAATGATAAATACATTGTTCATACTGTGCAAAGACAGACCGTAATGTAGAGTATATGATGCTGAAAATCTGTTTAAGCGATGTTTGTGTTTCGTCATTTGACAGGATATTTATGTTGATATTTAGTTCACAAGATGTTCATAATTGCTTTAGAACACCTTCGAAAGTCTCGTATGGTACTGGCAGTATTCAACACTTGCAATGAAAGGAATTCAATAACATTTTCTGACTCCCCATCTATTTTAACGTAATCACTGCGAGTCAAGATAAAAGATCTTTTCTCTTTGTGTTGTTACATATTGCAATAATATTTGATTTCGTTTGATCTTTTACTAGTGTCATTTGCGCCTAGAGAAAGTCAAGGTAAATATGATCAACTATTACTTACAACTGTTCTTTGACACTAAAGCTTTAATTGCATATAAATATTATGTAGGAAAGTAATCTTAATTCCATGTATTAAATCGATAATGCAGATGTTTTTGTTAGACATTATTATCGTTATCTTCAGTATATTGCTTAGAAATAACGACACGAATCGCACGGCAAAATAACAGATTTTTCTTTCACCAAAAGCACTGAATACAAAAGATGGTGTTCTTTATAGAAGTAATAACTATCTTACCCACGAAAACCTTAGGACATTGAGATTATATAAGATACCCAAAATACACAAACCAGGTAACCCAGGTATTTATATTTCTGGTAACGGTCACCCATCCAAAACAATCTCAAAATATTTAGACAATTTTATGAAGCCAGGTGCCATATACTTCTTTCATACATTCAGTATGCAACAGACTTTCTTGTCAAAGTTAAGTCAGTGAAATATTACCACCTGAGACAATTCTAGTCTCACTAGGCCTAACATCTCTCTATACCAATAGTCCGCATAATGTAAAAGAAACCTGTGAAACAAGACCTATGAAGACTCCACCCACCAAATTCCTCTTCAAACTCCGGGAGCTAGTTTTTATCCCAACAAGTCTGAGTGTAATGGCAAGAACTACTTACCAATGAACGACGCAATAATCATGGGAACTAAAACCCCACCCCGTATACAAATATCCACTATGAGCAGATTAGAAAGCCAACTCTTTGATTATGTTAGCCATAACCCATACCAGTGGACACGTTTCATTCCTGATATTTCCTCCAGGGGTCTGTTCTTGGACCTGATCTCTTCATTCTATACATTCAGCCTCTCTCAAGTGTCATAGAGTCTCAACTAGAGTCTCATCAATTGTACGCTGATGATACCCAAATATACAAGTGTAGCCACACAACTGAAGTTGATGCTACTATCCATGGAATAAAGATGTGCATTTCAGGTGTGAAATCATGGATGACATGTAACAAGCTGCATATGAATGATGATACAACTGAGGCCATTCTGATCACAACACAAAGACGTTTCCATTCACATCCTTGATCTCGGGTAAAAAATAAATGCAAAACCAACATTTAATTCACATTCAGTAGGAAACCTATGTGTTACTCTAGACAGCAATCTCACATTGCACCAACATGTCATGAACATATACAAAGCTGCATATCTTGAGTTGAGACGCATCAGTTCCATCCGCAAATATCTTTCAGTTGATTCCACTAAAACACTTGTGTGTTCATTAGTACTTTCAAGAATGGACTAATGTAATTCAATTATGTCTGGTTCGTCACAATATCTACTCCAGAAACATCAAAGCACATCTGCTGTAATTATCTTTAGAGTACCTCGATCAGAGCACACCTAACCACTGCTCTGTACCCTATACTGGCAATCCATTTGATACATAATCAAACACAAAATTTGTCCTCTGTTCACTGACAGGCTCCAGTCCAACATACGCATCCAGCCTCTTCCATGTGTATACACCAGCAATATACTTACGCTTTTCTTATGACAATCGTATATTCATTGTTCCCACTATGAAAATGAAATCATATGGACAACTGTCTTTTTTCATACCAGGGCCCGGCGATGTGGAACGACGTAACCATTGAAATTAGACACAAAGACACAGTGGCCCTTTTTAAGAGTGCTTTTAAAACTCACCTTTCTTGAATGCATGAACAAACTGAGCGACCTAAGATTGTTTTGTAACTCATGTTTTCAGCATGTTCTCATGTTGTTCAATTTCATGGTTATTGTTTTTTTGCTTTTCTTTCGTGTAGTGATATCATTATAGATTTTGTAAAGCGCTTAGAGCTTCTAAGCATTAGGCGCTATACAGAATCCTCATTATTATTATTATTATTATTATTATTATTATTATTATTATTATTATTATTATATGAGAAATCCACATTTTTAAATTAAATAGCTTTTGAATATAACAACATGCATGTTCTAACAGACAAACAGCTTATCAAACTTTTATATCGAAGATGGCAAATTTTGTGGACGGCGTAAGCATTTCATAGCTGAAATACAAAGATTATTGTGGTACGTTTTACCCATTCCTGCTTTTCTAGCATTAATAGGTAACAACACTCAACATCGTTCATCCTTTATTACGTATTTAATTGTACTATTTACAGCAAACACAATGTAGATTTTGTATAGTACTTTATATAGTACTCGCATTTGTGTTTTGTTATTTTGTTACTTGTGTAAATATTGTTTGTGACTTTGTGCCGTTGCAAGTGGCATCTGTAGGTGTCGAAAGCGCTTAGGTCGATTGTACAGCGGTGTTTGCACTGATGTTTCAAACGAATGAGAAATGCAACCTAAACTATGTATTGGTTCATTATCTAACAAATAATTCTGTACTGCTCATATAATATGCTCCATAACTATCTTTTGTTTTCTTTTCTGTTGGCTTTTAACTGACTCTTCTTTCGATCCCCATGTCACAAATATTGTTTTACTAATAAAGCGCTATTGTATTAATCTTTTCATATCATTTCTTAACAAAACATTCAAATGAACATTTTGCTTCATTTTAAGGCCTCCGACCAGAACAATATTGGACAGGGCCAATCACTGTTTCCGTCTTCCTCCTCATTGTTGGATTTGTTTTACTCATCATACATTGGCGTAAAAGTCAATATGAAACATAGGCGTTACTCTGAACAGTACCCTCAAACTGCACCAATATGCCAGGAACATATGCAGGTATGCATATCTTCAGCTGAGACGCAACAGTTCTATTCGCAAATATCTTTCAGTTGATGCTACTAAAACACTTGTGTGTTCATTAGTACTTTCAGGAAATGGACTATTATAATTCAGTTATGTCTGGTTCGTCACAATATCTACTCCAGAAACTGCAAAATACAGCTACTCGGATCATCTTTAGAATACCTCGATCAGAGCACACCTCACCATTCCTCTGTACCCTACACTGGCTATGCCTTCAATAGAGAATCAAACACAAAATTGATTTCCTGTGCTACGTTTCACTGACTGATTCCAGTTCAACATACCTATGCGGCATCACCCATATGTATACACCAGCAATATACTTACACTTCTCTTTTGACAATCGTATATTCATTGTTCCCACTTTGAAACGAAGTCATATTGACAACATTCATTTGCATACCAGGGCCCGGCGATGTGGAACGAATTGCCCGTTGAAATTAGACACAAAGACACAGTTGTCCCTTTTAAGAGTGCTCTTGAAAAGCATCTTTTTCGACTGCAGCGACAAACTTAGAGACCTAATAATATTTTGTATCTTTCATGTTTTCAGCATGTTTTTATACTTTCCAATTTGATGGTTTTTGCTTTTTGTTTTTGTTTTTCTGTAGTTAGTCATATCATTATATATGTTGTAATGCGCTTAGACCTTCTAAAGAGGATCCGCTATACAAAGTCCTCATTATTATTATTATTATTATTATTATTATTATTATTATTATTTGGGAAAACCACATTTTTAAATTAAATAGCTCTTGAATATAAGAACATGGATGTTCTATATATCGAACATGGCAAATTTTGTAGACGGTATGAACATTTCATAGCTGAAATACAAAGACGGATGATTGCGGCCAGTTTTGTTCCCTTCCTGCTTTTCTAGCATTAATAGGTAACAACTCTCAACATCGTTCATTCTTTATTGCGTATTTAGTTGTACTATCTATCGTAAACACAATGTAGGCTTTGTATAGTACTCGCATTTGTGTTTTGTTTTGTTATCGCTTGTGTAATTATTTTTTTATGACTTTGTCCCCCTTCAAAATGGTTTCGGTGGGTTTAGAAAGCGCTTAGGTCATTTTTACACCGGAGTTTGCACTGTTGTTTCAATGTTTTGTAACTTAAATATTTACATCATGTTTTTATTTTTCTTTCAAATTTCTTGTTTTTTTTTGTCTGAAATGTAGTCATATTATTATGGATTTTGTAAAGCGGGGAAAACAAATCACATTTCGAAATTAAATAGCTTTTGAACATAACAACATGCACGTTCCAATAGGACAAATAGCTGATCAAGATATTACATCGAAGATTGCAAAATTTGCAGTCGGCGCAAGTATTTTATAGCTGAAATACAATGGCAGATAACTGCGGTCAGTTTTGATCCATTCCTGCTATTCTAGCATTAATAGGTAACAACACTCAAAATTGTTCAACCTTTATTGCGTATTTAATGATACTATCTACCGCAAACACAATGTATACTTTGTATAGTACTCGAATTTGTGTTTTGTTATGACATCTCTTGTGTAAATATTTTTTGTGACTTTCTGCCCGCCAAAAATTGAATCGGTAGGTTTCGAAAACGCTTAGATGGATTATTACACCGGTTTTTGCACTGTTGTTTCAAACGAATGAGAAATGCAACCTTTAACAATGTATTGGTTCATCACCTAACAAATAATAGTGTGCTGAGATAATATGTTCCATCATCTTTTCTTTTTACTGGCTCTTTGTTCGATCCCCGTCTCATAAGTATTGTTATACTAATAATGCGTTATTGTTTAAACGCATTCATGTAATTTCTCAACAAAGTATTAAAAACAACATTCTACCTCCTTTTAAGGTCTCCGACTAAAACAATATTAGATGGCACCAATCACTATTTCTTCCCTAATGTTGGATTTGTTTCACTTATCATACATTGGCGTAAAAGTGCATCAAGAGAGATCGGTAAGATTTTGCCATACTGATTGGAAACGTATTCCATTGCTTTCATAAACACCGACAAATTAATGTTTTTTTATCACCACTGTTGCTGCTTAGAATTAAATGTGCTTCATTTCCATAAAGAAGATCCGTTCCAAGCCATATTATTAATTCACACCGTCCTCCATTATGCAAATATCAGACATTTTATAATTTTTAAAGATTATTATTAAAAGAACAAATTGAAATCGCTAAATTAACATTTCAATACTTTTGAATAAAAATCGAAGAGTATTCTTCACGACTGCGAACAAGCAAGCATTTTTTTCAAAAAAAGATTAAGAAGGAAATAAATTTTTGTTTTGCATTTTACAGACTATTACTTGTTATGTTAAATAATATTACTGTACATTTTATAGTCTAATGCTTTTTTATTTTCCTCAGTATTATTATATTTTCTATACACTATTGCTAAATATTGTGCAAACTTTAATTACACATTTTATTTATCCTTATTATTACACACTGTGAATGAGATGTAAATTAGGTCAAAATTATTTTACTGTAGGTATGACTATAGAAGACTAACAAGAATAGACTTCCATGCCTAACCTTCCATAATCAAGTACTGCTTTGATTGACTCGGAGGTCAGTAAAACAGTAGGATATAAAATTATACACTAGATATGCTGCTAAAACGAAGCTTCTTTTTTTAAACGTAGAAATCAACAATACATCATTCATTTAATGATATACAACATTTAGACACAGAAAACGTAACATGTTAATAGTGATGTATGTTTTGAATAAACTGACAAAAAACATGTACATTGCGTACCATTAAACTTTCCAACGTGTACAGGTTAGTTTACCATAAATATACTCTACTTTTACTTTTATATCTTACAAAAGTTACAAAGCTTACCGTCACTAGGTAATTATAATAACGTACATTGATGTTAAACATTACATTGTACTTAGTTATCAGCAATTATAAGTGGTAGTTACAGTTTTTTGGTCTTCGAATTTCAGATTGAGAGAGAGAGAGAGAGAGAGAGAGAGAGAGAGAGAGAGAGAGAGAGAGAGAGAGAGAGAGAGAGAGAGAGAGAGAGAATAAAACAAATATACATATTACCAAGTGTTTGTGATTCTACTTGCATGGTTATTTTTATTTGCAATGATGCAACTATCCGCATGACCTGAAAGGAATTTGGCTAACATCGCACTATAAAGGGCATCTTTATGTGTTTTCAAGTTATATTTTAATCCCGAAAATATTATTTTAAATGATTGTGAGCATCTAGAGTTAAAAGATCTTGCCATATGTGTTTAAAATAATTCAACATATTGTTCTTAATATCGCACTTATACGACACATTGTAACATCTATGAACGTAAGAATAATTCCCCTTATGTATATAAAAGAAAGCTAGATATCAATGTTAACTTTTTGACTTGTTTCTCACTTTGTTGCAGATTCAGAAAGATCATGTAGTAAGGGTAGTAAGAATGGAGTATCTGCAAGCAAGAGTACTCTTGTAAGACCGTTTCCAAACGTAGACAGAAGCAAAACATGTGCTAGTGGAGATCATGACACTTGTACACGGTCACATGACCTGAGGACTCCACATGAATATCCTGGACCAAACCTTCAAGAAGACAAGTGCAGTACAATTTATGAAGTAATTGTTGTCGAAAATCCGTCTCTCTGTCTGTCTATGTCTGTCTGTCTGTCTCTCTTCTTTAACGTTTGCTTTTATGTTTATTTTTATTTTCTTGGTGCCAGTTAGTAGACGCATCAGTGCCTCTTCTTTCCTTCAATCGAATGTATTCAAGCACTTTCAACTCTGAATTAGTCTTTATCAAAGGCAAATACAATACTAAGACAATAAAAACAAAACAACAGAAAACCCGTTGTGTTTGCAAAACCTTACATAACTATGACTTGCTGCGGATGCTGGAATATGGTTTATATTAACGTAGAAATCGATGAGCCATAGCGACATCTTTTATTTTATGTAAATGTATGTAAACGTAAACTATATCCGTCGTAACTACACCGTTACATTTCTTGTCATTTATTGCTATCTAATTTGATCATTAGACTTTAATCCTGAAAGCCATGACAACTTTGTACGTCTACGATCCATTGTGGTGACATTCAAGAAATTGATATTCAGTAAACGCAATTCAAAGCCCTGAATTCGAATATAGGCGACCGTTTCCAATATAAAATAATGTTCACTGGGACAGACATAAATAATGGTCAATGTGAACGCAGTATTAATAGCATTTTCATTATGGCATGCACATTGTTAACAGCGTTATTCATATTGCATGCACAAGTTAACAAAAAAAAACCAAAAAAAAAACCCAACAGATTGTCACATCTACTCATAATGAAACATTTATCTCACTGATCGTTATCTACAATGTAGTTGTTTTCACCTATCAAGTCATCTTCATTTAATTGTCCTAAAATATTTGTTTTATTTTCACACCTTTGAATTTTAAATATTTGCATGGTCCTGAGAAAAATTAGGTTTGAGATAAAAATAATGAATTGGACTCTCAACCACCACCATAGAGGTAAAAATCTAAACAAAGTCGACGTGTCCTCTGATTTTCTAAAAATATAGGAAGAAATTATAATTTTACAAATGTGTAAGAATACTAAATTCAGCTGGTTCAAATGATGGAAATGTCACGGAAGGTATAAAAGGTACCTTGTGCGCCTTTTATTTTACATTTCAAGATATTTGCTATTTTAAAAATTTTTCGGTGAAGTGTAATACGCATATTATTCACCGTTTAATCCCTGTGGTGATTTATATTTTCAGATATGTTTTTCAGTCAGAGAATCTTTAAATCCCAACTGTACCTGACCTAGACGCAAAGAAAAGATATTCATTATATGATCTTGACTTGGGTAGTGTAGTCTGATGTGATAGCATAATTGCGATATACTTTTACATTTTCAGGGTGTTATGTCCGTCTACGATTATGCGAGTGATAACGTAATCAGCGGAACTTTAAATGACACCGGAAATATTACTAAAAACAGTTTATATGATTATGCCAGTCCCATAGAAACCTGTCATGTTGTGACAGCCGACATTCATGTAACATTTGAGAACTATATACTGTACATGACCCTGTCAGTCCTTTTGAAATGTGTGTAAATGGAGAAATCGACGTGCTGGCAACAGATCGAACTTAACCACAAGGGGTAAACTTGCCCATTCAATTAATGACATTAACGTGCATGACTCGGATCATACATATATAATCCCAATTATATGATGATTATAACAAAAAGGATTCTATGATATGCATATCAATTATCTTAATCCCAAAATTTAAATGCTTCTTATTGTCAAACGTCGATGACAAGTATTGTTTTGGAGACGTTGTATTACAAAGCTTGAAAACTCCAGAATCTGAAGCAAAAACGCTGTATAAAATATGAACAATACATTACCATAGTATGCACAATATATTCGAGTACGTGTTTTATTCACTTTAATTTTATAGATTTTATTGGCGGCTTTTATATTTATCATTATTTTATAAACACACACACACACACACATATATATATATATATATATATATATATATATATATATATATATATATTGCAGCTGTTCTTAGAAGCAGTCTCAAAGTTGCCTGTTCGATTTTACATAATTTGAACGTATCTAACATACATCAACGATAGTATTATTATGCGAAACCTACTAAATATAAAATTCCAGGTCCTTTCCAGGATTTTCCAGAATGATTATTTTTCGAGAATAACATATGACCATTACTGAATGGATATAAAGACCATTTTGGATTAAAAAACATGCATTTTCTCAATCTGAATATGTTTCCAATTCCAAACTCTCCAGAAATATTGGTCGGAAAAGATGATCATGTACAAAGCCACAAAATGAATCACATGAAACAAATCTTACGATATTCATATAAATTGGCATTTACAGTCATTTTACTGTAGATAATATAAATTCGAACATTACTTTGCTGCAGTGCATTATGTTATTACGTAAAAATAATATAATGAGCTTAAATTATTTTGTTTCCTCTCAAACCTTTAATTGTTGGCGGTCTTCTGTGCACAAAGGCTAAAATTTGTGTGAATTAAGCAGGACAGCAGCTGCAGAGCTGGAGAGGCAAGGCAGAAAAGAACGTACCAGCTACCCTCCTGGACATGTCCCACTTATCCCCTGTATCTTATGCAAACGAACATTCCGTGCAAAGGTTTGCCTCATCAGCCACACGCGCACACACAGAGCAGAACAGCCCCGCAAACCCTCAGAATACTAGAGAGGTCCTCGTCGAATCGACGCATGGACAAACAACCCACAGACACACACACACACACACACTAACACATACATACGCCCAGTAATACACATACATACAAAGATACATATTCCTTGATATGGGAAAAATGAATATTAATGTCAAGAGTAAGAATTTATAAATTAAGAAAGTTGATACAGATGATGCAACATATCAGTTTAGTAGATAATTTTACTTTTCTGATTATCAATTTGAACTAAAATATTTAGATTGCCGTAAGAACTTACGATTTCATTTTGATGTCTTTTATTAACTTTGATCGTACGTTAACTACTCTGCTTTATAATATGCATTGTTGTGCAGATTATGTATTCGTTGTATTTAAAGATGTGATGCATCCTAAGAGTGGAATTTAGGCAATTGCAGTTACTAACAAGAGATAATTGATTTCCACATCATCGATAATGCTGAAGATGTAATTGTTTCCATGGAAAATAAGAAGTGTATGAATCAATCTATACAATTTATATCAGAGTTATCTAATATCTCACAAGAATGAAGAAATTACATTTTGTTCGCTTTAATGAACATCACAGCAAGGCCGAGTAAATCAAGGAAAAACTATATATTCAATCCAACATAAATATGGAACAGGTATGTCGTTCTCATCAGTGTCTTCGGGTTGTGTTGAAAATATCGCGCAATTGCACATAACTATACAAAAAGGAACTTAAGAATAGGTAAATCATCAGTGCCATATATATTCAGATAACAATTATTACGTTCGGTTCATTTCCCATGAATGTAGAAGCAGTCTATTTCTAGACCATTTTCCTTCTAGCATCTTGGTGGCGAGACAAGAGTTAAATTTCGGAATTCTTTGTATAGCTTTAAATCGTTTAAGTGTGTGGTTGTCTGTGTGTCTTTCGGCGACAGTGAAAAGTGAGTAATGCAACATTGTTATTGATTCGGAAATGATATTTGTGACCTACTGCAAATTGATTATATTACAGTTCACATTCTCCAAAAAACGCCGAATAATGTTTGACAAGAACTCATCTTTAAAGGCATTTTAGACGTAAATATGAGGATTAGAATTCCTTTTAAGAAATAACTGTAGAATGTATAAGGAAACATTATTGCGAATTGCAGCAATATATGAAAAGCTTATTTAAAGAAGCACAATACAATACATGTTATCCCAGATAAACAATTGTATTTCCTTGCGTATTATCTATGATTTCAGTTGGTATGTCCAATTATAAATTGTATTTCCACATACTAATATATCGGAGATGAACATATTTGTTCTTTATCAAAAATTTTCATTATCTTTGTGACTTGCAAAATGGTATGTTTCTGATAGATGTGCGATATCCCTTGGCCTGAGTATGTCTTCTATGCTATTTGTATAGACCCTATAGAGGACCAGTCAAAGTCTGAAGCATTCTATTTGCGAACGATTACGAATATTGCTCAATAATAAATGTTTGAATGATCGGAAAGGAACGGTAATTTGCTACGTTTTTCATGTTTGTCGTTGACATAGCGATATCACGTTCATCCGTTTGCTTGTTTGAATTTTTTTACATAGTGAACTTGTTCACACCGTTAACTTTATCAGAACTACTTTCAAATGGACGAAATGGCGTGTGTATTTCATTTACTAACACATATAATCAACCAACAGCGTCTACGACATGAGAATGTGTGGTTTGTTTACAAAGCAGATCCTTATCAGGATACTATAATTAAATACGCGTCTTGCGCAGCATGTAGTATCGAAACGTATTGCGCGATTCTAAAGATGTAAAGTTAATGGAGAAAATAATGAGAACATCATAATTTTAAGTATTCGCATGGTCCAAAGTTAAAAAAGGGGAAAAATGTAATATGTGCCCACTGATTACCATAATATATTGGAAGCAATTATCGTTTTATAAACGTGTAACAAAAGTAATAATAGGTTTTGCCTAAAATGACACCACAAAAACAAGATTTTAATCTGTGTCGAATACATATAATGCCCACCGGAGTCATACATTTAATCTGTGCGACAATTAGTTTACATTACTGGATGTGTATTAGCTACGTTAGTTGCCGTTTAATCTGTTATTAAAATATAGAATTCATGTTAAATTTGGTGAATTGTAGTTATCATATATTGTCACCCAGTGAAAACAATACGCGAGTCCCTAAGTGTACATAACCATGAAGCAACACAAAATATACATTCTCTGTTGTTGCCTTGGGTAGTTCGATAAGATAAAGTTCTTGAAATATAAATCTTACACTTATTAAGGCTGTCCTGTCAATATCTTCTTATGCAATACGTCATCGATTAAAATGTGCATGTTACGGGAAGAAGTATTTTTAAACACGGTTACTACGATTAAGTAAATCGTGTAGAAATGGCGATGTTGCGACAATCTACATATCTGTAACATTTGATTGCTATATAACACCAATACTTTATAAACAAACAAACAATTAGGGAATGGAAGGAGGTTTTGGAGAAAGACTCATGCGCACACATCTTGTCGAGAGATACGGCTATCTTTGTAGAGAGCTGTTGTTCTGTTTTGACGATTTTCCCTGGACGCCCTAATTTCTGTGAGGATCCCAAACCAAAATGCAAGCTTTCCACAAGCTTGCAGCTTGCAGCAAGCTAGTTGAAGTTGTACAAGCTAGTAAGGTAGCTTGCGCAAGCTTGCAAAAGGAATTTTTCCAAGTCTGCAAGCTTGCGCAAGCTTGCAAGCTTGTGCAAGCTTGCAAAAGGAAATTCTTAAAGTCTGCAAGCTTATTGTAAAATCTCAAACTTACACAAATTAAGCTAGCTTGCAAAAGGAATTTTTCCAAGTCTGCAATCTTGCAAAATGTAAAATTCAAGCTTCCTAGATTGCAAAAAATGAAGGAGTGCATCTGCAGTCATTCATCAAACAACAGCACAGTGGATAAACTTTAACATAGAACATAATTTGTCCACATTGTTTTACACCATTAAATATAAAAAGAACAGAGCAAGAATTTCTTGAATGTGTGTTATATTTTACACTGTGATAAAGGATTCCATTTAGTAAAATCCGGTAAAATACATAGCATTTACCGATTGCAAAGTTATTTACAGACTGACTTAATGCAGCAAGATATTTGAAGTCAAGTACTTATAAATGCTTCTTACCAACAATGTATGCACCATCAAATATAGTCTCTGTAATTTTGTGATGATAACTTATGGCATTTAGTTTTTGAAAGAATATTCCAATTTCTGTTTCAATTTGACAATTTTTGTATTTGAACGTGTAGGTAATTTTAACATTGTTGAAACAGCGTCAGACTCCTGTGATCGGACGGAAATCACATGGAATAATGTTTTTGATTAACTCCTCAATATAAGGTAATTTATCCTGAAATTAATATAAATGAGTATTAAAAACAAAAAAAATCTGCCAACCACCCACCATTTTGCCTAATTTGCAGACCTGTTTATCAGTTCGTATTTGACTGAATTTGTACGGAATAAAGCTCATTCGTACGATAGTATGGTCATTGGTTTTAAATTACGATTTGAGGTTGCATTTATTTATTTTTTCTTTAAAATAATTTTTTAAGCGTTTTTTATTCCGGTTAGTTTTGTTGTATCGTCTCTTCGGTCCGCGTCCGGGTCTGTAGTCGGCGCCAGATCACTGACTGTAACATTCTCTCAACATCCGGTTGTTTAAACATGCCGCCGTTTACAAAATTTCAGCTCGAATTTGATGATGAAAATAGAATGTCTAAACATAGAAAGCAGCATTTTCTACCAGTTCATAATACTCTGTGACCATGCCTTAAACCACCGTCTAAAGGAGTGCATTTTGTACTCTGCACTGTTTGCAACTTAGATTTTTCATGTGCACAACATGGTGGAATGAATGACTTTTCACGGCAGGTGGAATCGGAAAATCATGCGAAATTAGCATCGTTACTGAAGGGAAATACAAGTATTTTGTCAACGATGAAGGGAAAGGAAGTCGGTGATCAACACATATTTCAAAAGCAGATAACGTGATGAGGTGATTCTATGAGCTGATCGTAAATTGAGCACAGCCTACAAGTTAATGGAAGTAATTAAAAATATGTTCCCAGATTCCAAAATTGCAGAAGATATTTAGAAACAATCTCTCTCTCTCTCTCTCTCTCTCTCTCTCTCTCTCTCTCTCTCTCTCTCTCTCTCTCTCTCTCTCTCTCTCTCTCTGTCGTGCAATAGTAAATAACGGTAATTATAGTATATTGATGTGTCTACTATTTGTTATCGAGGGACTGGTGTATTTGGTCCAATTGCTGTTTCAATTGGTACATTAGTATTAATTACATGAGATTATTTTTAATCTAGTTGACTAGTTGAATTCCAGGAGACTTGTGAATCTTTTACTTACAGTGCAAAACTTTTGAAATTTATTTGAATTGTTTGAATCTCAATCCTAGGCGGTACATAAAATTATGTGAGTATCGGATAGTGTATACTAATTTTTTTTAACTGAGGTGTTTTGAATCTGTATATCAGATAGATATAATATTTTTTTTCTTCAATTTGTGAATGTTAGTATAGAGTAATTGGATCAATTGCATTTTGAGAGCATGTGAGAATCATTGTATTTTTACATCATATATTTTTATTAACTAATTAAATTCATGAATTGCCATCTTTCACACATTGTTTGAGTTATTCATTTAATAAAAAATCCACTCTGTTTCAATTCTGCGACATACATTGTAGCATATATCAACATTTTACTTTTAATATTTTATATAAATGGTCATTTTCACACATCAAGGGCTAGAAATATGGTGGCAGTACATGCCATGTCAGTTTCCTATATATATATATATATATATATATATATATATATATATATATATATATATATATATATATATATATATATAATTTAAAATCTAATTGGCTTGTCATGCACAACCTTAAAAATAAGCTTGCGGCAAGCTTGCCACAACCTTAAAGATAAGCTTGCACAAGCTTGCCACAACGTTAAAAATAAGCTTGCGCAAGCTTGCCGCAACCTTAAAAATAAGCTTGCCGCAACCTTAAAAATCAGCTTGCGCAAGCTTGCCGCGGTTTCAAATCTAAGCTTGCGGCAAGCTTAAATAACAAGCTTGCAGCAAGCTTGCCGCAACCTTAAAAATAAGCTTGCGATTTTGGTTTGGGATGACACCTTTTTCCTGCAGCCTTTACGGCAAGATAAGGTTCGCTTCTTCGACAGGATAAATATAATTGCAGGTCTGAGGATTATTCATCTTCAAAGTTAAAAATATATATCATTTTTACGTCACAAATACAACTTTCCTAGCAAATTTGTCAAATATATTAACCTTTTTTTCCCCCCAGTAAATATAATACAATATTCACGAATGATGTGAAAACATCGTATTGTCACAATTAGTGATGACACACACGACACTGCAAAATGTTTCCATTTCTCTAGTAAAATATTTTCTTTTATCTACCGTATTTTCCGGCCTATAGGTCGATGCGGAGTATAAGTCGAATTGACCAATTTTGTAAATTTTCCATCCTTCGTCCATATATAAGTCGATTCGGAGTATAAGACGAGGTCAGGTCAATAACTTGGCTTTGTATTTTATACTACCGGTAGTAACTTCCGGTTGCATGAATATTGATGGTATCGTCGTATGATATTCCATATTACCGGCAATATCCATTGCAACAAGAGCTATGATCATTCCTTCCAGTTGAAAGTTTAAACCTACGGTAATTTATTTGAGAAACTTTGTCAAATACAATTACGGTACTTTATTCAGAGAACCATGCATTGGTACATACACGTGTCTAATTTATATATACATGTATAATCTATTGCATGAAAAGAGTATCAACACCGTGTACTCACCAGCGAATCTTGTAACATACATTGAATCCATAATACAAATATTTCCATCGAAAATATCCACACACGGATGTAAAATATTAAATAATTTTGACACAGATCATTATTTGACTGAATTCAATGAAAAGAAAATAACAAAAATTACGTAACGGGTGTACGTAACGAATGATGAAATAGTACTTATTCGTATATTAAATAATGGAAGTTAAAGTGTATTCTTATAATAACTACATGTACGTCTCAGGATCTTTGTCTCTGAATTAAGTCATTGTAAATTTCAGCTCTTTTTCCCACCCAAGCTGCTAGTCAAAGTCCTTTGAACTTGCCGCCCAGCTAGCCCAGCTATTGCGTCAAGTTCTTTTGATGTACTCTAATAAATACAGCAGGCAGAACTGGTTGTGTTTTAACCTGTACTAAAGCAATGAAAACAATGCCCATGGCTAAATTCATTACATGTATTTAGATCTAGAGAATGGAGTATTGTTGTACTTAATCCCATTGATATTAAACACGAGTAGCGTAATTGATGCGGATTAATGATAAAGAACAATGGGGTACCGGCAATATGGTAACTAGTATCGGTAGCTAAAGCCAATATCAAGGTCGAAACAATTGCGGCAACTGGCTTTGATTGTTGTTGGAAATCAAATACAAATTTATCAGCAACCGGTATAATCAAAGAGAGACACCGAAACGTCAGCTGGTTAAGAATGAATATAGGTGAAGTGTTAACATTACAATTTGCTTTAAACTGAATTGCGAAACCAAAATCATGGATCACTGATGATCTATTAGTACTGGTAGTCCATCTATATATCTGATTTTAGTGTAGTTTAAACCTACGGTAATTTATTTGAGAAACTTTGTCAAATACAATTAGAAACATATGATTTGGGGGATTCAGTAGAATGCATGATCTACATTATTTTATAAATAATCATAGAACGCTCAAGTTACTATGGATTACATCCCTTTGTAGAATCAATTGGATCAATAATAAAAGCTATGCCGGTAATTGCTCACGTGTGTCCAACATTATACTGGAAAATCAAATATTAATGGACCAGTTATTTCATATCTTTTTTTTTTGTTTTAGGAACAAACAATATGCTTTGAATTAGTACAGTACACTATAGAGTATAGACCGTAAGTGTGCTATGCGGCCCGGTGAAGTTTTTACCGGTAATTGTTTTCTTTTATTTTTTGTTTGAGAAATAAGAAAAAACACGCAGAATGCAAAATAAATAATGACAAAACTTACAAATATAAATGCAGTCATATTATTTTATGACAATTTATTGACATAGTAATTTAACATGAATTTGTACTTCTATGTGACCTGTTTTCGATTATGCCGATTATAGAGCAATATCAATAGCATACCGGATACTGTAATCCATATATAAGTCGATGCAATTTCAATGACAAAATCCATATATAAGTCGATTCGGAGTATAAGACGAAGAGCGAATTTTCAAGTAAAAAAGTCTCGACTTATAGGCCGGAAAATACGGTACTTAAAACACGACAATTTTTGTTTTAGTATATATTTTAAGTCCAAACGCTCGATTGGCATATATTTCTTTTCCATTGTGTTTAACTGCTATTAACGTCATTGATAAAATCAAGTTCAGAAATTGTGCAATAAGTTTAGCACAGCGATTCATTTGCAAAATAAGAATATATATATATATATATATATATATATATATATATATATATATATATATATATATATATATATATATATATATATATATATACCATTTCATTTCATTTTCTATAGTTTGTCAAAGAATTACTTTTCGTACGAAATTTTATGAGAGAGAGAGAGAGAGAGAGAGAGAGAGAGAGAGAGAGAGAGAGAGAGAGAGAGAGAGAGAGAGAGATGACAATGGATTCAAATCATCTAGTCAACATATTATGCATGTAAAATTTGCGTCTCTGAAAATGCTAATTATAACACATCAATGAAATTTACTTTCACATCCTTAGTATATTATTATATTTTACTAATCTAAATATTTGTTATGCATTTTCTTAATCTACTTACAATTGTTTGTTGGAGATTGCCATTGTACTGTAATAAAAACGAGAGGTGATGTACGATAGTTTAAAATCTTTCTTCTGACATAGTTAACATTGAATAAAAGCATGTAAATTCTTAACTTGTTCGATCAAATGTATGTTGTAGTTGGAATTCTACTGGAAGGTATGGTTACTAAAAGGCAGATGCCTTGTATCAGTGTTCAGTGCATATTGTGAGAGTGCTTGTAGGGACATGTACACAGACGCAGAAACATTTACTTGAGTATTTTGGTTATGTTGGGGTCATTCGAACATTTACAGACGTATATGACATGACTGAAGTTCACTGTGGCAGACACTAACCCCTTTGAACATACATTGGACAGAAACTTACTCATGTGTTGTTTATAATTAATACCTTTCCTTTGTTAAGATTTTTGTGAAATATTTTTAGAGTGGTCATAAAAAGACATAACATAACATGACTAGCAAACGAGTAGCATTGGCATCTATCATTGGATTCAAAGCTGTAGCATGAAGGTAAATGAACTATATTTTGCATGTGTCGGGCATTACAGTCGTACATTGTCTCTAATGTTGCATCATATCTGGAACAATTGGAGACTTTACAAGGCATTTTAATATACTTTTTACAAACGAGAGAGTAAGGCTTGATCTATGCATGACATAGTGGATGGAGAGGTTTAACTATATCCTGTATATGATCGTGATTGGATGATATTGAATCATGTTTCATTTGATTAAATGCATGCCTAATTGAGAAATTATAGGGTTATGTTGAGTTTATCTTGATAAGCCTTTCTTTGTGTTAATCTTTAAATTCCCAATAAAAAATATCATTTGCTTTCATTACAATTCAGGGACTGAAACAACATTTTAGTCACCTCAGTGTAAGTAAAGTCTCAATACTTGGCTTAAGGAAATATCAGACAGATTTGTTGTGCTTCAAATTCATTGTCTTCAGTTACTTCAAAAATTAAGAGTTGTATTTTCATCTAAAGCTTGCGATGCGTTTGCCTTAACATTGAGTTATAGCGTTTACTCAATTTATAGAAGTATTTTTAGAAACCTACAGTGGAGGGAATATTGGAATACCCTGTTGCTTTCATGCACTGTAGATGAAAGTTCTTTGGAGACTGTACTTGTGCACATTGTATATGATCTAAGTGTCACAGAATTAGGCGAAAATTTGAACTGATTTTTGTTGTACTTGAATTGCAAACGAAACTCACCATTTTCTTGATTACGTCGTACACGCATTACCTGGGGTGATTAAGTGGCGTGTAACGATTTGCATGTGCCAATTTGTAATTTACATGAAATCCGAAATACTCGTTTTACGTGGTGCATGGCAAGCTCGATGTGATTTATTGAGAGTATATAAGGCGAAGTATTTATCATTATTATTTACGGGAACCAAAATATCTAATCAAAGGATAGATAACCTCGTCTTGCAAATCTCCAGCCAAAGGGGTGAGTGTTAAATTTACATTTCGTTTTATTGTGAATTTTATTCAGATTATCATTTCGTATAATGATGCTTTTATTGCAATTAAACGTGGAATATTTGGAATTACTAGTCACTTTTAGACTTTAAATACAATATCGTAATCTACGGCTTAGATTATTTTTGAGACAACTATTATTAGTCTGGTTTTGTTTATTATAGCTGATTCCGTCGTTGATACCGTAGAAGTACATCACTGATAGCGCATCTAATAACATCGTTGATACCGTAGCTGCTAATAACATCGTTGATACCGTAGCTGTTAACACATCTGATACCATCTTTTGATAAACGTCTTTGATATCGTCTGATTTGTTGTGGGACATCTATTGTTTGTTCTGGAACATCTCTGTATAAATATCTGAATGTGCTTGTGCCGTTAATTTGTGCAAACGGAATTGAAGTATCTGTCTGTGTGTCGAACTGTCTGTTCGTCAACATCTGTGTAACATGTAAATATCCGGAAAGCTAGAAGTCCGAGTGTCGGAGCTGTCTTAGAGTTGTAAAACGTCCGGGTCGACATCTAGGGTAGTGAGGAACCGTTGGTTCTGGTAGATGTTGTATGCTGTCTGAACGTATAACTGTGGTGGATCCGTGTAGGGAAACGTCCGATAATAGTATTGGTCAACCCTCGGTTCTCGGGGAAACTGGGAGACGATTCAACTGTTGCTGAATCGTGCGGTTATACAGGGGAGACACATAGGTGTATTGAAATTGTGATATAATTTAATACATTGTTGTATTTGCATGTTTATGTCAGATCGCAATAATATTTCAAGTGATCACATAGATATCAATAAAAGCTAGCAACTTGATTGAATACAAGTATATGATCGTGCTAGTTATCGCAATCCATCGTGCGATAGATAGTTTGTCGTTTGTGTTTATTTTTTTCGTAAATCATACTTGCATTTATTTAACTTTCGTAAAGGATTCTTGGATCTGTGTATAATCCAAGAGATCCCTTTACATTTGTGATTCCTTTTGTATTGTTATTTAATTTGTTCATGTATTGTGAATGATTGTGAGTTTAATTGTGGGTTGAGTGCATGAATTATTGTGTTGTTACATCTGTATTTTTTTTCATTTATAATTTATTACATAAATTTATATTTTCTTTCACAAATTGTGTTTGTATTGTTCATTTAATCCACCCTCCTCTCGGTAACAATTCTGTTACACTAAGCACACACTAAACGAAACCAAAAATAAGATCAGAATGAATGTGTCTAATTTAAGCTATCTTTAGCAGTTATTAAAATATAAGAGAAATCAATTTAGCCAGGCTAGCCAATAATAGCTTCTGAAAGTGCAATAAATGAATTTACAACTGAAATGGACCAAATGGATCTAGCGTTTTTTTTTAATTATAAATGCACGTCTGAAATAAGGCCAAGGTGTATACGCTATAACCCATATTATAAATATCGATTAAATGTATAAATATCGATTATACGAATAAATATCGATTATAATAGAAATAAAACTGAAATTATAGCCAGTGAGAAAAACCTCGGAAAGTATTTGTCTTTAAAACACTAACACTGCACAAATTATAAATGTTTAGGACAACAGATAAGACAAGTTGTGAAATTTTGTTTCGTAACTTGATATCGCCATGTATTTGTTGAACTTAACAATACAATTCATTGTATGCATGTTAATGAACTAAATATGTTCATTTCGCTCTTGCTTAAGCAAGATAGCTTGAAGCATATCTTCGTGTAACTATCTTAATTATGGGGAAATTAGATGTCTTAGAACACAGGCTTGATATCAATTTAAATTAAAGTTTGTTTTGCATGAAATCAAAGAAATATAAAATGTAAATGTTTCTTAAATTTCAATTGTAATATCATTTAAAAATAAATGATAATAAAGCAGATTCCTTTTCTACTATATTATAATGTTAGAACAATAAGCTGACGTTTTATGTATTGATCGTTGACCCCTATAAACACCATAGTTCCACCCTTCTTCAAACTGTACAGTTTCATATTGGCATCTCGAGAATAATTATGTAAAGTTTCATATGCTCGTGTTTGCTGATTGTAGAAAACTGGTACATTGACATCAGTGTCATCTGTGAAAAAGGTTGCTTATTTTGCTCTTGCTTACACAATTTAGCTGCTGCCAAGAGTATGCATACAATGAACTTCGTTATGAGGAAATTAGAAATTATAGAAAACAAGAATGAAGTAAAATTAAATTTAAAACTTGCAGCAAAATGATAGCTATACATAGGTTTGAATTTTTTTTTTGACAAAGCAAATTAACAATATTCACATTCTAATCTTAGAAGAAAAAGCAAACATCTTTCACTTTGATCTTTGACCTACCTGTATCTCAGGAATAATTCTGACAAGATTCATGTTTTTTTTTTTATTTCAGCATAACATTGGTTGCTATGTTTAAAACATAGCAATCTATTTTAAAATATCCCACATTTTACATGTGGAGAAAAAACACATGCCAATTATTCAAACTAAAGTTTCAGCTGTACAAACAAAATTAATTTATAAAATAATTGCTATAAAGTCTTTCTTGGAGAGCTTATCATATGTTATAAGCTTCAGAGATTGACAGGTTTAAGGTGAAAATTTTGATATTTGCAACATGCACAATGGATATGTTTGCATAACTCGATGTTTAATGTACTGTAGCTGAAATGCAGTGGATATTGTACTTGTGGAACTTGAACAGGATACAATCACACAGTTAACATGACTGCTTCCATGTTCTAAAATTATGAGCCTGAATCAGTCTAATGTACACTATGAAGTTATTTTGATAAGTGTACGCCTGAAACAGGGCCAAGCTGTATAATGAATAAATCGTGTTACAGGCATCAATAATTCACCAAAATTACGAGAATTAAAGTGCTTTTTAATAATACTCAAGGCAGTCAAGGTCTGTTTTAAATAACCATTATAAACAGTGAGACATGCGGTAAATTATTGTTTTCTTTTAAAGTCATACTTTTTTAAAACAAACAATCTTTACAAGTTATATTCAGTGGCGTCACTAGGGTTGGTGTCACCCATTGCAGTAACTCATGTTGTCACCCTCATGTACCTACTTCCTGCACAAAAATTAAAAAATGTTTAGACATTCATGTGCGGTAATTCATTTTATCACCCACATGGACACCCTTCATTCGTCCTACACAAAAGTTCAAACATTGTATAGATAGTTACGGTCCGCACCCTTCCCACCCCCAGTGACGCCACTGGTCACATAATAACCCTCTGTGGCGATCTCCACACCTAAGATCTCTATATTAAAGGTGAGTAGGTAAAATGTATGTTATTAATGCTTGAAAGTTTAATTTAGTTTTGTAGTCCATCTATGTTAAATTCTTTCGATTCAGTTCTTGATGTGCATGCACAGCAATATGCAGTAAATTATCAATATATCGAACCCAGCTATTACTAAATCCTTGTCAAAAGAAACAGGACATTGAAATAGCTAATGTATATACAAAGATAATCTTTCGCAATAACAAAAGCTTAGTCATAAATACCAATATATGTGAACCATCCCCACTACAATCCGCCATCAAGATAAAAACTTGGTCGAAGCTATATGTTTCACAAAGAAAGATGCTAAAAGACAAAATACCAAAATAACAATTGTCAAACTCTTTGCTTCAAGCTTCAAAATTATATCATGCAATATTTTAAGAAAATATACAAGTTATAAATTCAATTCATTAGATATAAACGTATCAATCACGATAGTAGCATGGTTTAAACAGATCAATATGGAAAAAGAATAAATTGCTTTCTAGGTTGCATAAACTAGCAAATATGTGTATGACTAAATTAAAAACATAATCTAAGGTTTAAATTATTTAAATAACTATAGTCTACAACGATAAGTCAGAATCAGAAATGTGAACAGCAAGTCAGTTTTAAAACAGCACTTACTGTTTACAAATGTGATATTCCTGTTTTTGAGCGAATCATTTTCATCGCAGTGTTTTACAAATCTAACGTAAATAATATTTTTCAAATGAATAAATACATTTAGCAAAAGATTTACATTAAAAGTTCATTTGTACGATTTTTGCCATCTTGGCTTACTGAAAGAATCCAAATATACCTAGTCAAGCGTTAATTCGTTTCTGGACACTTAGCATAGATTTAGATGTTGAAAGTTCGATAGCATGACAGAATCATGATTTGATACCATCAACAACAACAAAAATAGCAACATGTAGACAATACAAACGTATTTAAAAGAAGTTTTAAGTACAATAGTAGTACACTGTTTAATTCAATTACAACATTGAAAGAAGAACAAACAATATAAAAAGGACTTTAATAAAAAATGTTAACTGTTCATGAAACACGGCACATGTATGCATTTCAAATGATCATACAAAACATATGGATAAGATAAAATGGTGAGACTGGCATAGCAATATATATATATATATATATATATATATATATATATATATATATGTGTGTGTGTGTGTGTCTCACTTGGTAGCGAATAAGGAATATAAAGAATATTCATATGCGAATGAATTATATGTGGCAGTAATATCATTCAAATAAACAGCATGTCATAATATTCGTTAAGAAAAAGTACATTATCTACTGATATTTGTAATGTTTCAGTAGTCAAACTTGCACCTAAAATGTAGTTCAAATTTATCTGTGAATGTTTGCTGAATATATTATAGACATATTTTTTATTTACAATCAAAAATTAATATACCAGTGAAATCAATGGCAGTTCATAGCAGAAACATTGTATGCACCCTAACCCCAAATTTATTCCAGGAAGCATTCGTCACACCTGAAGTTCATTTTTGAAACCATGTGATACTCACAGTAGATATTTCAAGCTGCCCTAGGTAACCAGGTCCAGGAGCTGCTAGTAAGGCCAAAGTTGAAATTTTGTACATTTTGAACAATACATTTGCTGAAATCACTATTCATAAAATACACACACAGATACAGAAATTCTCGTCTTCAAACATGTTATGCATAAATCTTTGTTTTTCTTTTCTTTTCATATTTAAGTGTCATAGTGTCATAGATCATCACCCAGTGTCTCCCCAATTGTATGCTGATGACACCCAAATATACAAGTCTAGCCTCCCAACTGAAGTTGATGCTACCATCCATGGAGTAGAGAAGTGCGTTTCTGATGTGAAATCATGGATGACATGTAACAAGCTGCAGATGAATGATGATAAAACTGAGGCTATTCTGATCACAACAAAAAGACTTTCTCATTCACATCCTTTACCTCAGGCAATAAATATCAGCAACACCAACATTAAATTCTCACAGTCAGTACGGAACCTAGGCGTTATTCTAGACAGTACTCTCACATTGCACAACATGTCATGAACATATGCAAGGCTGCATATCTTGAATTGAGACGCATCAGTTCCATTCGTAAATATCTTTCAGTTGATGCCACTAAAACACTTGTGTGTTCATTAGTACTTTCAAGACTGGACGATTGTAACTCAATTCTGTCTGGTTCGTCACAATATTTACTCCAGAAAGTTCAAAACACAGCTGCTCTGATCATCTTTAGAGTACCTCGATCAGAGCACACCTCACCACTGCTCTGTACCCTACATTAGCTATCAATTTGATACAGAATCAAACACAAAATTTGTTATCTGTGCTATGTTTCAATGATGGACTCCAGTCCAACATACCTATCCAGCCTCACCCATGTGTATACACCAGCTAGATCCTTATGCTCTTTTTCTGATAATCGTATACTCATTGTTCCCAATGTGAAATATAAATATTTGATACTAATTTAGTCATCATTACAGAGAAATGTAAAATATATGCTAGTTTCATCACTGCCATAATCCTATACTGTTTGATTTAAAACTTGTGATACTCAGGGTACAATTAAGACATGTAAAATTGTTAAACAAACATTTATTTAAGGTTATAAACAAAGCAACCTATACAAAACAGTACTATGAGTACGTAAAGATATATTTAATATTTATGTATGATTGTGAACATTAAACCTTTCAAATTATCAGTGCAACACCTCTATGCTGAATATTTACACTGAAATACCATCAGTCCACGATTCTGGATATTATCGGTGATTACAGTGCCTAATATTTAGACATTTAGAAGCTCTAAGCGCTTTACAGCATAATTCAAATGACTATTGGGCTCTATTCTTTAAGTAATAAACATAATAATAATAATAATAATAATAATAATAATAATAATAATAATAATAATAAGGACTTGGTATAGCGTTGTATCTCTAGAAGCTCTAAGTGCTTTACAACATTAATAATGATATTACTACAAAATAACAACCCGCCATGAAATTAAAAAACATTAAAACACGCAGAAAATATTTAAGGTAGTAAATAGTATTAGGTCATTAAGTTTGTTCTTGCAGTTGAAAAAGGTGGGTTTCAAGAGCACTTTTGAAAGGGATCACTTTGTCATTTTGTATAATTTCAATGTGCAATTCATTCCATGTGGATGGGCCCTGGTATGCAAAATAACATTATCCATATGACTTTATTGTCATAGTGGAAATAATGAGAGTTACGTGTAAGACAGGAAAAGTAAATTTACATTTTTTTCTGGCCAATTACACAATCAGGTTAGTTGACTGAAGAACTATTGAAATAGCATGTCATGAATGAATACAAATGCACCTAATTACTGTGCAGTTTCACAAAAACTATGTATTGTGTAACACTGGTTTGATTCAGACTATGTCTGTATTATCATTAAGATGCATTGTCAACTAAAATTACATAACTTCAAGCTAGATATAAATATGCAATTATTTTCAGCAGGATTAGGTCTCTGAAAAGATTGCTGTGCAGTAATGTGGTGAAATCCAAAAACAGTATTTAATACTGAACTTATTATGTCTTATCAATACATGTATCAGAATTTCTACACTAAAAAATATGTTATTACACTAGGTTCATTATACAATTTTTTTACATAAACTTTTTCGAATATCGTGGAATATAATTAAGGAGTATTAAAATTTAAAGTATCAAGCCTGGAACACATGCACATGACTCTGTAAATACATAAACATATAATAAAAAACCATAAAAAATCATTTTGCATTAAAACATTCAGCTTTGAAAATGTTTATATTAATGCTTGTAAAGAAGACGCTCTTATTCAGCATTATAGTACCCTATTTTGAAATCTGAATACCATTATGGTAGCTATTGCTATAGGCAGCCATGTTAAAACACTTATAAAAATTCAGTTTTCTGTCACATTCACAACGGAAAGATACAAATATTTATTTTTATCACGAATGCTATATATCACATTGTAAAACACATTATTTTCATTCTTAAGTATTCAAATAAAATATTTTGTCTTTTCACACAATCAAGCATGAGGCTCAAACTTGTTAAATCACATGACTAATGTCACATAATATTAGTCAATAAAAACAGAGTTTATACCATACTTACAGTTGCGGCAAGGTGGACATTGTAAAAGAAAGGTGGAGACCACACAGGTACAGAGTGGTGGACATTGTTTACAGTAGAGGTTGTGTCGATCCATTTGTTTTTATACTAAGATCACACACACATACACACAGATATATATATATATTGTATGCTTATGAAATGAAAGTTGCTGCTGTCATTACATGCTACATTGGTCCAATTATATTGGCACAGTATTTCATAGAGAGAGAGAGAGAACTGTCACGCTTTTTTAATATTACTAATGTGTGAAAGTTACTGACGAATATTAAGAGTAATTAGTTATTTAATATTACTAAGAAACAAGTTATTGAACTCATCAGCAATATCTTCCTTATTAATGATGCATACACCATCTTTTTAAGGAGCAACAACTATTAGTATGTGAACGAGTATGTGATCTTGACCAGCTTCAAGTTTTCTAAAACGTTTCATATTTTCTGCTTATATTCATCAATCAGTTGATGGTAATGAGATTTTTTTTATAACCTTATGAACCTTACAACATAATTTTTGCATTAGTCACTGTTTCCTAGTTATTTATATTAATAACATGTTGATATTGGTTGTACAATTTTGGTGTTATCCGATTTGGTTAAACAACAAATCTCTACATTTCCATAGGTCACAGTGTGTCTATCAGTGAAATCCTTAAAGATTATGTACTGTACCTACAATCTAAAATGTCATTGACATTATTTGACGTTTCCAATAGAACGTACTTTTCCTCTAGGAACTTCTTTTTATTAAAGGATGTGATTTAAAATTGAATGGTGAGATGAGTTTAGATTTTTGAAAGCATTTGTCCTGCGAGTCAGAAATGTTGAGTAATTGTCACGCATCATTGTTTCCATTGTTTCCAACAGAGACTGTGTGTTTTTTGGATTTCTAACATAGTTTCAAAACATTTTCAGGCGTATTCCTACGATGCCTGCATTGACAGTTAATAGTTATGTCTAGCTCTGGGATATCTTGCTGCAGACGTGTTGCATTATGTTCACCCAGTCATTATTTTGTTACCAGGTCGACCAGTTCTAGCACGATCCTCTTAATGCTGTGCACATAGCAAGGCACCGGTTAGTACCATTTTTATGTCTTTGGTATGAGTTAAATGGGATTGGAACCCGTGACCTCCCACATCCAAGGTTGATGCTCTAACCACATAGGCCCCTGGAATGGTCCACGTACAATTGAGAAAATTACAAATGAAACGTTTTCTAGGTTTAAGAACTTTATAGGTTAATTGATGGTATCAAATGCTGATTGAGAGATAACCATGTCAGTGGATACCTCCTCTAATACCCTTTTCATTCATACATGTCACAAAAAAGAACCGTAGTAACAAATATGTTTGTTTGATGCTTGTTTATTTGCATCCTACTTGTTTTGGTCTCTCAATGTTTTTCCCAAGAGGGTCTTTGTATTTTCCAGTCTGAGTGATATGTCCTGTCAATTACATTAGAGCCCTACTGGTTGGTTGATTGAGGGATTACTTGCTATATGGAACTTGTACTTTTTACCTCTTTTGAAACGTCACATGCAGTGATATCAGTTTCTGAAATAGCCATTCGGACCTGGTTAACCGTCATAATGGCATTCAATGATTTGTTTCCATCTTATTGGTCTTACTGAAAACCATGTACCAGGTGCTAAATTTATTCATCTGTATAAAGATGTGCATTCCAATATTTTGCTACATTGGTGGTTAAGCCTGCAGAAATTTAAAAATGTTTTATAAACGTTTATAAAATATGGGTGAAGAACAATCTAACGTTCAAACTCAGCTATTATTGTTCTAGTATAGGAAGCAGTGAACCCAAAGCTGCATTATTTAAAAGTATGAAAATTTACATTATAATGAGTGACTTGAGTTACTCTTAGCACTCTCACTGGGCTAAATGAAAGGTTGGGATAAAAAAATGTAATAATACAGAAATACAAAAACTGGTATAATATAAGTATTCTCCGATATATTCAGCATGTTGCCTTATCTTCAGAGAGTCCACGTTGGCTTCCTGATGAATATCCTTGTGACTAGCATAAAACAACATGCTCAAAGCAGTTTGGGTGTACTTGGCGGTTCTGAAATAGATATTTATACTGTCTAAGATCCATTAGAGTTGAAATCTCTTCTATATTTGCAACCCCTTGCCTCTTAAGTTTCACCACACACATCAACATTGACGAAATATAACTGACTAACAAAGGCAACAAAACAATTTTGTATTTCTTTTTGGACCATAAACAATCTTAACTTCCACAAAAAATATAAAACTTTATACTCTAAAGCATTAGTAGTAAACGGCTGTATCAGGCAAAGTAAAAACAAAGTAAACATGATTTCACTAAACTGATGCAAGTTTGATACAGAGGCTGGGCAGGACCGGTTAAATGGCAGAATCAGTTAAAAGTTAAAAGTCAGACATTTTTTTGTAATTATTATAGCATTAACACTTCTAATAACAGTAATGGTGCAGAAGTTTCTGTCAGTGGGCACAATGACAGTGAAAAAACACATCCTCTGGCTAATCCCATATTGGACGAAGCTAGTGATGTACTGAAATTAAGGGTCCATCTTTTTAAACACAAAGAAAAAAGTGCTCTTTCAATTCAGACCATGGCTTGAACTGAATGGCAAAAAAATGAGATGCTGTGTAAAAATACTAATTTTAGGACATCAACCCTTGACACATGTTGAATTACCAGCTTACAAACAGGCGATTCAAGATTTGAAACTAAGTAAAATTCTTAACACTACATGCATGGCAGCTATCAGCAAGAAATCTGAACCAATTATTCATGCTATGTCAGTTGCCTAATAATTGGTGAATGAGAATAGAGTCGACTCCGGTTAACTGCACACCCTCGGGCCCGCCACAAGACTGTGCAGTTAACCGGAGTGTGCAGTTAACCGAAGTATGGTACAGTACAGCTTTAAATCAGCACGGCACGAATATATGTGAAGAATAAATATAAACAATGATTAGAATCCACTCTTTCAACTTTTATTTAAATGTTAAGCTTGTTTTCCTTCCTCCGAACACAACTACACTGATTCAACCAATGGATCAAGGATATATAATGAATTTCGAGAAATTCTATAGATCGCTTGTTATTCCAAAACTGCTGTAAGAGATTGTTGGGTCAACTCCCACATAAAAAGCATTCAGATCCAAAGACGTCTGCATCCTGTTTTTCGCCGTGTTGTCGTTTAAATTGAATTCTGTTGCACATTTTCCATCTTTCCAACCATCCATTTGTTCGTTAGAAATCATTCAAACCCGAACGGTTTAGAGCAATGTTTCCCATGCTGTACTATGATTTTTCCCACGCTATTGCTCCCTAGTGGGCAAGGATATACATGTATGTAGCAATTAGGGAGTCCTTTACATGTCAATCATTTACTAAGTCACATTTACCGGCTTACTTGTCGGCTTATTTGAAGTGCTACAGCAGTGGACTGGCAATAACTGATCATGACTATATGTTGTGCAGTTAACCGGAGTAAAATTGTATTGAATAATATGCCACGGGCATAAAATTATCGTGCTGTTATCCGGAGTATGCATTTAAGCGAAGTGCAGTTATCCGAAGTTTGTTCCCATTGAAAAGCATTGGGAAAAAATGGGACCGGCGTGACCACGTGCAGTTATCTGGAGTGTGCAGTTAACCGATGTGCTGTTACGTGGAGTCTACTGTATTGTTTTTCTAAAATATGGTTCACTGTTGGATTTTGTTGACTTTCTGGGTGCTAGTGTTAGCAACATGAGAGTAGGAAAAAAAGCAACATATTCGTCAAGGGCTTAAGTGGCTATGGTTATGCCTTACCAAACCGCTGACTGAGAGAGAAGATTCAGCAATCACAACTGAACCATAACATGCAAGAAGAAGCTATCTAGATGAAATGGTTCTCACAGAGGCGTAGCTAGAGTGTTTGGAGCCTGGGAACAAGATTCATTTTTAAGGCCCCCCCCCCCCCCATTAACTCTGAAACCCATTATTTTCATCAATAAAATCACTATCACCCAATGTAATGCCAATGGCTATTAAAGAGAAGAAAAAACTAATGCATACCGGTAGTTGCATATTTGCAACAAAAATTCCACATACATCCTATTTCAAAGCTCATTTTGGTGCCCCCACTAGTCTGGCATCCGAGGACATATGTTTCCGTCTGCCCACCTACCCACCCCGAATTAGCTACGCCTCAGGTCTCACTAAACAACCAAAGACTCTCCAATAACACCATAGACTTTACATAATCCCCACTTTAAATTTCAACAACAGCACATAACACCAAAAACAAACAAACAAAAACTGTGAATATTTAGCGATATTTTGTGTAACAGGAAAATTAGTAACATAAGTAGTTGCCAAAGGAAATAGCTCCCGTTCTGATGAAGAGTATTCTGGTACAGTGACGTGAATATTTATCAACATTTATAAATAATTAACTATTCCATCCATTCCTTTTTTTTTACAATAACAGAGCATAAACAATTTAAATAAATGAAAAGTATGGTGCATTGCCATTTAATGAGAAAATTGTGTTTTAAAAAAATATATTCATAAAATTAAAAAGATTTGATGTATAAGAGTTCGTTTCCATAAAATTATCAGAAATAGTTCCATCAACCAATACTATGAATAACTGATAGCAACAATGTTTGTATGTTCTTTTTTTCCTTGTTTTGGTACATTTTGGCAAGATTTGGTGCAAATATATGCAATACTGGGGTGTCTTGAAGTATCTTGGGGTGTCTTGGGGTGTTTAGACCGGTTACGTGTCTGGGTTCCCAACAGACTTGCGATGATTTCAATTGAAGGACCTCCTCTCAGAGACTTCAACTTTAAAAAGGCATTGTTAGAGTGGTGGATGAGGAAGGACAGAAGGTTATTTAGGAAATAGTGATATTTGCAGAATAATGCAGTCACAATTACAGTCAGTCTGCATGCAGATCTGAGATGTATATATGTTCCAGTTAAGACTTAAAGTTTATAGAAACTGTATTTATACTTTCACTAAATCATTTTGAGCTTTGGACTTTTCCATAACAATTTTTGTGTGTTGTCATCAAATGTTTTCTTAGTATGGACCTGTAACCAATCAGAATTAAGCATTTTTCACACATGAAGTACATGATCCTGAGTTTTAAGATTGGCCAGAGGAGTGGCACTATTTGCAGTCTAGACTATGGCTTGGGTTTGATTTTTTAATGGTTAGTGTGTAGATTGAATATTGTAATTACAAAAGATAAAACTTTGATTTCATTTTTAAGTGTTCTACTATAATATACAGAATACATGATATGCATTTAATGTACTGATTTTACTTGCAATTGGTCTTTTTGAAAATACTGAGGTTTTTTACACCATGCTGGAAGGTCCCCCTTTATGGCTACATTGAGCCCCCTTTTTTCAGATTCAGTGAAGGCAAGTACCCAAGTTTATCAAATCCTAGATGCAACCCTGCATATATATTGCAGCGTAGAAAACTAATAATTTATTACCTGCTTGTATTTTATAATGACACTGACATTATTACATTGTTTTCAAAATTCAATTAAATACCTGCTTATTTTTAAAATTTTGCTATAAAGGTCATTTTTTTTGCATAAAGTAAACTTTGATCTTTATGCTGTTTTTGATACGTCAATCACATTTGTTTTGATTATAATTCTTTATATGAATTTGAACAGAAAAATGAGAAAAGATCAAATACATACCATGTCATTTACTTATCTGCAGTTACAGTGTAACTTTAAATTTCCTTGTAATCAACATGTGATATACCAGCAGCTTTCCATTCTTAGCATCAGCACAATGTCAATGAATGCCATAAATAAAAGCAAAAATTTCATTTCAGCGAGTTTTCTCAAATGACCACTGGTTTTCAGAATAAATGTTAGGATACTGTCCTTTAGAAGAGCTTATTTACAAACATTTCAAGAATTTCAATAAATCAGTGTCACTACATACATAATTTTATGTTGCAGGTAACCCTAGCACTCCAGAAGAGTCATCTATACAAATGTGTTTGATATTATTATAAAACACATTATACATTATACACATTATGATATGAATAAAATATATTTTGTGTGGTATCAATCTTCCATCAGGTTTTAATATTGCAAGCCTTTGATCTAAGTAGATTATGAAAAGTAATATTTTATATTTAAAAAAAACAAATTCTTCTCACATCCACAAAATCAAGAACTCGAAAAGAAAAAAAATCATTTTTCACCCAACCATTGTGATACCGGCAAAATTAAATAAGTCACCATAAATATAAACTTTAACTTGTTTCACTGAAAATGGAAAACAAAAATAATCCAAAGTTACTTTTCATTTAAGAAGAGTAGAAATAATAAGAGTTTCCAAATGGAACGATTCTGACCATATTGGATGCCAGATCACACCATCTTGATTGAAGACCAATAGGACTCGTAGAATAAAACCCTATGTCAATATGACCATCAATTCTGAATGACTAGCAATCAAGAACAAGAGTTTCAAGATGGTCATTGTGGTGGCAATATTGGACATTAAACTGGTACCAATTTCATTTAGGACCAATAAGATATCATAAGAATTCTTTTTGTGAACCCCATAATAACATGACTTTCCTTTCCGAATTAGTAATAACAGGATTTTCAAGATGTGCACTGTGTTGACTCATTGCACATCAGATTGCCACCAATTTCATTAGAATGAACTAGACACCATTGAAGGTTTTCTGGTAAATAAACAAATGTCAAAATAACTTTCCATTCAAAAGGAGTAATCATAGCAAGATTTTCAAGATGGATGCTGTGGTGGCCACATCTGATGTTAGATCAGTACCAGTTTAGACTAGTACCAACTAGATATGATAAGGAGTAAGAACTCCATGTTAATATAAATATCTATTCTGGAGAAGCAGCAACTGTTGAATTATAAGATTGTCACACACCCAGATAACCATTCCTTGCCACCAAAAGGATACTAGTATCAATACTATCTACTAATACCTAAAATACAAATAAACATCTTAATATGATTTGAATAAAAATGGGATATTACAAATAGTATTCCTTACCCTCTTTGGTCTTGATGATGAAACTTTTCAAAATCTGTCTCTTTGCGCATATAGCCTGTATTTCTACTAAGTAGTAACTTCCTGATGTAAGTGATGACAGCTCATAGCTTACAGCTGATGGTAGAATGTTGTCCACAAATTCAAATGGTTTTAAATATTTGGACAGTTCATACTCTGTTCTATCTGGAATGATTTCCACCTACAAGGAATATTCATTTTGAGACATGAGCAGATCCTAACAATCAAAATGGCAAGGCTTTTAAACAGGGCAACTTTCGTTGGGAAGCCAAAGTTATAAGAATAGGTAATCATGGAAATGAATATATTTCTTCTAAATGAGTATATGGACCTGAAAGCTGAATGCTATTCTAAATCAGGTCCTCATCAATATAAAGATGCATTATAAATTTGGTTGCAATGGAATCTTCCATAGCATTGTTATAATGCAGAACTCTTGAAAATGATGAATTATGAAGTGCCACACTCACTACAATCTTTATGGCAGGAGTTTTAAACTTGTGTTATGAAACCTAAGCTAGAAGAACTTGCAATCATGGAAATAAATACATCTCTTTTAAATAATTATTTATAAGGATTTAATTGCAGAATACAAGTTGAAATCAAGACTTTATCAGTATAAAGATGCATTATAAATTTGGTTGAAATCTAATCTTCCCAAGAAAAGTTACAGTTCAGGAATTAAAGAAGGCAGTCAATTTCATAACCCTTATAAATGATGACATGGACTGCTGGAAATCAAAACTTGTTTAAATTAAACTTTATCAAGGTCTCATCAACATAAAGCAACATGCCAAAGTTCATCAAAATCTAACAATCCTTCATCAAGTAATGCTGCAGAAAGCAAATACTGGATAACTGCCACTGATAGATTGCTGTTGTGGGTTTAAAGCCATTTGTATCTGCACATTAGACTATACATGGCGGACATTATATCTAGTTGCAAAAGAACCCAGGAAAACTCATAGAAGAAATGCCGAAACATGGGAAAGTCCTGGTAAGCTTTTTAATGCCTGTAAATGATGATAATGAATACCAAGAACTTAAATCATTCAACCCAAGGTAGAAAACTATACACTGTACTGATTCAAGATGTCATTATTATAAAGCTACATAAACAGATTTTACTCCAAAAGACATTGGTCAAGTTATGCTGTAGATATGAAGAGCAAGGGGACTGGCAAGCAGAAGACATGAATCCTTTATTTGATAACTTGGACTGCTGGTAATCATACTAAACTCTCATGAAAATCAAACAAAATACCAACTGCCTGATATCCAACAAACATTGGCAAAATTATATTTTGCAAACTTAAACATGAGGGTCATAATTCCTGTATATCAGATCCACAAATTTATTAATGTTCTTATTATTATGAATTAGTTAACCACATTTCATTCAAATCAATCACCTCCCAGTAAAGCTTTCTTGCAGAAGCAAAATTGTTGGTGGATATTTATATATAAGTGAATATGTGATTACTATAGAACTCTTCTAGCGTCAATGATTAGAACAGTAACGTAATGACTATAGGTCTAGGGGGACACTACAGTAACTTTTAAGGACCTATATATGTTACGACAGAAAAACTAAATGTCTTGGGATACCATCAACATTTCCTTCTACTAATCAATCTGATATGTATGTTTGTTACTGTTGGAGTTGAATACTGCAAGAAGAATGTAGCTGGGGGGGGGGGGGGAGACTGGAAGGGTGTATCCATATAATGTTTGGTTAAGTATTATCCAAGAAACATTTTATTTCATAAACTGGTTTCTTCTTCAAATATATTACCCGATCATTAATATCTTTGGAAAACAGGTCAGTGGTTCAGGTAGTTACATCACTTTACCAAAGAGAGACTCTGTGTGAGTCATTAAGGTTTCTGAGGCAGCTTTTAAACTTGAAATACCCAGCTGTAGTACTGACTCCATTATGCTCAGACATGACTTTAAGAAGAATTAAAAGAATGTTTTCCCAGAAAGCCACCAGAAGTCACCTGGTCATGTGAAAGCCAAGGGTAGCTCTCCCTCAGTAACCAAATAACAATCGGAAAGGAAGGAGGTATCAGAATGAGGTTACAGCAGACAATCATGTAATCAAAATTTAATAGACAAATGGATCTCATGCAATCATATAATTAAAATTTAATATACAAATGGATCTCATGCAATGAAAACAACTAATCTTGAGTGTAACTGACCAGTAAAAGTGATCATGAAAAGAGTAGAATTGGATATCACTGTTGGTCAACAAAAGCAGCAGAGAGGGTGAACAGACCACCCTTTTCCGACAAAAAAATGATTCGTATTTTAACCCAAAAAAAGTAAGTCTCCATTTAGCAAACGGAGACTTCACGATTTTTCAATCAATTTTGGTCGCAACGATGTGGTCATCACCCTCTCTGCTGCTACAAGTTAACAAAAATAATAAATGATTTCAACCAAATATTTGATCGAGTCTTTAGGACGAAAATCATTTATGATTTCACAAACAAACTAATCGCTAACACCTCATCTTGTAGATCAATTAAATTATTTGACTGGTCGGTGAGTCGGAAATTAATTCTCGTTAACGAATTATTATGGCATCGCATGTAGACAGGATTAATTGGGTTTTCAATAATTAGGAATCCTGGAGGAGCTGTTGGTGCAAACGAATAAAGAATATATCCTTGCTGAGCTTGATTTGATTGCTCGAGATTAATTTGATAGCTTCCTTCAATTGCATCACATGTTAAGTTGAGAGCAATCACCGTTGAAATATTCACATTATGCCGGGCAATATGCCTACCGCCACCATCTGGATCATTATTATACCTGAGGAGGACAGTTGAATCTGGTTTTTGTAGCGCCTTGATATCGGTTTTAAGAATTCTTGTTAGTTCATCAGCATTGTTATCTGGGAAACTTGAAATTATGCAGATAGTCTTCTGTGATATTGTAATCGGTTAGGAATCGTTGTTTATTGTCGCTGTTGTCATTAATTATTGTTTGAATAATTAGTTCATAGATATATTCCATGTCAGATATAAGTTGATTTATTATTTCAACGTGTTTTTGCGATTTTGTTTTCCGTAGTTGTTCTAGTTGTGTTTCATATAATTGTTTAATTCATTAAAATAACCACGGATGTCAGTTAGCGTAAATGAAATAGTAACAGATGAGTCGGCTGTTCTTTTAATGATAAAATCCCATTGCAATGTGTCTTTGTTGGTAAATATAAATCTATCGGCGATTTTTCCTTTTCTTATATCAGATAAATTATCTCGATAACTGGGATTGATTTCATGATATGATTGTACGTCCGTGGTTAAGTCGGTGGCGGATTTTTCCGGTGGTTTTTCAGGCCATCCTAACACTGTTCTTAACGAGCTGTTATAGATATCTACAATGTATCCCTCTGTGCTTATTTCGATCGACGACAAGAGCGTCGGTTGATGAAGATTAATAGCTATTTTTGATTCTTTTCCAGTGATTGATTTTATTCTACGCTGAATTTCAGCATTGATTTGCCTTATTTGGTACGACCCAGTTGGTAACGAAACAGTTTCCCACTCTGGAGTACCATCGGGTTTATTCTTATACGAGAACACCAGTGCGTTATTGGGTTGCTGACCGCCAAATGCAACCGATCTGATATTAGGCCAGCTATGATATACTCGTAATTTTGCCAGCGCGATCTCACACACTGGAATCGGAGAAGGGAAGTTGACACTAAATTCGGGGTTTATTGATGTTATTGATATCATGCTTGTTCGTATCGGAGTGGTATTCTCCGCGATTCGTTGAAGCAGTTCGAGTGACATTATTCATAGCTGCCAACACAAAACTAAAAAAAAAAAAACTGATTCTGTATGCCAAAAATACTGATTTTCAGGACAAAATACTGATTTTTAATTTTTTTTATGCTAGTGTTGCACGCTTGCATCTTCTGAGCAAGTCATCCGACACAGGATGCTTAAATGAGCCTTTTCCACACCTAGTCTTTTCAATCATTATTGATTCCAATGTACCATCTTTCATGGATGATCTGAATTGTGTGCGGATTTTTTTTTACCGAACTAAATATTCTCTCACAGTCAGCATTAGCATGTGGTAAAGAAAGAAGTCCTAACATAAAATAACTCAGACGATCATAAAGAAAGTCTCCACATGAATTCTTCATTTTTGACACCAGAATCCACTGTCCATCAACACTATCACAGGAGAGTATTGTTTCAGTCAGGGAGCTGATCTGGTATGAGGCAAACTGTGCTCTCAACTTGTCCTGAGCATCAGAAGAAGATTCACCATCTTTTTTCAGCAGTAACATGGAAAATTTCTTGAGAAAGAACCTGATGTATGCAAAAGAGACCTCTAACCTTAAGCTAATATTTGCAACTCGGGCATGTGTCAAAACATCATCCTTTAACGGGAATTTCTTCTGCATATAGGTGCAAGCATTTATGAAATATCTCTTCACAGCACTGAAAAACATTTCTCGCTGCCTAATGCTTAAGGCTTCCAAAATCTCAGCACACTCTGTGCCAACATTCAAATCTTCATTTTTCATGATATTTTCCTCATTGAAATCAAGGGTAGTGATGTCATTTGTCCTAACTATGACTGCAGGCTTAATAAATCTGCAGACCAGGTCTTTGAAAAGATTCATCAGACAATCCTTTAATATATGAATTTGTGGAGAATTGCCCTGCAATTGCACATTGCTAACCTCAAAGATAGGTATCACTGACTTTAGGAAAAGTGCATATGCAACTGTCTCCTTGCTGATCAATCTTTCATATATTGCCAAACTCTTGTTCAACAATGGACGAGGCTTCATCTTCTTTGCTGATGTATGTTTGCTGCATTTGCTCTGGTCATGATTATCAGCTTGAGGTTTCATAGTCATCTTTTGTGCTGAAGTTGACTTTGTGTCGTAAGTTACAGCACATGCACCTTTCCCATTTGAAACACCATCTATAGCAACTTTAGGTATCTTGTATAGTTTCATTGGGCTACTAAATAAACTTTTCTGAATGGATTCATCTTGTGCTGGAAGAGGCACCTTGGGTTTCTTTCCTACTGAAAGCACAGAGGTGGTGGTTGAAATACTTGGCTTGGATTTCTGCTTTACTTGTAGATGGACACTTGCCTCTGCTTTGAAGAAAGCTGTGAGAGGTTCCTACTGTTCCAGTAACCGGTTAATGCATGGGCCAAGCGATAGCCATCTGGTACACACGTTTTAAAATTTTATGCACTTTGACTTCGAACAGGCTTTGTAATTCCTTGAATCTGTGCACTCTCTTGGCACTTTTGCCCATGTAATAGAAAATGTCATCTAACAGTTCATCCATTCTTATGGGTAAAGCTTCAGCTGCCTTCAGTGCAGCCAAGTTGATAAGATGGCATGGACATCCGATGCCAATAATATCTGGATGCTCCCTTCTAATAAAAGCAACGACACCCTTCTTGTGACCCATCATTACTGATGCATTATCAAATACAAATCCAATGACATTTGTCCAAGGTATGCCAAATTGCACAAGTTCATTACTTAACGTATTGAATATATTTTCGCCAGTTGATGTGCTTGTACTCAAACTTAGAACTGAAAGCAATTCAGTTGTAATCTTTTCTTTTGTACGATCATAAAATCTTACAACAAGAGGATACAGCTGGCTGTTTGAATCATTTCCCCCATCAGTACCAATGCTGAATACTCCATCTAGAAAATATAAAAAATTAGGTTGAAAGATACATACACAAACTGTCACTATATAATCTATATTTAAAATAAACGGGTTCACAATTATTTTTACAATATTTATTTATTTCCTCTGTAAGCTTTGGCTATATTTATATGTTAAATGAAGCAAAATTAGTATGCATCAGGCTCACCACAAAACTATTTTAATCAAAACAATTAAAGAAAGATTACAGAAAGAAATGATGAAGAGAAAGAACAAAAATTGTTTATAGGTTCAAAACCTACAATGTTTCTGGCAATGAAAAATAAGCCATAATTCATTTAAAATAAGAACTTAAAATGTATAAAACTACGCACCTTTCAGTCTTTCCACAATGTAGTTGTGGCTGTCAGTTGCTAGCTCATTAATAATAGCCACTGTTTTCGTTCTAGCACACGAGTAATCCTTGGCGATGGTGCTGTCTGGAAAAAGTGTCCGAAATAAATCACCAGCCTCACTAGCAACTGAAAGAGGAAGATTCCTTTCTATAAGGAATTTTGTGAAAAGAACTTCCGATCGAATGACGTCAAGGTTCTCTCTCGTATTTACAAACTTCAGTTCAGGCTGTGTTATTGCTGATGAAACAGCAAGCTGGTGTTTATTCGCCTTTTCATGCTGTTTTATATCATGGGCTCCTCCATGCCCGATAGAAAAATCACAACTGCACAATTTGCAAAATGCAAAGTATTCTCCTTTACGGGATGGCTTTACAAATTTAAAGATGACGGCATACTGGTCCTTCCAGTTCTGCCTCCTTTTCTTTGCTGGAGACAATTCCGAATCTTCTAATTTTCTTTTCAACATCAGGAAGACGAGATACAGCGATAGCAGCAAGAACTCTGCGAAATCCAATATGGCGCCTAGAGGTTAAAATTTGGCAGCCTCGGTTTCGAATAGACCAATCGTATTTTAGACATTTAATATAACAATGGAACCGGGTCCCGGTCCCGTTCAAAAGAAAAAAAATTGCAAGGATCTTTTTTTTTTTTTTAAACTTGAATAATTGAAAAAACGTATTTTTTGCAAAAAAAACGTACACCCGTATTCAGGTCCAAAAAAAGGGACAAATACGGAAAAAACGGGACAGTTGGCAGCTATGCATTATTGTTAACGCTGTCTTCAATTTCCAATTTCAACATCGCGGAGTTATACAACTGGGTCATCGTGGAAAATTCAACATCAGATATGAACGAATTATCTATCGACAGCGAGATCAACTCGGATAATTTCGAGTACGCGTCAAATACCACCCGGTACCGAGCTGTATAATCGCTGAGTTTTTTCTGAGAACACGATGATAATTTTTTAGTTATCGCGGTGGCGACTGCCGCAATTGTTGTTGCCGCGGAGATAGCAATTGGAACTGCAATCGGAGCCATCATGGTTACCGTCGACAAAATAACCCCGGCGCTGGCCATCACACCGGACACCGAGTACACAGTGATGTCGATGATTGCTATGCTGCGTCGGTATTTTTTCATTTTTTCACGATAGCGCTCAGAAAGTGATTTCAAATTCGCGGAAAATTCTTTCACGGTATCATATCGATATCGATGTGATTGTGATACCTCTGGAACTATTATCGGTTCAATTGATTTCATCGATGTCATTGTTATTTTAAACCCGCTAGTGTTTTCAATTATTCGGCATCGTTAAGGGGAATTGCTAGTAGCTTCAGCCGGAAAAATTATCTACAAGTTCTATACACCAGGCTATTTTTGATCTAATGATGGAGCTATCAACCGCGACGAAGTGAAAGTTTTGTATTTTGCCAGTCTCTACAATTAACGTCGCGATGCCACCAGAGTAGGTTCTATTATCTTCAATGATCAGATTAAATTGATGAATAGAAGCCCACGTTAACCTGTAGATACCATCGACCTTCGCTTCCACAACCCACAAGAGATCGACGGTAGTTCTATGAGAATTGTCTATTGTCCAATCCATGATTCCATGATTGATCGTATACACGATATTTTTAATATCTTTGTGCGGAATCTTTACCTTTTCAGAGGTTGCTTCTAGTTTAAGAATATCGTCGTAAATATCGAGATAACTTACCGTGATTTTGGTAAAATCTAGTATTTTCCTCGCCTCTTTGTTATAAAAGAATGAAGTCAGAAGGATGTTGATTCCAAGCCGTGCTTTTTTTTTAACATGATGGTCGATGTTAGAAAATGTTGTCGTGATATCTTGAAGTTTAGTGCCCCCAAAGAACTTATTAACAATTTCTCTGATGGGCTTTTGTTCGTCAATAGCGCTTTTAATTTCCGCGAGAGTCATGCCTGCCACAAGTTGGGTTCCAAAGAATTTATTAACAATTTCTCTGGTGGGCTTTTGTTCGTCAATAGCGCTTTTAATTTCAGCCAGGGTCGGACCTGTCAGTGTGGTTTCAGATTCACGTGTTCTCCCTAAAAATTTATCAACGATGGTATTAAGTGTTGTTTGTCTCACCATAAACCTAATAATATCGTCAAGAGTCATCGTAGATGTAGCCGGGACGCCGAAGAAATTATTAGCGACGTAGGCATTGTGAGTATGCCTGATAATAAACTCGCTAATTTCAGCGAGAGTCGAGTCGGCCACAGGTGGGGATCCAAAAAACTTACTAACGACGTCGTTGGTGGGTTTTTGTACCTTTTCAAGATTTTCTATTATTTTAGAAATATCATTGTAAATATCGAGATAATTTGCCTTGATTTCATCTTCATTCATCATCCTCTCCGCGTTCTTGTTAAAAAAGAATAAAGATAGAAAGTTTTTAATTTCAGCGAGAGTCATGCCAACCACAAGCGGGGTTCCAAAGAATTTATGTACATTTTTGCGAAAATTATTATAACCTCGTATATACTCATCCAGCTCACGGCCGTGGGCGGTAATCCTGTCGGTGATCGTAGACACAAGTGCGCCTGATTTAAGTTGTCCATCGTTGGAATACAGCGCAATAGAGTTTTCAGCAGCGTCGCGCTGCCGTATCAAAATGTCATTCACGGATATATTACTGCTTTTCAATTTACCCTGGCGATCTTGAAATACAACTATTTCGTTCGGGTCAACACTTGCTAAATTTAACGTCTCAGCGATTTCATCTTCAATTATTTTTTTTACATCCTCGATAGAACCCGCAGATGTTTCCGCGGTGGGTTCCGACATTGACAGAGATAGTCCCCAAATATCAATCATTATTGTAAAGACTAGTATTTTCAATTTATTGATTCTCTAAAATTACCTTGTAATTTCCCACTCGTGTATTTATTTACAACCAGATGAGGTGGTTTTTGTGACGATGAAATCTCCGCGAGGACATTTAATACTTCACGGCCGCATATCGGTGGATCATTTAATTGTTGTGTTGGCAGCGTGGAATAAAAAAATCGGAAACTCTTTGAGTTTCATCGAAGAATTTATATACCGCATAAACTCGTTCGGTGGGGCTAGCCCATATGAATCAAAATAGACAATCCCACGTGGATCAATCGCGTATGCAACCCAGTGAGTTCCCGATCCGCTGCTGTTATCAAGATTGATGATACCGGTTTCAACGCGTTTAGGTTTTCTCGGTAATTGATCTCTCATAAAAACCCCTCTGAAGTTTTTTTTAGCAGCATCAATTAAATCAAAATTGGACATAGGGAGAATTGGGCTTTCAACTAATAAACCGTTCCTGGTATTCTCAGACCGGATCCGTGAACGGATCTCCCGCTGTACCATGAATACGGGGTTCCTGGTAGGTACAACCCCTTTCCCTTTTTTTTTTATATCCTTTCCCAGTTGCCTTTTTCAACGCCATCCCTGCCGCGGTCCCAACAGCCCCCAACGCCGCCGCTTTCGCCACCGATGGGGCAGCCGCTGCAATCAATGCTGGTATTGCAGCTAATAATGGAAATATACCACCTGATTTTATCATGTTGGCGACTGCAGCCTTTGAAAATACAATTTGAACCCCTCTCTTATTCTTTAGCGCATCATTGAAATGTTTTATTTGACGATCCGTCAGTGATATTTTATGTGTACCGCCGGACATCTGTGCTGGTTTTAACGTTATTGTTGTTCCACATTCTTTAGCGGATTTTGATCGCAATTTCTTGACCTGACCATCAGTCAGCTTGACACTAACAACACTATATGTCATTTTATTGTAAAACACATTTATGCTTTCAATTGATCTAATTGGAAACTTTTCAAGTTTCATTTACATATTTTCCACTGGTGCATCAACGATTCTCATTCGTCCGCCAGTCCCTTCTAACAACATTGATTTGTCGCTGAGAATGACAGCAACCGCTCTATAATCAACACCACCAGGGGATATACGAGCCCTAAAATGTATGTCAACGACGGATTGCCTTGTTAAATCAAGATGTTCCAGCGAAAGTAATAAATCGGATATAGGTTTTTAAAATCAAGTTGCGATATTTGTAAACCAGTATCAACATTTTGATCACGACCCATAAATGACAGTATCCGATGATACACACGTGCTATATGGTTAGTGTCGTAATCAAGCTGTATATCCTCAGATGGTTCTTGTTGTCCGTTTATTCTCAGTGAAACCTCCTTGACTCCTAATCGATCAAATATCATATGACTGCGTTCTTGGGAACCTAATCGATTCCTATTCTGCAGCGCTATAAATATATGACGTGGAGCTGAAACGCCTTGTTTTGATGCCAGGTGCCATGTAAATGTATCAGCAACATTATCCTCTTTGGCATCAGTTGTTGTTGTTAGCCAACTTATCAATGATTTGCCACCTGTGTCCATAAATGAAAGTAGCCGCTCTTCCGTGGTAATTGATGGGGTCATTACTGACATCCACAATACTATTTTACTCAAAACAACTTTACCATCAGCGGCACCAGTACGCCAAATTGCATCATTGTCATTGCCTTTTCGCACTAACACGATTGTGTGTTTGGCTCCATAGATGACTTTCTGACATTTCTGCAGAATCCAAATATGTGATGGAGTGGAATCGCACATGAAAAATATCGCTGCTGTTCTTGCAACGTTGCTACTCGCGTTGCAAATCCTAAATTGAAATTACCATTAACGCCTCCGAGAATATCAAACGCAGCTCCTGGTCTGGCTCGACATTCTGGATTAGCCGCTTCTTGTTGATTAGCAACTGAAGTGTCTTGCGGTGTTAACACTTTAATGTATTGAAGGTGGTCAGCATTATCAGAGGTATCCTTTGGAAACATCATAGACGGACCAGCCGATCTTGTATAATCATCAGAATATCTTGCTAGCCCGATTATTGTTGTTTCAACATCAACTTCACGGTCTATTGATTCAATTTCTTTTCCATCAATGAGATATCTTGCACTTTCAAATAACGCCATTATGCCATTATTAACAAAACCAATTCGGATATTTTTGTCATCTGCATATGGGGTATCAGCTGCAACATTTGTTACGAGTTTTCCCTCGATTTCAATAAATGCTTCACATGGCAAAAAGTATTTACTGGTATCTTGAACTTAAAGTTCAATTCGCGATCGTAGGTCGGGTTGTATTGCATGATAGGAATAGTATTGATAATCGCGGACGGAATCGTCCTTGGGTACTGGGGCTTCTATATCGAAGGCCGGATCAGCTTGTCGTTTAAACATTTTATTAAAATACTAGTGTTTTCAATTGTGAAACTCTTTGTAATCATCGTCGTTTTTGTTTTCGTTTCAAACCACTTCCTGCTATCGCGTTCATGATAGCGCTATCTGTTACCGGTGAAGCCGTCAATGGCGACGGAGTCACCGAAGCAGCCAACGACGCTAGTTTTTCTTCCACTGCGCTATTTATTGCTTTGCTGATTTTTGCAGGCATCACTGTAGTTGATGGCAACACTGGTGGTTTCTTTTGCACCAATGATATTATTTTATCTTTCGCGGCAGAAAATGCCTTTCCGGCAAGATTTCCAACGAAATCTCCGATTTTGCTGGTTCCCTTATCACGAATAACATCAATGGCTTTCATTGATAATTGTTTAGCTAACGTCGCCACTTTTGGAGCCATTCTTGTAAATAACCCCGCAATGATATTGCCGAAACCATCTCCGTAATATGCTCTATAATCAGGCAATTGTGAGTTCACCACGTAGACGCTTACGGGTTTATCATGGTTGTAGTGTATGATCATCTTGTTATAAAACTAGTAGTTTTTCAATTAGTGATCAATCGCTAAGATCCATAGGATTTTCATCATAACCATGGGCATCTCTGTGATTTTCAACTAATTCAGCAATGAGTTCTCGATATACATCAATGTCCATGATACCGCCGGCAAATGATCGTCGACAGATATCAGCTGCTTCATTAATTATCTCGACGGAGTTGTTTCCGGCTCGTTTTCCCCCGATAAGTACTTCTAACCGTGATATATCACTGAGAATATTACCAGGACATGTCACGGTTGCGTTGAAATATAAAGGATTTTCAATCGAATATCCGCTAGCAGTAACTATTTTAGTTGTACCAGTTTCATCATACTCATCAATTCCCTTTCTAAATTCTTTATATCCCAATTCTCTTTTATTTAAACGGCCAATTCCCTTATTAGTTTTATACAACCAATCAGCCCATTCATCTCGGTTTATTCTACTGTTTTTATACTCGTCTTTCAAAAAGTCCTTTCTAGAATGAAAGCTTTGGGCGGCAAAATTACCAAAAACCTTATAATGTTCGGGTTTTATTAACTGAGGTCGTTTGATTTCTGTTATAGCTCCTTCGGTGAGTTTGTCTATAAAGGAAATACCTCTTGGGGTGACATCAACAGGTTGTGGTTCAGGCGCAGAATCATCAATATCAGCTAATCGTTCAATTTCGCGTTGAGTTTTTATATCACTGGATAGCTGTTGTATCCCTGCGCGCGTTTGTTCGGTCTCTGCTGATATCTTTTCAAGCGTATCAAGCAGCGGTGCCTTCTTTGCTCGTTCTTTTTCAGGAATATCTCCGTATATCGCTGCTTCAATTAACTTTTTCACATCTTTGGTCGCACTTGTTATCGGAGTAAACAGTTGTTCACTTGACACAGAAAAGTCAGTCTGCGCTTGTTGTCGTTGTTGAAGTTTCTCGCGAAGTCTGTCTCGAACCGGTATAAACATTTTAATTGCTGCTAGCCGCTCTCGGGCTAATTTAGTTGTAAGCGATTCACCTACCATATATTGTTTGTGAACTGAGTTTTCAAATGTGAAACTATCACAATTAAAAGCTGAGTTATTAAATAAATGTACCTTCAAGCTAGCGCATCCATCTCCGACAAGGTTAAACTGTATGACGCTATCCGTTAATGTTTCAGAAATAACATCGCTGGGGGTTTCAGAATTGTAATATCTGAGAACGGCGATGAACGATTTTTGTTAACGACGCGGCAACAACAACTACGTGAAAATGGAGGCGTCGCGGTGATTACTTCCTACCACAACCAGATCATCCAGTACGCACATAACTGCATGAGCAAGCCCAAACTGCTGAGTATTCTTTCAGGAGAAAATCCCATGTGAGTGTTACAAAAAACGCTAAAAAAAATAAATTTTTTACTGAAAATTTAGTGAAGGTCTTTTTTTATAGTAACGCTCACGTGGTTAGGATATTGGTTTTTCCTCGTTTAATATTTTTCTAAGATCACGAACCTTAGAACTAATTTCAGCTCGTTTTTGATACTCTTGGCCGAGCTTTTGACGTATTGCTTCAACGGTGCTAAATAGTGTTATAAATGCATTAATGTCGTTACCGTACAAACAAGCATTGATGGGACTTTTGAATTCCTTTCACGAGTCTATACATCTTAGGTAAAACATAACGACCCTTACTAGACTGATACTCAATGTCTTCATATTCTGAGGCAATCCTGTCACAGTCGAGATAATACTACCCCTCTATTTTTTAAATCTGAGATTTCAGCAATTATAGAATTTACATCTTTGATATCCATATTTTTATAAAAATATAATATATATTTTATCTTTAATTTAAAAAAAAAAAACACTCATTTTGCAATCTCGCTGGCGCCCTATGACGTCAGAGAGACCCAGAGGTTACTTTATTAACTTAATTAAGGACAGCACATACATGAAAACCCCATTTTGAAATCTCGCTGGCGCCCTATGACGTCAGAGAGACCCGGAGGTTACTTTATTAACTTAATTAAGGATGGAATTTGCGATGTCCCCAAAGCATACATCTCCGGCGGGAGGCCTAAGGTGACAAACATCATCTTAGACTGCCCAGAAGATATGCTTGTGAGGACATTCACAACCATGTACTTAATTAATGGACAGTACAATGCCGTATATATCTCCATTCGAGTGTTGTGGCAGATTGTAGGCGTAACATATACTTAATTAACTTAATTAAGGATGGATATATTCAATGAAACGATGATGGAATTTGTGATGTAATGATGTGGGGACAGCACAAGACAGCACAAACATGAAACGACGGGGGGGATTTTCTACGGCCAATCCAACCAATCAAAAGCAACCCAATTAAATTAACCCGGTTGCATAATTGTGAACAAAAGACAACCACACACCTGAGTTAAATGGCGTGGGTTAGTTTTGATCGGTCGAACTGGCCTTCGAAAGCCCCAAGCTTATTACGAGTCAAAACGTATATAAGGTGACTAATACAGCAGCGTTGATTCACGGGTGTGTTATTTGATTTCCTTGAATTACTTATTAATGCTGTTTCACAACATTTAAATGAGACAAAATATTTGAATAAAACACTGAACAAAAGAATACAGTTGTTAGATAACAGCGTGTATTTCATTAGTTTTCATCGTAAAATGATTAATTAATCGTAATATTAATTGGACTTCAAGGGGCGTAACTCTGTCATGCGATTTTATCATTGTACGATTTATTTTTTTTTTTTTTTTTTTTTTTAATGGTTTAACGCCATTTTTCAGCACAATATAGGCTATACATGGCGGCCAGTATTAATGGTGGAGGAAGAAACCGGACAAAGCCCGGAAAGAACCACCGACCCACGAGAAGCTACTGGCAAGCTTTCTCACATAACTACATTTGCCGAATCTTAGACTCGAACACACGCAGACAGAGGTGAGAAGGCAGTGGTCCGTAACGGACAGCGCTTTAGACCACTCGGCCACTCGGGGCCCCTTTGTACGATTTATCTCCCTTGATATATGAAAATTGTATCCTGTAAGCACGTAGTAGTAATTGAACTTCAAGGGACGTAACCCTGTCATGCTACTTTATTATTGTACGATTTATCTCCCTTGAATCGTTTCAGGTGTATACGAATTTTATTTTATGGCCATTGTTCTTTGACAGAGCTGTTTTAATTATATTTTCTGCAACAAATCGTATTGAAGTCCCACAAATGTCAAAGTATCTACTAGCTTCATTTATCGACTGAAAGCTTCTCTCTTCATTATTTTCTAAATCAAACGATTTGACCCTCCTAGGGCGTTTTGCGTGTTTGCCAGTTCCACCTAATTTTGCATTCCGACTTTGTGAGACGGCTTGAAGATTCTCAAGACAATTATCAGTCTTCACGCCATTTATGTGATCAATCACAAAGCCATCCTTAATCAATCCGTTATGACATTCAAAAATAATTCTATGACAGAGATATGTTTTATTTCTAGCACTAAACAGCAAATACCCTATATTATTCAGATATCCAACCGGTTTCTTTAGTCTGCGGTGCCTGACAACACCATCACTGGAGGCTTCGCAATTAACAAGCACTGGATGAGGTCTGAAATCTTGGCTCATTTGTATAATAATACTACTTGTCTAATTTATTATCTGCTTTAATTATAAACCTCTTGATATAATCTTGAGGGGTTTTGATGATTTTGTCGCTGAAGGAGTCATCAGTAGGATCAATGATTGCATGTTTTATTCGTTTGTCATAATAGCGTTTTGGTTCCCTGTACCGTTTACCCCCACAAGCAAGACACAACTGCGATTTTCCCCTAACCCCAGCCCCACATCGTAGGCACGGAAGGGGGCCAAAGGAACCGTTGCGAACACTTTGTAAATGATACCCACAGAATTCGCTGCTGCATGATTTGTTACACGAGGTTGTTGATCCAATCATAAGCCATTTGCAGTGATTCATTATACTATATTTTTCTATTTAAATACTTGTTTTAATTATAACATGGAGAAGTTCAAGAGATTATCGAAAATTAAGACTTGGAAAAATACTAAATTCATTGATTATACCATGAAAGAATTCCAAAGATTATCAAAAATTAAACCCTGGAAAAATGCTAAATTCAATCTCGATAAGGAGTTCAAGAGATTATCGAAAATTAAGCCCTGGAAAAATGCTAAATTCAATCTCGATAAGGAGTTCAAGAGATTATCGAAAATTAAGCCCTGGAAAAATGCTAAATTCAATCTCGATAAGGAGTTCCAAAGATTATCGAAAATTAAGCCCTGGAAAAATGCTAAATTCAATCTCGATTGAGTCTCTGATACACCAAAACGTCTAATCAGTGATAGAACTATACTAGGTAAAATCAGGGAGTGTTTTAATGAATTCTACCGAGACGGTGCAGCACATTGTTGGTCGACATTTCGAATTATTGATGAAGATGTCAATGTACCCAACATCGATGCTACTATGAACGATGAAAGAGCAGCTGAGATAATTTTACATCTTGGCTGGAAATTCACGGGTAAATTGCAAAGCAATTCCCATCAGAAGTATTTTTTCAGAATAAAATTCATTATCGAAGTCGAAGGCAAATGGATTATCAAGGATAAATTTGAACCAATCCTCAAGGATAAAAAAACTGTCATTGTAAGTAGAGATTCCAAACCAGGAATTCTAACTGGAATTGACAAACCATACTACGAGAGATCTTATCCTGTAACAGCAATTGTTTATGGGATATATCTGTTAAATGATAAACCCGATATTGCAAAACTAGCTCCTATGAAATATTCTAGTTCACTGAATTGTGTAGCAGCACGGGTAATGGAACACTTCACAAATGCATCCCGAGGAAATAAACTAACTGATCTGCGACGTAGGAAAATAACCGAATGGGAACTGACAGTGAAACAGCACAGTGCAAAGATTTCTGATATAGCTAAATTAGAAGCATCATTAAAATTCCCAATATCAGTAACGACAATAACCGGAGAAGTATTATACGAACCGAAATATCAATCGCGAGGAGCTCCAATCAAAATTATTGATCATAAAAAACACGCGTTGACGGCTGCAGTAACAATATTTCCACGAGATAGAACCGTGACATATATCCCTAAGGAGTTCGTCGGGGATGTTTTTTATAATGAGAAATTATTCGATGCTATTCACACGCTGTGTAAGGATGATCCTGTGTCAGTGTGGTTACTTAGAAGTGATGAAGATCCCGAAATAGGATTTGATCAATTTGTAAGACCAAATGGTGAATTATATCGCGTTGAAGAATTAGATAACAGAATGAGAAAAATCACTAGTGAATTTGCCTTGCAATTTCCATTTTCATCGGAAAATCCAAAAGAGATTTCATTCCATGAAAAACTACTCGCGGATAGCTTCACAATTCAATCAGTGGTAGCTCACTTCGCAAGAGAAAAAAACTCATGGCGTCCAACACAAAGTGATTTTCTCGAGGACGTTAAATTGAGTTGCGTCGATTTGGTCATGGAGGACTGTGGAATACAAAATACCATCGTGGCGGTATGATTTCAATTGATATATCCGCGTGTTATCCTGGAAGTTTTCTCGGGTATGGAGAATGTAGTAACTATTTTAAACGATTTGGACACCCCACACATGAAATGACTCGTGTTGCGATTAATGGGCCATTACCTGATTTTGATTTAACCGGATTCGCTCGTGTGATATCATTTGAACTCGCTACAGGGTTACATCCGTGTAGTTATGTTTGGCTTGGTAGACATATATCTGAAAAGGCCTGGATGCCAATAGTGTTACTACGATATATGATTGATTGTGGTATGCTAATATCGTTGATTGTTTCCGAAGCTATTATATGCTATCGAGCTCAGAAAGAAGTTTGGCTACCACAACCCGATCTAGATCGTATAATTAGCGAACAGCGAAAACAGTTTCCAGATGGAAATTAGAAGAATTTCAATGAAGAACAAATCATGAATTGGTCTAAGGAGTTATTTGAAATTAAAAAAGAACAAGCAAAAGATTTTGGACGAAGAATAATCGGTAAATTTACCCAGGGTGGAAGATACGACAATGCAAAATATTCTTCGCGGTTGATCATAGACATCGCTGAATACGATTTTATTGTAATGGATTTAACGAAACAGGGAAAACTTGTAAATCGTAAAGACGCTTTCCTATCCGATGGAAGACGATTAGGTACAATTGTTACTTATTGTGATGGATATATTAAACAATATACGCATTTGAGAAGTTCTATGCTAGCTTATGCTTCTATCAATTTATTTTCGATGATAAATAGATTTCCTAATACCGCAGTTAGAGTAGCCACTGATTCTATGTATATCCACGAGAAATACAAATCAGATGTAGCTAAATTCACAGATCCGGAGGCAAATTGGGGATGTTGGAGATTTAAAAAGGAGACGCTACATGAGTATTGTGAATCGGCAGATGTTACCATGGATGAAAAGTACTTAAAGTGTGATGAAATTCAATCCGAATTTTCTAATGCACCACCGGTATCTGATCCAATATGTAGATACAAGACAGTTTATTTAAACGGTTGTGGTGGATCAGGAAAGACAACTCGTGCAATTGAATTATATCATAGAAACGCTAGCGTTTCAAAATCAAACATGATTGTCTTAACACCAACTTACAGACTCGCCAGAGAGATGAAACAACGAGGGGTAAATGCCTGTACTTATCATAGTTTCTTTCGATGGAAAGGCGATGAATGGACTCCTGATCGAATGGGTGATAAATTCATTCCTGAAATCATAATTTGGGATGAAATATGCACAGTATCGTTGAAAGTATTACAAACATTTCTTGAGTGGTTGTTATTGAAAAATACAAAAGTTGTTATGTGCGGTGATCACGGCCAACCACCACCATTTGTTGGTGCATCCCCACATGAATGGCTAAAGGGTTTTGTAGACTATTATGAAGAAATTAACACTGATTATAGATCACTTGATGAACAATTACGAGAATTCAAAGCGCTAATTAGATTACAACCGGATAAAATCCAGTGTGAAATAGCGCGTGAAATAATTTCAGAAACTCCCATGAATGATTTTTGGGAAACGTGGAGACCAAACGATTTGATAATTGCAAGTAGAAAAATAGTCAGAGACACACTTCAGATGAAGTTATTTGAAATGCATAAAGAAAAATTTGCAACACTTCCAGTACCCTTGTGTTATAGGCCTTCGGATACACGAACACAATATAGAAGTTGATATTCCAAGACCAAAATCCGAAGGATTTCAAAGACAGAATCGTCCGATTAAATCGTTCAACAATTGCCTGATCGCGATGTAGTGCAGTATGACCCCGTCTGATGGTGACATTGTGATCTTTCATCGCAGATAAAACAGCGCCTTGAAATTCCTTGCCAGGATCGACTTGTAATAGATTTGGCCAGCGTAGTGGGCCTCGTCGATAAATCTTTTCAAATGCAGAAGCAACTTCAGGTGATGATTTTGTTTTTAGCGGTTCTGCTTGTTTGTATCGACTCGCAACGTCAACTACGGTTAGCGCGTATTTGTAACCGTTGTCATGTGGTAAAAACAATAAATCAGCTTGATGAACTTCATTGGGTACAGTAACATCAAAATGCGAGAAATTGATTTGTTTAGGACGCGGTAGATAAATTTGCCATATAGCCTGTTTGGATAACCAATTAGCCGCAGTGGCCTTTTTCACTTTTGCGGCGTTGGCGAGTTTATTGATTGCAGCGTTACCCCTCCAGTATCCTTTTGGAGAATAATAAATAGATTCCATATTATTAATTACCAGCGCCCATCATCAATTTGCCTTTCATAGCCGATTTTACCAACCACGAAGCCAATTTTTCTTTGAAAGATTTATCAGGAATAGCATTTAACGCATGAATTAATTTCACATCCGCGAGATGCCTGTGTTGCAGATTGCTGCTTTTATATGCAACATCATGAACATGACACGCCTTATCAATGGCGTTTATTGGTTCTTCACCACATCGAGGTTGATTTTGATCATCAAGTCTGATATCTAATCGTGTTCCGAGGCCACAATAGCTATATCCTGGAACGTGCTTTTCTCCTGGATACTTTGCCCACGGCGTTCCAGGGAGTTTTACTAACTTGGCTGCAATATCACCTCCTCGTTTTTTTTTAAAACATCTCCAGATTGTAAAATCTTTGATTTTGTAGAAACAAATCTAAACTTTTTTGTACCACATGTTGCACATCTACCAGTTAGTGCAGATCTGTTATTTTTAGTTGTAATCGTCGTCACATCATTTGTGCTAGTACGCGTTTTACACTTCACACAATATAGATCCATAATTTATGTATAGAGATATGAATATAATTGATTTCTCAGCGACTAAAACAAGAGAACCAGTTAAGCATCATGCAGCGCTACCAAACTCTATCCGCGCAATTATAATCGGGCCATCTGGATCCGGCAAGACGCAATTGCTGCTCAATTTAATAATAAGATGGATGAAGTGGGATAAGTTGCATTTAGTTGCTCCTAGCGTAGATGATCAACGATGCTATGAAGTGTTAAAGGATTTTAACGAGAATGCATCAGAAATTAAAGGTGAAAACGTCATTGATTTTATAACTGATATTGACGAGGCACCATCCGTGGATGACCTTGATGGGAACATTAACAATTTAGTCGTATACGACGATGTGATGTTAGACAATTAAAAAAAACCAGCTAGAATATTTTCCAGAGGCAGGCATAAAAACACCGACGTGATATATGTCACTCAACGATACACTCAGATTCCAAAAGTAATCAGAGATAACTGTAATATTCTTGCTGTGTTTAACGGCGTTGATACACATACGTTACGAAATATTTGGCAGACATGGTGTTCCGATATGGACTTCAATCAATTTAGAAATTTCTTTAGTAATGCTCAGTCAACCCCGCATGGATTTATAACAATAAATTTACATGAACCTCGAACACGATATCGTATCGGACTTGATCAAATGTTTGGTTGAAATCATTTATTATTTTTGTTAATTTGTAGCAGCAGAGAGGGTGATGACCACATCATTGCGACCAAAATTGATTGAAAAATCGTAACGTCTCCGTTTGCTAAATGGAGACTTAATTTTTTTGGGTTAAAATACGAATCATTCTTTTGTCGGAAAAGGGTGGTCTGTTCACCCTCTCTGCTGCTACAAAACATGTGGTTTACGTTCATTTAACTTATACTTGCCAATGAACAGTTGACAGTCAATGCATACACCCATCTCTTTTGTATTTCATCATTAAATGTTAATGATGAACATTTGTAAATATTACCGTTTAAGCAAAATTGGATGATTTTATAAATACATGGGTATCAATATGTAATAATTGAAGAATGAGTGAGCCACAAGCAACTGGCCTCTATAAAGGATAGGAAGAGGTGGTTCACTGTGCTTTCATACAGAGAAATCACACTGAACCTGCAAGGGAGCACCAGTTGTAATTAAGTGAGGTTCTCCTATTTGCTGAGATGTGACCTCGTATCATCAGAAACTAGGACTGTTTCTTCCAATGAGCAAAGATTTGGACACCAACAGGACCATATTATCATCTGTAATAGTCTCAGTAACAGACAAGCCAGGATTATCAGATATGTTCCTGAATTGAGGAGAATCAGAAGATGAAGATATTTTGGGGCTGAGATGAATGTCTGTGCAAGAAATAAGCAAGCTTCGAAATGATTTGCACCTAGATACTGTGGCAATATAATGAAGTGGGTCATATGCTGGTAACATAGCAAGTGATTTAAGATGCAAAAGTACATGCTTTATTCATGGGAGGGCTATGTGAAGTTAGATCCTTATTACCAATCCCCTCAGAAAAAGCAAATGGCCATATCAGAATCTGTGGTGGCTTATGCAAACCACACGTCTTGATGAAATAGAGCCATCATTTATTTTCTTCTTGTGCTGAGGATATAATACTTATTGCTAACCATACTGTTTATGATCCAGACATCCAGGACTGTAATGCTGCTAAACTTGGTAGCAGAATTAAGCCATGGTGGTGATTACTGGACCATTTCAAATTGATTGGCCTCAGATTCAGATGGATCTGTAAAGTACCAGTCCTACAAGGATAATTAAAAGAAATGGTTCATGCATGGCACTAGGGCACCTTGTTCTTAACACACATAAAAGCGCGCAGACAAATGTGCACTGACAAAAGAGAAGTCAAATATGCCTGTCAAATGCACACAATCGAAAGCGCACAGCATAGACTATAAGCCTGTAATCTTAAATAAAATAAAGTAAGTTTCAACCACTGTTTCCAATGAGCAGACATCCACGTGTGTACACTCATAATATTGAGTAGAAATACCATAATGGTTTCAATGATTGTTTTCAATGAGCAGACATCAAGGTGCATATTTATGCAGTACAAGCCTACCTAAAAAACTATAAATACCACATTCATTTTGTAAACATTTAAAAGTCATATCTAACCATCGAAAAGACTGACTTGGAGAAAAGAAAGAGCATATCATAACTGATGGATATCGATATAGAAAAGACAGCATACATACTGACAGCACTAAACTGGTAATAAAGAAACATTATGGCTGGATGTTCTACTGCAATAAGGCTCTGTATACAGTTTCTGGGATGGAATACATGCATTCGATTATCCAAAGCAGTGTCCTCAGACATATCTGAAGCATGGAGCAGATTTATTATTGACCATGAGCAATCTATATATGATGGCATCGAGAGACTGGGTAGTATTTATAGTAGTAGAGGGCATAAACAGACCGAAACTAATTCAGAAAAAAACTATAAAAACGACAGTTAAGGTTTTATATGAAAATCAAAATGAAAAAAAAAACACAGAATCAGAGAGCTGTGAACCCACTGAAAGTAATTCAGATAAACTACTATACAACAGTTTCGGTTTCATACGAAGTGTCTATTTGTCAATCAGAGAGTGGATGAACAGACCGAGTTTAAAGTCTCTACAGAGAGAGATCTCTATTTTGCTATCAAACCGAAACACAGACGTATTTGTTGTCGCGGTTTCATTAGCTGCTATAAATTAGCCAAATATTCTATCTAGTCCTATCCGATATCGTGTTTGAGGATCATGTAAATTTATCTTTATAAATCCATGTGGGGTTGATGTTGCAAGACTAAAGAAATTTTTTAATTTTTAGTTATATCCATGTCACCGCTACACTAGGTCTGATGAATGTGTTTAAATGTGTAATTATCAACACCTTTAAACACTGAAAGAATATTACAATTGTTTCTGGTCACCTTAGGTATTTTTGTATAACCCTGAGTAACATAGATTACATCAATAATTTTGTGTCTAAGTAGTCAAGATATCCTAGCAGGGTTTGTTTGTCTCGCATCACATCGTCGTACACAACTAGATTATTGATACTCTTGTCAATATCATTAACGCTTGGACCTTCTTTGATATCGGTTATAAATTCAATGACATCTATCCCTGTTAATGATTTTGTGCGCTCGTTAAAATCTCTTAATATCTCGTAGCAATGTTGATCATCTGCTGTCGGGGCCATCACATATAGTTTATATCATTTTATCCACGTCATTCATCAAATTAAGTAACAACTGCGTTTTACCGCTTTCAGATGGTCCAACCATAATCATTTGAACTAAATTGGGTAACATCGCATGATGTTTATCAGATGCTTGTTCTTTTAACGTGGAAAAGTCTGTAATTTCGATTAGATATAACATATATAAATTATGGATTTATATTGTGTTAAATGTAGATCTTGTACACCAACGAGTGATCTGACTCCTGTTGTAACAAAAAATAATATAGATGCAATTAGTGGTAAATGTACACAATGTGGTATAAAAAAAATTTAGATTCGTTAGTATCAAAAAAGAGGTGATATCGCAGTCAAGTTAATAAAACTCCCAGGGATTCCATGGGCCAAATACCTAAGAGAAAAAGCAGCAGAGGGGCGAATCAGACAACTTTTTGAGACATCGATTCGGCTAACCGAGGCTTCCTCGAAATCGTAAAAAAGGTGTCCATTCGGTTAACTAACACTTGTTCGAAATTGAAAAAAAAAAGGACGCCAATGTCGTTGTCGCGCTCCCTCTGCTGCTATGGGGTTAACAATCCTTGAAATCTAAGACTTTACAAACAGACTAATTTGTAAAACCTCACCTCGTAGATCAATTAGATTATTGGACTGGTCAGTGAGTTTGAAATTAATTCTCGTTAACGAATCATTATGACATCGCATATTGACTGGGTTAACTGGATCCTCAATTATTAGAAACCTTGGAGAAGCTGTTGGTGCAAATGAATATAAAACATATCCCTGCTGAGATTGACTTGATCGCTCAAGATTTATTTGATAACTTCCTTCGATAACATCACATACTAAATTCAATGCTATCACCGAGGATATATTCACATTTTGAGGAGCGACATGCCTACCACCACCATCTGGGTCATTATTATATTTGAGGATATTTGTTTGTGGTTTCCATGCGGCAAGTATTTGTAGGAAATACTCATCGAGGAGATCATTAACGGATTTTTTTAGTTATTTTGCGTTATATCCAGGAAATTTGAAGTCTGGTAAATCAGCTTCTGTTATATTGTAACCAGTTAGAAATTTTTGTTTATCCCCGTTTTTGTCATTAATTATTACTTGAATTATTCATTTGTTAATATATTCTATGTCGGATACAAGCTGATTTACTATCCTAACCCATTTTATGATCTCATCACGTGGCTTTGTTATATCAGAGATAAGTTCCTGAAAACTCCGTCGTACTTGGTCTAGTTGTGTTCTATGTAATTGATTAATCTCTTTAAAATAGTCAATTATGTTATTTAAAATGAATACAACGGTAATGGATGAACCAGGCGTTTCTTCAATAACAAAATCTCATTGCATGTTATTGTTATCGAAAAATATGAATGTATTGGCTAATTTTGTATTTTTTATATCATGCAAATCCTCTCGATATGATGGGTTGATTTCATAGTATGATTTTTCGTCTGTGACATAATCAGATTTTTTAGGTTCGGGTATTTGATAAGATGCCTGAGGTGGATTTTCAGGCCAGCCCAGTATTGTTCTTATAGAACTCTGATAGATATCTACGACATAACTGGGTGAGTTTATTTCAATCACAGATGATAATGTTGGTTCATGAACTGTTTTAGCGATTTTCAATTCTGTTGCTCCAGTAATAGATTTTATTCTACGCTGAAATTCATCATTGATTTGTTCAATTTGGTATGACCAAGATGGTATCGAAACAACGTTCCAGCCTGGTTCACCGTTGGGTTTATTCTTACTCGCAAACACAGAGGAATTATTCGGTTGTTGACCACCAAAGGGTGCCGACCTAATATTAGGCCAACTATGGTACACTCGTAGTTTTGCTAACACTATCTCTTTCACGGGAATCGGGGTAGAGAAATTCACACTGAATTCAGGATTCGTTGATGTTATTGAGATCATGCTGGTTTTCGGGTTTGTGTTCTTCGCTATCTGCTGAAGTAGTTCTTGCGGGGTTCCCATTGTTATTATTATTGTCGCGTTCTAATTCTAACATTCGTACAACTGGACCATTCTCGAAAACTCATCCTCGGCTATTGTCGTGTCGTCCAGCGACGACGCTGTCAACTTAGATAATTGCGAGTACGCGCGAGATACCGCAGCATATCTAACAGTGTAATCCTTCAGTTTTTGTTGAGAACACGATATTTTTTTTGCTATCGCGGAGGCTATTCCTGCGGCGGTTGACACCGCAGATATACAAATCGGAACAACAGCCGGAGCGGTCATTGTAACCGATGATATAACAATACCAGCGCCAGCAATTACACCAGACAGTGAGTATACAGCTACATCGATGGCAGTGATTCTTCGTCGGTATTTTTTTCATTTTTGATCGGTACTCCTCAGAAAGAGTTTTGAGTTTCATTTGAAATTCTTTGATGGTGTCATAACGGTATTGTGATGACATTATTGTAAAATCATTTATGATTTCAAATTGCTAGCAATCCAATTTAGTTGTTTACTCAAATCTGCTACAAATTCCACATACCATGTTACTGAAACCCCAACCAAATTTTTATCAGTGGATGTTATCGTGAACTGCTCAATTGTATCCTTGTCGATGATCGTTGATATCATATTGTTGACCCCAGATGAACTCGATATATTAAATTGAGTCGGTGTCACTAGTGTTAATCGATAAATGCCTTTGACGGTCGCGGTAATACTTAATATGTTAGTGGATGGTGTCCACGCAAATGATCCGTATTGAATCGTGTATACTACGTTATTGGTTTTCTCATGAGGAATTTTTGTTTTTTCAAGTATTGTTATCTTTGGCATATCATCTCTGATGATATCGCTGGTTGTTTTAATATCCTCGCGAATAGCTTCTATTCGCTGATTAATCGCTGTTATTTCATCAAGTTTTGTGATAATATCAGCGAGATCCATTTTGACATTGTCTGGTTTAGCATTTTTTTTACCAAAAAATTTATCAATGGAGTCATCGGTCCTGTTGAAGTTTTTACATAATGTAGTAAATTGAGATACACGAATATCATACTCGGATCATAATTTTGCTAAATTATCCATGGAGGTTTTTATTTCCGTGAGTTTCGGAGTGGTCACCGGTGGATTTCCAAGGAAATCTAATAGAGACTTGTCAATATTGTCGATGGCGGTTTTTTGTAATTCAGAAAACCGATCAAATTTAGTTATATGTTCGTTGTATTCATCGCGTGGTTCGTTAAGTCGTTTCACAATAGTTGAAATGTGGTCACCTGGTTTGAGTTTACCCTGATCAGAAACAGCGCTATAGTATCTTCTATTGCGTGTCGTTGTTTAACTAAAATATCATCAAGGGAAACATTACTCCTTTTCAATTTACCCTGACGATCTTGAAATACAACTATTTCATTGGGATCAACACTTGCTAAATTCAACGTCTCGGCTATTTCCTCTTCGATTATTTCTTTTTATATCAACGGTTGAAGTGCCATCGGCATCGGGTTTCTTCGACGGTGAAGGAGGTCGTCTCCAAATATCTACCATGTTATTGTAATACTAATTATTTCTCTAAAATCTTTGTTGACGACTTTGTCGTTGCCAGCAACTACTAGTGTATTCGTGCATGACCAGATGAGGTGGTTTTCCAGATGTTGAAATAGCCGCGAGGACATTTAATACTTCATGACCACATATTGGTGCATCATTTAATTGTTGTGTTGGTAGCGTTGAGTACCAACAAGGGATGTTTAAGTGGTTTATATAACGCATAAATTCCCTCGGCGGCGCTAATCCATATGAATCAAAATAAACAATTGCACGCGGATCAATCACGTATGCGACCCAGTGGGTTCCGGGTCCGCTGCTGTTATCGAGATTAATGATACCGGTTTCAACGTTGTTTGGTTGTGCTGGCAACTGATCTCGCATAAAGACACCTCTGAAGTTTCTTACAGCTAGTATTTTAGCAGCGTCGAGTAAATCAAAATTTGACAACGGAACTATTGTTGTTAATAAACCGTTTCCGGTATTCTCAAACCGCTTCCTTTGTACCATGAATACGGGGTTCCTCGTAGTCTTAGACCCTTTCCTCGTTTCTTTTTTTATATCCGCTCCCGGTTGCTTTCTTTAGTGCCATCCCTGCCACGGTACCAACAGCCCCTAACACAGCAGCTTTAGCCACCGCTGGGGCCGCTGCCGCAATCAACGCTGGAATCGCGGCTAACAGCAGAAACATACCACCTGATTTTATCATAGTTTTGATCGCAGATGCAGAGAGAGTGATCTGAACACCTTTTTAATCTTTGAGAGCATCACTGAAGTGTTTTATCTGACGAGTTGTGAGCGACAATTTATTCACCCCACCAGACATCTGATTGTGTTGCAGCGTTATTGTGGTTCCAAATTTTTTAGCCGATTCCGACTGAAATTGTTTAATTTGACCAAGAGTTAACGCGAAACTAATATGACTATATGACATTATACAATAACAGATTGATCTAATTGCTACATATTTTCCACTGGTGCATCGACTACCCTGATTCGTCCACCAACATCTTCGAGTAGCATTGATTTATCACTGAGAATGACAGCAATCGCTCTGTACTCGGGGATAGCAGTAGCACTACCAACAGGGTGGTTTACACGGGCTCTAAAGTGTATATCAACTACGGATTGTCTGGTTAAGTCAAGATGTTGCAGTGAAAAGTAATAGATCGGATATAAGCTCCTAAAGTCAGCCATGTTGTGATATTTGCAGACCAGTATCAACGTTTTGATCACGTCCCATAAATGTCAACAGACGATACGCGCGTGCTATTTGGTTGGCTTCGTAATTAAGTAGTATATCCTCAGATCAGTTCCTGTTGGCCGTTTATCTTGAATGATACTTCATGAACGCCTGATTGATCAAATATCATATGGCTGCGTGTTTGGAATCCAACTCGCGTCTTATCCTGTAACGAAACAAATATATGACGTGGCGAAGCAATGCCCTTTTTCGATGCCAGGTTCCAAGTAAATACGCCATTAACAGTAGAATCCATAGTATCCGTGGTAGTTGTTAGCCATGATATCAATGATTTACCACCTGTACTCATAAATGATAGTAATCGATCTTCTGCGGTGATTGATGGAGTCATTACTGGCATCCACAGTGACAGTTTGGTTATATTTACTTTACCATCTGGGAGAAGAGCTGCAGCAGCCCCTGCTTCTCGCCAGATTGCATTATTATCATCACAGCCTCGTACGAGTAATACTATATGCTTCGCTCCATAGATAACTTTTCTAACATTTCTACAGAATCTGAAAATATGATGCAGTGGAATCGCGCATGAAAATAATCTACGATCTCCTCTCAACATTACTGCGCGTGTTGCAAACCCTAGATTGAAACGAGTACAATCACCTTTTATAATATCAAAGACACCATCTGGTCTATCCTCATGTTCAACAGATTCATCAGCTGTTGGTTGTGGATCGGATGCAGTAGCTCGCGGTGTCCGTAATTTAAGATATTTATTGTTATCGGCATAATTACTAGTATCTTTAGCGAAAATCATTGATGGACCTGCCGATCTTGTATAATCATCGGAATATCTTGCTAACCCTACTATTGTTGTGGCAACATCAACATCATGTTCTATGGATTCAATCTCTCTTCCATCAATCATATATCTTGCACTGTTAAATAGCGCCATGATACCATTATTGACAAAGCCGACTTTGGCATCTTCAGCATATGGTGTATTCGCCGCAACATTTGTTACGAGTTATCCTTCTATTTCGATAAACGCTTCAGCGGCTAGAAAGTATTTACTGGTATCCTGGACTTGAAGTTCGATCCTTCCTCGAAGATTTGGTTGTACTGCATGATAATAAATAAATTGATAATCGCATACAGAATGATTCTTGAGCACTGTGGCGTCCATATCAAACGCTGTCAGGTGACCGTTTGAACATTTTATTATTTTTATCAGGGTCTAAATTATCGTTTTTTGTCATAATTTTGGCCGGGATCTCAAACCACTTCCCGCTGTCATGTTTGCAACGATATTGTCTTGCCCGCTGGTCGCCAATGACGGAGTTGGCAGCAATGCTAGTTTCTGATCTACTGCGTTATTTATTATTTTGCTAATATTTGCAGTCATGTCTTGTGTTGATGGTAACACTAGCGGTGTTCCTGGTTTCCTTCACCGTCGTACCAGTGACGCTAGTTTATCCTTCGCGGCTGAAAATGCCTTCCCGGCAACATCTCCAACAGCGCTAATACCCTTATCAAGAATAACATCAATGGCTTTCATTGATAATTGTTTTGCTAGTGGTGCCACTTTTGGAGCCATTCTTGCAAATAACCCTGCAATGGTATTACCAAGACCATCACCATAGTACGCGTTATAAACAGGTAATCGTGAATTTACTACATAAACGCTAGTTGGTTTATCATGGTTGTAGTGTACGATCATCTTATTAAACTACTATTTATCTAATGTGGTGATTAGTCACTGTGATAACCATGATGCTCAACTAACTCGTCAATGAGCTCTCGATATACACCAATGTCCATAATGCCACCTTGAAATAACCGCATACAAATATCAGCTGCTTCATTAATTATTTCCGGTGAGTTATTTCCAGCTCGTTTCCCTCCGATTAGAACCTTAAATGGTGCAATATCGCTGAGAATATTTCCAGGGCACTGAATAAGGCCGCTACCTGAAATCCCACTTGGGACACTGGAAAATCCCTCTCCTGCTTTACCAGTTGCACCTTTTTCAGAATCAGCTTCTGATATTTGCTGGGGGAGGGGGGTTGGGATTCAAAAGGTGCAACTGGTATCGGTGGGTTTTCTATTTGAGATATCAACCTTTCAAGTTTCTCAAAGTCTTTATCATTGTGTGGTAGTTGAGACTTACCGATTTTTGCCAAATATAGTTTTGTTCTCCAAGTCTCCCTATCAGTTATAGCGTCTTCATATCCTTCCTTCATATATTGTTCTCACTGACCTATTGGAAAATTATCAACGATAAATCGAGCAAACTCTTTATCAATTTTAATTTTTTTCTTAATTTCATTTATCACATTAGTTTTAAATATCTTTTTAGGGTTAAGATTTCTTTGTTCTGTTTTACCCTTTTCTTCTTTTCTTGCAATAGCACCCTCTTCTTGTACTTCAATAATATCAAGTGGTGGTTCGATAGCATCAATTTCTTCTTGTTCAAGTCGTTCAGGTGGTGGAGAGATAATATCCATATCACCTAGTCGCTCAAATTCTTCTTGAAGATGCCGTTCTTGTTGTTGTTGTTTTATAGCAGCTATTATACCACCAGGAAGTGTTTTTAAAGATTGTTTTGTTTGTTTGGATCGCTTTGCTATTTTTTCAAGCACAGGAAGAAGGGGAGCTTCTTTTCTTTTTGTCCCATCTTCGGGGGGTATCTCCATATATAGCTCGCTCAGTGGCTGATGTTAACCCTTTCGTTGCCGTGGTTATCGGCTTAAACAGTTCTTTAGATCCTGCGGCAAAATCAGTCTGAAGACTCTGTCTAGCTTGTAGTTTATTTCTGACCGACGCGTACGGGTATATACTATTTAATCGCAGCCAATCTCTCACGAGCCAATCGGGTCGTTAATGCTTCATTTACCATTATTGAAATCGTAAACAAATTTCCAATTTGAATCTCGATGCAGTGATTTTGTCACCCGAAAATAATTCCTGAAATCTTTGATTTCAGTGGAAAAAGTCTACGAGAAATCCCATGCAAATTCGACTCTGTGACCCAACCACGCTGATAAAAAAGTGCCACTGCTGTGAAATATCATTTAAGAAATTTCGTTGAAAAGTTGATTTTCTCTAAGTGAAATCCAGGGGTTTTCACTGACTTTTTTTTAGTCGTTGTTGGTCATTTTTTGGCCATTTTGGTGATTTTTTTGACTATTTTGGCCATTTTTAGTTGTTGCTCAATGAAAATTTCGTTGAAAATTTCATTTTCTCTAAATGAAATCCGGGGGTTTTTGCCCTCAGCAATGACCAAAAAAATCATTAAAATCAGTCAAAAAATGGCCAAAATCAGTCAATAAATGGCCAAAATAGTCAAAAATGGCCATAAAACGTATTTACTATGAAAACTTGAGTAATAAAAAAAATATTTTACTATGAAATTTACAACTTCGTTATAGTAAACGCGTTCATTGATAGACACCAGTATAGGATTTCAACCGCTATTGATTATTGACTAAAACCACCTTGTTCTAGTTGAGCGCACATTCCTGTCCACGGTATTATAATACAATACAGTCAATGGAGCATTTATACATGTCTGTTGTCTGTTCAAACAGTGATGTATTTAATAAGAATTTTACACACACAGTTAACTTATACACCCAGAGGTATCCAAAGGGTTTTTTCCATTCTGTTCAATTAGCGCTCGTTATATTTCTGATCTTTGAATTAAGTGTGCGCTTGACCTCATATTCCTGCTACAGTTTCCTTCTTATCCTTTCCACGATAGTAAATAACGGGACAAACACACTGATGTCATTACAGAATACAAGAGAGTAACGGGTAGAATTTTGAAATCGTTTTATCAACGCATACTTCTTTGACAGTACATATTTGTTGCTCATAATAGCGTATTCAATATCCTGGCAGTCGGACATAATTTGATCACAGTTTAAATTGTCTGATAGATGTATTTTTTTAAAACTTCAAATTTGAAATTTTGGTTATGATCTCATTGATATTTTCAAAGTTCATATTATATAATTATATATATTTCTAATACAAAAATAAACAAAAAATTGGGGTGAATTTTGACCCGTTTTTTAGACAGTACAATGCCATTACCTCGTTTTGTTAGGGTGGTTTCTAGGCACACATATATTTAATTAAAGACGGTACAATGCCGTTACCCCGTTTTGTTAAGGTGGTTTCTACGCACACATATATTTAATTAAGGACAGTACAATGCCGTTACCCCGTTTTGTTGGGGAGGTTTCTAGGCACACATATTGGACAGTATACAAAATTACAATGAATGGATATATACAATGACAATGGATGATAAAGGACAACACAGAACTATACAATATATAACAATGAATGAATGGATGATAAATGACAATGGATGACGGGCATTCCTACCCCAAGCACGAAACCAAACCTAAAAAATCGACCTAGTTTGAATGAAAAATTCACACCACGTGACGGTGTGGTTTGGTTTCGTAACTTGAGCTTCGCGCTAAAGCCCAATTATATAGAAAGAAATTTTGCTTATATAGTTTAAAGAAACTGCGGAAGTTAAACAGGAAGAGGTGTGATCGTTATACCTTTCATGGACTTAATACTATTATTGACAATGCTGAAGCAGAACCGAATACTCGAAAAAAAACACTAAAAAAAAATAAAATACAATTGCTTGTAAATATCACGTCGCTGATTCGTTTTCTTACAAAAAAATCAAATAATTGATTATATCAGCTGAAAATCATGATAGTTAAAATCAACCAATCAGAAGGGTCCCATATCGAAATCAGATGACACAACCAATTGAGATCCGTAACTCTTTCTTAAGCCGACATACCCGTACAAGTTATTTCCCTTAATGCTATATAGAAAAGTATAAAATATGATTCAGACGTAAGTAAATTGAGTTTTTTGTCCATTTTTGTGGGAAAAAGAAGATCGATAAATTCCTTCTGCTACTTTTCGTACTGAGGGTACACAAATATCAAAATATTTTCCGGCTTCATACATTGATTGAAATATCATTTGCTCATTATTTTCTATATTAAATGATTTACAGGTCTCGCATTTTTCAAGGATTTTCCAGTTTCTCCTCGTTTTAAATTCTCACTGTGTAACAGCTTGTAGATTACTCAAAAAATTATCAGTCTTAATACCATTTAAGTGATCAATAACAAAACCATCCTTGATCAATCCATGAAAACACTTGTATGCGATTCTGTGATTGAGATAAGTTTTCCTTCCAGCAGTAAATTTCAAATACCCCATATTAGTCACAACACCAACTGGATTCTTCAGTCTTCGGTTTCTGACAATACCATCACAGGATGCCTCATAATTGCTGAGCACAGGATGTGGCCGAAATTCTTGGTTCATTTATATACAATAATATTATTTGCCTAATTAATTAATTGCTTGAAGTATTACTGTGGAATCTTTCAATGTAGTCTTGAGGAGTTCTTATGATTTTGTCAGTCATTGACGGAATCTTTGAAAGAGTTTTTGGGTCATTTATCATAATAACGCTTCAACTCTCTATATCGTTTGCCACCACAACCAAGATACAACTGCGATTTTCCTCTCACCATTACCCCACATCGTAAGCAAGGGACCGGCCCAAGACTTCCACAAAGTACGCTTTGTAAATGATATCCACAGAACTCCTTTCTGCATGATTTGTTAGACGGGGTTACTGATCCTATCATGAGCCATTTGCAATGATTCATTATATAATAAATTCTTTTTTAAAATACTTGTTTTTATTATAACATGATGGAGTTCGAGAGATTATCGAAAAGTAAGCCCTGGAAAAATGCTAAATTCAATCTCGATAGAGTCTACGATACACCAAAGGGTCTAATAGGTGATAGAACTATAATAAGTAGAATTCGTGATTGTTTTGAGGAATTCAAACACGATGGAGCATCTCACTGTTGGTCAACATTTCGAATTGATGGTAGCGTTGATGCTACCAAGAACGACGAAAAAGCAGCCATGATAATTTCACATCTTGGGCGAAAAAGGTATTTTTTTTAGAGTGAAATTCATTGTCCGCTCGGAAAACAGAGATTGGATTATCAGGGATAAATATGACCCCATCCTGAAAGATAAAAAAAACCCGTCACTGTGAGTCGAGATTCCAAACCAAGAATTCTGACTGGAATTGACAAACCATACTACGAGAGATCCTATCCTGTAACCGCAGTTGTTTATGGGATATATCTGGTAAATGATAAACCAAGTATTGAAAAACTAAAACCAATGAAACTGTCATCGTTGAATTGTGTAGCAGAACGAATAATAGAACACTTCATAAATGCGTTGCGTGGAAACAAATTGACATATCTCAGATGCAAAAAAGAAATCCTCCAGTATCCTTTTGGAGAATAATAAATAGATTCCATGTTGTTATTATTTACCAGCACCCATCATTAATTTGCTTTTCATAGCCGATTTTATCAACCACGAAGCTAATTTTACTTTGAAGGATTTATCAGTGATAGAATTCAACGCATGAATTAATTTCACATCTGCGATATGTCTTTGTTGCAGATTGCTGCTTTTATAAGCAACATCATCAGCATGACAAACCTTATCGATGGCGTTTATTGGATTTTCACCGCGTCGGGGTTGGTTTTGATCATCGAGTCTGATATCGTGTCTAGTCCTGGGTCCACAATAACTATACCCTGGAAGGAGTTCTTCTCCTGGATATTTTGCCCATGGTGTTCCTGGGAGTTTTACTAATTTGGCTGCAATATCACCTCCTTATTTTCTTTTAAAACATTTCCAGATTTCATAGAAATAAATCTAAATTTTTTTGTACTACACTGTACACACTTACACTTATTGCTAGTTGTAATCATCGTCAAGTCATCTGTGCCAGTACGCTTTTACATTTCACACAATACAGATCCATAATATATTTATAATAACATGAATGTAATTGATTTTTTGGGGACAAAAACAAGAGAACCAGTTAAGCATCATGCAGCACTACCGAATTCTATTCGCATGATTATAATAGGACCATCTGGAAGTGGCAAGACACAACTGCTACTTAATTTAATAATGAGATGGATGAAATGGGAAAAGTTGTATTTAATAGCCCCGAGTGTAGACGATCAGTGATGCTACGAAGTGTTAAAGGATTACAATGAAAAGACAGCAGAAATTACCGGCGAGGGTATTATTGAATTTATAACAGATATCAAGGAAGCACCGAGTACTGATGATATTGATGGAGTTATTAACATCTTAGTCATCTATGATGATGTCCTGTTAGACAATCAAAAGAATCCTGCAAGGATATTCTCCAGAGGCAAGCATAAAAATACCGACGTGATATATGTCACTCAACGATACACACAAATACCAAAAGTGCTCAGAGATAACTGCAATATTCTTGCTGTATTCAACGGAGTTGAGATACATACGCTACGAAATATTCACCAGACTTGGTGCAACGGAGACATGGATTATAATCTCTTTAGAAATTTCTTTAGTCGCACTCAGTCAACCCCACATGGATTTGTAACGATAAATTTGCATGATCCTAGATCCAGATATCATGTCGGACTTGATCAAATATTCGGTTAACCCATACCAGCAGAGGGGGCGCGACAATGACATTGGTGTCCTTTTTTTATCAATTTCGAACAAGCGTTAGTTAACCGAATGGACGCCTTTTTTTTATTTCGAGGAAGCCTCGGTTTGCCGAATCGACGCCTCAAAAAGTTGTCTGATTTGCCGCTCTGCTGCTGAAAAACATCTTCCAGGATATACTTACTGTGGCCCTTGAACCAAACTCGATATCCAACTTGATAGCCAAGACCAACCAAGACCAGGGAAATATCCGATAAACGCTATTGATAAGGCGTGTCATGCTCATGATGATGCTTATTAAAGGTAGCAATCTGTAACAAAGACATATCGCAGATGTGAAATTGATTCATGCATTGCATTCTATTCCAAATAAATCTTTCAAGGAATCATTAGCTAACTGGTTAGTAAGATCTGCAATGAAAGGTGAACTGGTATTAGGTGCTTGTAATTAATATTAATATCATCATCATCAGTCTCTTGAACTAGTGTGATCGCTGAGGCACTGTGCTGCTGAACATCTGACCAGTTCCCTCCACTTGTCTCGATCATGTGCCAATGCATGTGTCTCTGCAAAGCTTTTTCTGGTCCATTCTATGATGTTGGCGCTCCACTTTTTTCTCTGTCTACTTCTCTTTCTGCCACCTTAGACACTACCTTGCAGTTCTGTTGTTGATATAATGTTGGCTCTAGTGACATAGCCATACCATCTCACCTTTCTCTTTTTGACAGTGGTGAGGAGGTCTTCATAATATCATACTTTGTGCCTGATGATGTTATGCACTTCTTCATTTGTGATGTGGTCCATTCAAGAGATGCTAAGGATGATTCTGTAGCATATCATTTCAAGTGCCTGGATTCTTCGTTGTAAATCTACTGACAGGGTCCAGGCCTCACACGAATACAGAAAGACCGAGATGACTAGTGCTCTCAATAGTCTGATTTTAGTTTTCAGACAGATATTCTTGTCGCTCCAGATGTGTCTTAGCTTTGACATAGCATCCATTGTTTGTGCTGCTCGTGACAATGTTTCTGCACTTGATCCCTCTTTCATGATTATGGAACTAAGATATTTGAAATATCCCACTGTTTCCAATTCCTGTCTTATGACATTAATTTTGGTTGAGATTTCTTTGCCACTATTTGTCATCAGCTTAGTCTTCTTGGCACTTATCTTTATGTCAAATCTTGAACATGTTCCATCCAGGTTCTTCACTAAGGTGGCAAGCTCATCTTCATTGCCTGCCAGCCCATCAATGTCATCTGCAAAGCGGAGGTTGGTGATGTTACGCCCTCCAATGCTGAGTGTCCCACAGTGGTTTTCCAGGCCTTCACTCATGATGCACTCTAAGTAAATGTTGAAAAGTATGGGTGACTGGAGACAGCCTTGCCATACTCCAACTGTTGTCTTCAATCAGTGCCCCACAGACCCTTGAGTAATTACTGCACTGGTAGCCTTGGCGTATAGCTGCCTGATGGTGTTGGTCAACTTTGGACCCATGTTGTACTTCTTCACTGTGGCCCACAATGCCTCTTGCCACACTCTGTCAAAAGCCTTTTTGAAACTATGAACGCATGATAGATGTCTTGCTGATGTTGTGAGTACTTTTCACACAGAATCCTATAGATTTAATATTTGTTCTTTTGTGCTTCTTCCACTCTGGAACCATACCTGTTCTTCACCAATTATTTCTTAGGCTTGAGGGTTCAGTCTGTTCAAGATGATCTTCAGCATCACCTTACTAGCATGGCTGATCAAACTGATGGTTCTGTAATTTTGGTATAGCTGGAGATTGCCTTTTTTGGGGAGTGTTATAATCAGTGACTGGGTCCACTGTGTTGGCCATTCGCCTGTCTGCCAGATCTTGTTGCAGAGTTTTGTTAGTAGCTCTTTCATTGATTCACCACCATTCTTTATAAGTTCAGCTGGGTTGTTGTATAATCCAGCTGCCTTCCCATTGGTCAGTGCTCTTATTGCTGACTGCACCTCTTCTTTGAGAATGGGGAAATCATCATAATTTGTGGAGTTTGGAACTTCAAGCACCTCTGGGTCTCCTGTGGAGTGATGGATATAGTTCTTTACAATACTCAGTCCATCTTTCTGCAATGTCACTTCCAACTGTGAGGCATTTTTCATTTTCGTCTTGAATGGTACTCACTCTTGGTTGCTTCTGTCTGGTGAGGTCTTTCACAATTTGGAATGCCTTTTAGCTGATATTCTTTATCGGACTGCTCTCTATTTTTGTGCACTGTTGTCCAATCCAATCTTCTTTTGCTTTCTTCAAGTTTTTTTTTCTGATATTCTTGTTTATTTCCACTGCCCCTGTTGTGTGTCTGGTGTTTCTCAGGCCTCATCGGGTATCACACAGATTCAGAATCTCCTCTATAACCCAGGGTTTTTCTTTGGGCGACGGAGGCCAATGATGTCCTTGGCAGCTGTTGTCATGACTGTGTTGAAAGTGTATGTCAACACTTTAACATCAACATCCATTACATGTAGTGGAGCAAATTTTCCTCCAATTGTGGCTTGCAATGACTTGCAGATACTAGGGTCCTTCAGTTGTTGAAGGCTGAATTTGAACCAGATTTTCTTTGACTTGTTTTCTTCAACCTCACTCGGAAGTTCAGAATAACGAGGTCGTGATCACTCCGAACATCAGCAGCTGGGAACGTTTTTGTATTTGCTTTATTGATGCCAGTTCGGTACTGGTATTTATTATTCCCAAGAGGATACTGGATGGGTAAATCAGCAATTAGTAAACTCGCCGGTGTGGCAAAAGTCAATCAAGTTACTGCAACTAATTGGTTATCAAGACAGGCGATATGGCAGATTTATCTACCACCAATAAAACAAATTAATTTTGCACATTTTGATGTCATCGTTCCAAATGAATTTCATCAGGCTCATATATTATTTCTGCCCCATTATACTGTTAATACACGGACATACAAATATGCATTAACTGTAGTTGATGTTGCAAGCAGATACAAGGAAGCTGAACCATTGTTGACCAAGGCAGCATCAGAGGTATCGGTTGCATTTGAATGAATTTATCAAAGAGGACCATTACATTGGCCAAATCTATTACAGGTTGATCCTGGGAAGAAATTTAAGGGTGCAGTGTTATCAACGATGAAGTATCATGATGTCACCATCAGACGAGGACATACTGCAATACACTGGTTGTAATCAGATTAATTTCTTAAATTCACTTAATTCTGGATCACACGCTCTTTAATCTGTATTAGTTTTTTTATAATAATCTACAAACTGCTTTAGCCAATCATGCGGAGACAAACCAACAAATGGCGGTGGTTGATCATGATCGCCACACATTCTCACAGCTGCATTTTTTAACAATAGCCAATCAAGAAACAATTTTAATATATCCAACGACACTGTGCACATTTCATCCCAAATAATGATTTTTGGAATATATTTGTAACCCATTCAATCAGGAGTCCATGCGTCACCTTTATACTGAAAGAAACTGAAATAAGTACAGGAATTAACTCCTTGTTGTTTCATCTCTCTGGCAAGTCTGTGTGTGGGTGTAAGCACAATCATGTCTGACTTCGTTTGAAATAATTCGATAACATGAGTCATCTTCCCTGACCTGCCACAGCCATTTAATAAGTAAACAGTTTTATATCTACATATTGGATCGAATAACAAAGGTGCATTCGATAGTTCTGATATTTGATTATTTTTCATGTAATTATCTTCAATCGTAATATCTGCTGATTCAGAATAATCGTGCAACATATCTTGTTTTATTCTCCATGATCCCCAACACTCATAGGAATTTGTAAATTCAGCCACTGCTTCTTTATGTTTGATATCTGTATAAAATGAACATGTGGCGACTCTAACCGCAAATTCAGGAAATATATTTTATCATTGATTGCAAATTGATAAAAACATAAGCCAGCATTGACGTCCTTAGATGGGTGTATTGTGGAGAATCGCCAGCAATGTAGCTAACAACTGTACCAAATTTTGTTCCATCGGCCAAGTTGGCATTTTCACGACTGATATATATATCACTGGTTGTTGCATGCGCGATTATAAATATGTATTCAGCATCATCTAGAATTAATCGTGAATAATGTAGCTTGTGATCATATGCTCCACCCTGGGTGAATTTACCGATTATTCTTCTACTGAGATCCTTTGCATTTTTGTTTTTCATTTCAAAGATCTTCTTGTATCTTTTAACAATATAGTCTTCATCGAGATTAGGAACTTTTTCCTTGTAATCGTTAATAATACTATCAAGAATATCGGGTTGTAGTAACCAAACCGCAGTCTGCACTCGATATGATATAATTGCCAAACAGACAATCAGCGATATCAGTATTTTACAATCGATCATATACTGTAATAACACTATTGGTACCCGGTATTTTTCAGATATAGGTCTACCAATCCAAACATAATAACACAGATGAAGTCCTTTAGCGAATTCAAATGATACCACGTGAGAAAACTTGGTTAGAACAAAATCGGGTAGTGGTCCATTAATCGCAATTCGAGTCATCTCGTGGGTGGGATGTCCAAATCGTTTAAAGTATCAAGCACTTTCTCCATATCCGAGGAAACTTCCTGGATAACACGTAACCATATCAACCGAAAAAAAAGTTTTTGGAATTATATTTAGTATTCCATAATCCAGTGTGACAGTATTCTACACAACTAGCTTGAACATCTGAGAGAAGTTCAAATCATGTTGGGTTCCATAGATTTCTCTCTCTGGCGAAATGAGCTGCAACTGACGGGAATGTAAAATAGCTAGTTATTTCATCGCGCCATGGAGAAATTCCGTACAGCATATTTCACTGTTAGGTTTTACAATGTGGTCGAATTTACGATTCTGTTCTTCAAAACTTTGAAATAACCACACTGACACAGGATCGTCTTTACTTTCTGCGTGAATAAAATCAAACAAATTCCCCGTGTAGTATTTTATGGTTCTATCCCGTCGAAATATTGTTACTGAGTTAGTCCACATGTGTGCGCTATGATCAATGATCTTGATTTCTAGACCAGTATCTACATTTGTATCATGTCAGCAAGCGATGATATATACATGCTATTTGGTTTTGGTCATAATTAAGTAAAACATCTTCGGATGGTTCTTGTTGACCATTTATCCTTAACGAGACTTCATTAACACCTAGTTTGTCAAATATCATAAGCTATGTGTTTGGTTATCTACTCAAGCTTTATCCTGTAACGTAACAAATATATTCTGTGGTGCAGAAACACCCTGTTTTGATGCTATATGCCACGTAAATACACCATTAACAGAACTTGTCATCGTATCCGTCGTAATTGATAACCATGATATCAATGATTTACCACCTGTATCCATAAACGATAGTATTTTTTCTTCTGCGGCAATTGATGGAGTCATTCCTGACATCAACAAAGAGTTTTGTCAGAATTACCCTACCACCATCAACACTAGCAGCATGCCAGATTGCATCACGGTCATCATTTTTTTTGCACGAAAACTACTGAATGTTTCGCTCCAAAGATAAATTTTCTACCGTTTCTGCAAAATCCGAAAATATGAGTTAATAGAGTCACGCATGAAAATAATCTACGCCGTCCCTGAAATATATTTCGACGAGCTGTAAACCCAAAGTTGAAGTTAGGATTATCATTTTTTATAATATCAAAGACAGCAGCTGGTCTTACTTCATGTTCAGTGTCGACTGGTTGTGGATCAGATGCAGTAGCTACTGGTGTCCGTAATTTAACATACATATTATGATCAGTGCTATCCGTAATATCCTTAGCAAATATCATAGATTGTCCAGCCGATCTTGTATAATCATCTGAATATGTAGCTAAACCAATTATTGTTGTGTGAACCTGAACATCATGCTCAATATATTAAATTTCTCTTCCATCAATCATATATGTGGCTCTACTAAACAGCGTGATAATACCATTATTGGCAAAACCAATTCGGGTATCATTTTCATATTCCCCACCACCACCAATTAGAAGTTCTCCTTCTACTTTGATGAAAGCTTCAGCTTGTAGGAAATATTTATTTATCTCTTGAACTTGAAGTTCGATTCTTGATCGGGAATCTGGTTGTATTGCATTATAGGAATAATATTGATAATCTCGTACAGAATCATTTTTGGAAACCGGCACGTCTATATCAAATCCTGGATCGGGTGAAGATTTTAAACATTTTATTTTATATTTATTTATCCAAACCACTTCCCGCTATCATATTTGCAGTAATATCTCCTTGCACATCAGATCCTTGATTTATCAGCGCTGCTAGTTTTTGATCCGCGACTTTGTTTATTATTTTACTAACACTCGCGGGTATAATCTCCGTAGATGGGAATTTTACAGGCATTCGTCGTCGAATCAGGGTAGTTAGTCTTTCTTTAGCCGTGGAAAAACACTTTACCGGCAACATCGCCAAAAGCATTAATACCTTTATCATGAATAACATCTAAAGCTTTCATCGATAATTAATTTGCGATTGGTACTAATTTTTGGAGACATCCTTGCGAATAACCCTTCAACAACATCAATGATACCATCTCCATAATATACTTTATAAATGGGCAATCTTGAATTTACTACGTAAGTCATAGTTGGTTTATAGTGGTTGTAGTGTATGATCATCTTATCTAATTATTATTTATCTAATCGTTGTGATAATCATCAACAAGTTCATCAATAAACCCTCTATAAACACTGATATCCATGATACCACCTTGAAATAATCGTCTACAGATATCAGCGGCTTCATTAATTATTTCCAGAGAGTTATTTCCAGCTCGTTTACCCGCTATGAGAATTTATAATAGTACTATATCGCACAGAATATCATTAGGACAGGGAATGAGATCACTACCGTGAGTTCCACTCAGAGAAAATCCCTCACCACTAGTATAACCAGTTGCGCCTTGCACATCATCAGATTATTCTTCAGATCCCAGCCCCAATCTTTCTTAAACATCATCTGTTATTTCTTCTTGTTGAGGTGGGAAAGGCTCATATTTTGAAGATTTTTTTTCTCTTCCTTTGTTGTTTTCGCTGTTTTTGTTCTTTCAACTTTTTGACGTTTTTGTTATTCTTTTCGCTGTTGCAGTTTTTTCTATTTCTTTCTTTTTTAATTCTTCATATTGACCATATACTTTATCTACCACACCAAGGTATCCTATATACGGTGCACTTTCTGTATCAACTCGGCCTGTTTTAGTTATAAAGTACATCAACCCAGTGTTGCATGCCTTTAATATATGTTTCATGCCCCGGTTTCAACCTTCCTGTTTTATCTTCATAACTCGTAGCAACAAATTCGATATAATCTTTCGGATCACTTTTATCGACTATTGTTAAAGTGTCATCAGTAAATTTATTATGCAATTCGTCGACTGTTTCTTCATCGTTTTTTTTCTGGACCAAACTGAAGTCGTGTCGGACCAGGAAGATTTTGTAAAAGTTCTGATCTTTGTTTAGTTTCTTTTGCTATTCTTTCAAGTTCAGGAAGAACACCTTTTCTTACTTCTTCTCCTTCTTTTCCATATATAACCCTTTTAGTGGTTGTAGTAACGGGTTTGAATAATTTTTCAGCACCTATTACAAAATAAACTTGAGATCCTTGTTGCTGTTGAAGTTTTTGTCTGACAGAATCTCTCACAGGGATACATTTGTTTATTTTCTCTAATCACTTTCAAGCTGGTCTAGTTGTTAACAATTCTTTATTGTTATATCATATGATTTAATTCATAGCAGCTAACGAAACCGCGACAACAATTACGCCTGTGTTTTGGTTTGGTTGCAAAATAGACCAGATCTCTCTCCGTAGAGACTTTAAACTCGGTCTGTTCACCCACTGATTCACAAATTGACAGTTCATAAGAAAAAGAAACTGTTATATATTAGTTTATCTGAATTAGTTTCGGAGGGTTCACCGCTCTCTAGTTCTGTGTTGTTTTTTTTTTTTTTTTCCATTTTGGTTTTCATATGAAACCAAAATTGTCATTTTTATAGTTTTGTCTGAATTAGTTTTGGTCTGTTCACCCCTTCTACTACTATTATACCTTTTCACTGCTTGCTTCCACACTGCTTCTCAATAGTATCTCTGATCCCAACAAGGTCATCACAGAAAGAAATAACCATAGTCCCAGCTTGTAACCTGGACTATAAAAGATAGATCAGGTTGCAAAGGACTCGCACTGGACTGCATTGGGATCTCGCCAAATTGAAACTAAAATTTATAGATGACTTACCAAGTCTATTATCTAAATTGCAACAATACATATGTAGAGTACATATTAATGTATTGCTGAATGCATGTACTAGCAACCCATGCTGGCAACTTCAAATCGGTACCTAGCAACAAAATGATAATCCGACAAAAGATAGAAACCTTTGTCCTCAACTGGAAGAGATGCATGGAAAACAAATATTTCCCTGAGATAAGAAACTGCTCCATGTTACTCCATATTTGATTACTAAAACTCGTGATTTATTTTGTGAAGTCTCCCACATATAAAAATCATGTTACTCTGCACAAGTAGAAGTAGTAACTGAGATATGTGAGTTTTGGTATCAATCCTTCATTGTTCAAAGATGCCGACAATGAAACGCCTAGTTAACATAAGCTGTATAATGTACTACACCGGCTTATTTATCACTACAGAACACAACCTTATGTAAATGGTCTCTTAAAATTTATGTCATGTCCATTTATACATAATTTGCTATGTCCTAATAAAACATCTTTCCAGAGGTAATGGCTTAAAGAAATTGCATTGACTCCTAGATATAATCAAACTTGATTGACTTTGATGAAAAAACTATCAAACAAAATACAGTCTCTACAAGTGGCAAAAACTCCTCCAGTCATGTTTAAAATTCATTCATACATCCTCGCCCGACAGGGTCTCAAGGGGCATAATCCCAGATCCTTAGATCCAGATGGCCAAAAATGCATATTGCACACATAAAACTGCTCCTGATGCAACTATGATCAGAAAATAAACCCAAAAAAAATTGGAAAACTTACCAAAAATGTTAAACTTGACTTAAACAATTTCACAATATTTATTGTCATATGAATTTGTTCTCCAATACTATTAATGCTGAAATTATTTCATGTGTATGTCAGTGCTCACATTGTAATTAAGTCACAATAATTTGTCAATTTTTGCAGCAAATTGATTACACTTATCTCTTTTCATAACAAATCTGTAAAAGAAACACTCAAGTACATCAACTATAAGCAAATAATCCCATACATTCACTTGTCTTTTTCTTCAATGGACACAACCTGCTGATATGCTAATTGATCTTTTTTGGCACAATGAGTCTTTTTCCTTTCAGGCTGGTGCTTGTATTGGCAACATGCAGTGCACATATTCTGACAGAGAGCTACATCTGTTGTTATAGTAATTAATTGCACATTTTCCAGATGCCATCTGAGTTTAATATTTTCTGTATGCAGCTTCTTTTGTAGGTGCTGTTCCAAACTAGTCCATCTGTGATTACCGTAATTCAAATCTTTCTCACAGAGGTCACAAAATGCCAGTCCTCTAGCGATCAGTTTTCTTATCAACCAAACAACTGAATTTTTGTCAACTTTTCACTCCAGCCATTCCCATTTCCATATGTTTTTTTAAAAAGCTTTTATGTAAACTTTTCATATCATGGTCTCTTGCAACAACTCGGTATGCCATATTTTGTAAGGATGCTTCTTCTTTCCATTGCCATCAGTTTCCATTACATGAAGATTCAATAGATGAATTTAAACCTTTGACCAATCAGAATAATCCTTGCACGAGTTGTGTGCTAACTATCATACGGAACAAATAATTTACAAGGGTCATTACACACTTCGACCAAACATACCAGTTTTAAAACACTTGTTAGAAGATGTTATAAAACATGGACTATATCACCTAACTCAAGTCTGGAGAAAGTGAAATTCCACTTTAAAATGAAAAAACATCTGTCAATTACTATGTGCAGATCACACACCTTGTTGGAACTCTTGACATTACAAGTATATATTCCATGACTGATAAAACATGGACCATATATATGGCTTCTGTAGTGATTACAAGCTAAGACAATCAAATATATCAAGTTTCATCACGATGGGACCAGGGTGGTGGTAAGCTCAACCAATTAGCTGTAAGAGCACATCCTTTATACCCATGATTTTCATTATTAACCTCTTTCAAGATGATATAAGCCGAGGTTTCAAAGTTTACCAAACTGGATCTGATATGACTTCCAGAGTGGTGGCAGCCTCAGCAAACTGAACCTAACTTCATTAATATACTTGAATAATCATGTAAGTTCATATTCCAAGTTTGAGCAAATTCATATCAGAATCACAGCATTCTGAGTTTCAACAAACAATTACTGACAGATTCATTCTGATCAATGGAGACAGGAACACATTATAAACTCAACTTGCCTAATAAAGCTTTCCTCCATGTATGTTTTTCAAACTTTGTAAAAACTGTTGGTTCCAAACAAAAACACTCTGACAAACTGAACCAAAATCATTTGGTAAAATATGGTTTTAAATCTATACTGACATTCCAGTATCCATTCTTTGAACTTACAAGTTCATAAACACTGTTTTTCTTACCTGACAATATCGGAGAACTTACAAGTTCATAAACACCGTTTTTCTTACCTGACAATACAGGATGATGTATTTTATTAGCGGAGAACCACCATCATCTGGTGTTTCCCACATCAACCGGTATGACGTTGAATCAGGACTGTCATGGTGAGATGTGACTTGCACTGATTGAGGGACACCTGCAATAAACATAAAATTAAAGTTTACCAGACAGTATTACACTATTTAGTATCATTACTTTGTGTGATACAAATTAAATATCATACTGAAACATATCCGATGCAACTCCCTACAATAATTCTATTAAGAAATGCAAATACGGCCAGTTATGTAATGATGTGAATAAAATATATTTTGTGTGGTATCAATCTTCCACCAGGTTTTAATATTGCAAGCCTTAGATCTAAGTAGATTATGAAAAGTAAATATTTTATATTTAAAAAAAAAACAAATTCTTCTCACATCCACAAAATCAAGAACTCGAGAAAAAAAAATCATTTTTCACCAAACCATCGTGATACTGGCAAAATTAAATAAGTCACCATAAATATAAACTTAAACTTGTTTCACTGAAAATGGAAAACAAAATTAATCCGAAGTTAAAGTTACTTTTCATTTAAGAAGAGTAGAAATAATAAGAGTTTCCAAATGGAACGATTCTGACCATATTGGATGCCAGATCACACCATCTTGATTGAAGACCAATAGAACTCGTAGAATAAAACCCCATGTCAATATGACCATCAATTCTGAATGACTAGCAATCAAGAACAAGAGTTTCAAGATGGTCATTGTGGTGGCAATATTAGACTTTAGACTGCCACCAATTTCATTTAGGACCAACAAGACATCATAAGAATTCTTTTGTTGAAAACCCTATGATAATATGACTTTCCTTTCCGAATCAGCAATAACAGGATTTTCGAGATGTGTACTGTGTTGACTCATTGCACATCAGATTGCCACCAATTTCATTAGAATGAACTAGACACCATTGAAAGTTTTCTGGTAAATACCGGTAAACAAATGTCAAAATAACTTTCCATTCAAAAGGAGTAATAACAGCAACATTTTCAAGATGGATGCTGTGGTGGCCACATCCAATGTTAGATCAGTACCATTTTAGACTAGAACCAACTAGATATGATAAGAAGTAAGAACTCCATGTTAATATAAATATCTATTCTGGAGAAGCAGCAACTGTTAAATTATAAGATTGTCACACACCCAGATAACCCTTCCTTGCCACCAAGAGGATACTAGTATCAATACTATCTACAATTCCCTAAAATACAAATAAACATCTTAATATGATTTGAATGAAAATGGGATATTACAAATAGTATTCCTTACCCTTTTTGGTCTTGAAGATGAAACTTTTCAAAGTCTGTCCCTCTGTGTATATAGCCTGTATTTCTACTAAGTAGTATCTTCTTGGTGTAAGTGATGACAGCTCATAGCTTACAGCTGATGGTAGAATGTTGTCCACAGATTCAAATGGTTTTAAATATTTGGACAGTTCATACTCTGTTCTATCTGGAATTATTTCCACCTACAAGGAATATTCATTTTGAGACATGAGCAGATCTCTACAATCAATATGGCAGGGCTTTTAAACAGGGCAACTTTCATTGGGAAGCCAAAGTTATGAGAATAGGTAATCATGGAAATGAATAAATTTCTTCTAAATGAGTATATGGACCTGAAAGCTGAATGCTAAATTCTAAATCAGGTCCTCATCAATATAAAGATGCATTATAAATTTGGTTGCAATCTAATCTTCCATAGCATTGTTATAATGCAGAACACTTGAAAATGATGAATTATGAAGTGCCACACTCACTACAACCTTTATGGCAGGGCTATTAAACTTGTGTTAGGAAACCAAAGCTAGAAGAACTTGCAATCATGGAAATAAATACATCTCTTCTAAATGATTATTTACAAGGATTTTATTGCAGAATACAGTCTAAATCAAGACATTATCATTATAAAGATGCATTAAAAATTTGGTTGCAATCTAATCTTCCATAGCATTGTTATAATGCAGAACACTTGAAAATGATGAATTATGAAGTGCCACACTCACTACAACCTTTATGGCAGGGCTTTTAAACTTGTGTTAGGAAACCAAAGCTAGAAGAACTTGCAATCATGGAAATAAATACATCTCTTCTAAATGATTATTTACAAGGATTTTATTGCAGAATACAGTCTAAATCAAGACATTATCATTATAAAGATGCATTAAAAATTTGGTTGCAATCTAATCTTCCATAGCATTGTTATAATGCAGAACACTTGAAAATGATGAATTATGAAGTGCCACACTCACTACAATCTTTATGGTAGGAGTTTTAAACTTGTGTTAGGAAACCTAAGCTAGAAGAACTTGCAATCATGGAAATAAATACATCTCTTCTAAATTATTATTTATAAGGATTTAATTGCAGAATAAAAGTTGAAATCAAGACTTCATCAATATAAAGATGCTATTTAAATTTGGTTGAAATCTAATCTTCCTAAGCAATGTTACAGTTCAGGAATTAAAGAAGGCAGTCAATTTCATAACCCTTATAAATGATGACATGGACTGCTAGAAATCAAACTTGTTTAAATTGAACTTTATCAAGGTCTCATCAACATAAAGCAACATGCCAAAGTTCATCAAAATCTAACAATCCTTCATCAAGTAATGCTGCAGAAAGCAAATACTGGATAACTGCCACTGATAGATTGCTGTTGTGGGTTTAAAGCCATTTGTATCTGCACATTAGACTATACATGGTGGACATTATATCTAGTTGCAAAAGAACCCAGGAAATCTCGTAGAAGAAACTCCGAAACATGGGAAAGTCCTGGTAAGCATTTTTCACATACCCACATTAACTGAGATAGAGAATCAAAGCCCCCACGGACAGAGGTGAGATCACAGGGATCTGCAAAGACCACCTGTGGTTCTGTGTCAATCAGTATAACTATAATAGTATAATAGTATAACAGTATAATGATGCTATGAAATATTAGGTCATTCCCAGTCTCACTGATATAAAGCTGCATATTTTTATTTTATTCCAAAATATATCTGGGAAGTTATGCTGCAGATAACTCCCATTAAATTTTGCAAAACCAACAAACTTGAGTAAAGTTATACATGTACTAAAAAGCTGTCAGAAACAGAAAAGATAATCAAACCTGTAGATTTTGTTTGGCAATCCTGGATATTAAATTTGATGTAAGTTCTAATAAATACCAATACACATACCAATCTAGAATAAAGCAACAAGCAATGATAAAGTTATTCTGCAGAAATCAAGTCATGAGGAAAGATGCACTAGGGGAGAAGAAGCATAATGCCTGTAAATGATGATAATGAACACTAAGAACTCAAATCATTCAACCCAAGGTAGAAAACTATACACTGTAGTCATTCAAGGTGTCATTATTATAAAGCTACATAAACAGATTTTACTCCAAAAGACATTGGTCAAGTTATGCTGTAGATATGAAGAGCAAGGGGACTGGCAAGCAGAAGACATGAATCCTTTATTTGATAACTTGGACTGCTGGTAATCATACTAAACTCTCATGAAAATCAAACAAAATACCAATTGCCTGATATCCAACAAACATTGGCAAAATTATTTTTTGCAAACCTAAACATGAGGGTCATAACTCCTGTATATCACATCCACAAATTTGTTAAAGTTCTTATTATTATGAATTAGTGGACCACATTTCATTTGAATCCATCATCTCCCAGTAAAGCTTTCTTGCAGAAGCAAAATTGTTAAGTGAATATATGTGATTACTATGGAACTCTGGCAGCATCAACGATTAGAACAGTAACATAATGACTATAGGTCTAGGGGGATACTACAGTAACTTTTAGGACCTTTAGATGTTACGACAGAAAAACTAAAAGTCTTGGGATACCATCAACATTTCTTTCTACTAATCAATCTGATATGTATGTTTGTTACTGTTGGAGTTGAATACTGCAAGAAGAATGTAGCTGGGGGGGGGGGGAGACTGGAAGGGTGTATCCATATAATGTTTGGTTAAGTATTATCCAAGAAACATTTTATTTCATAAACTGGTTTCTTCTTCAAATACATTACCCGATCATAATATCTTTGGAAAACAGGTCAGCGGTTCAGGCATTTACATCCCTTTACCAAAGAGAGAAACCCTGTGTGTGCCACTAAGGTTTCTGAGGCAGCTTTTAAAATTGAAATACCCAGTTGTCGTATAGACTCCATTATGCTGAGACTGATTTTAAGAAGAATTAGAAGAATGTTTTCCCAGAAAGCCAGCAGAAGTCACCTGGTCATGTGAAAGCCAAGGGTAGCTCTCCCTCAGTAACCAAATAACAACCAGAAAGGAAGGAGGTATCAGAACGAGGTTACAGAACACAATTATGTAATCAAAATTTAATAGACAAATGGATCTCACGCAATCATATAATTAAAATTTAATATACAAATGGATCTCAAGCAATGAAAACAACTAATCTTGAGTGTAACTGACCAGTAAAAGTGATCATGAAAAGAGTAGAATTAGATATCACTGTTGGTCAACAAAACATGTGGCTTAAATTCATTTAACTTGTACTTGCCAATGAACAGTTGACGGTCAATGCATACACCCATCTCTTTTGTATTTCATCATTAAATGTTAATGATGAACATTTGTAAATATTACTGTTTAAGTAAAATTGGAAGAGTTTATAAATACAAAGGTATCAATATGGAATAATTGAAGCCTGAGTGAGCCACAAGCAACTGGCCTCTATAAAGGGTAGGAAGAGGTGGTTCACAACAGAGAAATCACACTGAACCTGCAAGGGAGCACCAGTTGTAATTAAGTGAGGTTCACCCATTTGCTGAGATGTGACCTCGTATCATCAGAAACTAGGACTGTTTCTTCCAATGAGCAAAGATTTGGACACCAACAGGACCATATTATCATCTGTAATAGTCTCATTAACAGACAAGCCAGGATGATCAGATATGCTGCTGCATTGAGGAGAATCAGAAGATGAAGATATTTTGGGGCTGAGATGAATGTCTGTGCAAGAAATAAGCAAGCTTCGAAATGATTTGCGCCTAGATACTGTGGCAATATAATGAAGTGGGTCATAGGCTGGTAACATAGCAAGTGATTTAAGATGCAAAAGTACATGCTTTATTCATGGGAGGGCTATGTGATGTTAGATCCTTATTACCCATCCCCTCAAGAAAAGCAAATGGCCATATCAGAATCTGTGGTGGCTTATGCAAACCACACGTCTTGATGAAATAGAGCTATCATTTCTTTTCTTCTTGTGCAAATGATGTACCAGTAATATTTATTGCTAACCATACTGTTTATGATCCAGACATCCAGGACTGTAATGCTGCTAACTTGGTAGCATAATTAAGCCATGGTGGTGATTACTGGAACCATTTGAAATTGATTGGCCTCAGATTGAGATGGATCTGTAAAGTATCAGGCCTACAAGGATAATTAAAAGAAATGGTTCATGCACGGCACTAGGGCACCCTGTTCTTAACACACATCAAAAGCACGCAGACAAATGTGCACCGACAAAAGAGAAGTCAAATATGCCTGTCAAATGCACACAATCAAAAGCGCACAGCATAAACTATAAGCCTGTAATCTTATTACGACTTTGATTGATAAATGTCTAATTTCAAATGAAATAAAGTAATAGTTTCAACCACTGTTTCCAATGAGCAGACATCCACGTGTGTACACTCATAATATTGGGTAGAAATACCATAATGGTTTCAATCATCGTTTTCAATGAGCAGACATCAAGGTGCATATTTATACAATATATGCTTACCTTGAAAACTATAAATACCATATTCATTTTGTAAACAATTTAAACATCATATCTAACCATCGAAAAGACTGGTTTGCAGAAAAGAAAGAGCATATCATAAGTGATGGATATTGATATAGAAAAGACAGCATACATACTGACAGCAGTGCATCATGGAAATGTTGTAAACATGAATGTCATTGTGATTTATAATTTATGCTTTGCGTGCTTTTTTCTTGTGCGCTCTTTTGTTGGCACCCTTTTGACATGCACGCTAACGAAAAGATGCAATGACACTTGAATGCCCTGCCACCTTAATAGCAACTGAGTTCTAAGTCACTAAACTGATATTATACTGGATGTTCCACTACAATATGGCTCTGTATACACTTTCTGGGATGGAATACATGCATTAGATTATCCAAAGCAGTGTCCTCAGACATATCTAAAGCATGGAGCAGATTTATTATTGACCATGAGCAATCTATATTTGGTGGCATAGAGAGACTGGGTAGTAATTATAGTAGTAGATGGGGTGAACAGACCGAAACAAATTCAGACAAAACTAGAAAAACGACAGTTTCGGTTTCATATGAAAACCAAAATAAAAAAACAAAAATTAAAAAAAAAACAGAGAGCAATGAACCCACCGAAACTAATTCAGATAAACTAATATATAACAGTTTCGGTTTCATACGATGTGTCTATTTGTCAATCAGAGAGTGGGTGAACAGACCGAATTCAAAGACTCTAATGAGAGAGATCTCGACTATTTTGCAACCCAACCGAATCACAGACATATTTGTTGTCACGGTTTCATTAGCTGCTATAAATTAGCCAAATATTCTATCTAGTCCTATCCGATATCACGTTTGAGGATCGTGTAAATTTATCGTTATAAATCCATGTGGGGTTGATGTTGTATGACTAAAGAATTTTTTTAATTTATTTATATCCATGTCACCGCTACGCCAGGTCTGATAAACATGTTTAAGTGTGTAATTATTAACCCCATTAAACACTGAAAGAATATTACAATTGTTTCTAGTCACCTTAGGTATTTGAGCATAACCCTGGGTAACATAGATTACATCAATAATTTTGTGTCTACCTAGTCAAAATATCCTAGAAGGGTTTGTTTGTTTGTCTCGCATCACATCGTTGTACACAACTAGATTATTTATACTCTTGTCAATACCATTCACGCTTGGAGGTTCTTTGATATCGGTTATAAATTCAATGACATCTCTCCCTGTTAATGATTTTGCGCGCTCGTTAAAATCTTTTAAAATCTCGTAGCAATGTTGATCATCTGCTGTCGGGGCTATCACATATAGTTTATCCCATTTCATCCACTTTCGTAATCAAATTAAGTAACAAGTGCATTTAACCGCTTCCAAATGGTCTAATTATAATTATTTGAACTAAATTGGGTAACACTGCATGATGTTTAGCAGGTGGTCGTTCTTTTAACGCGGAAAAGTCTGTAATTTCGATTAGACATAACATATATAAATTATGGATTTATATTGTGTGAAATGTAGATCCCGTACACCAACAAGTGATCTGACTCCTGTTTTAACAAAAAATAATATAGTTGCAATTAGTGGTAAATGTACACAATGTGGTATAAACAAAATTAGATTCGTTATTATCAAAAAAGAGGTGATATCTTAGCCAAGTTAATAAAACTCCCAGGGACTCCATGGGCCAAATACCCAGGAGAAAAACATCTTCCAGGATATAATTACTGTGGTCCTGGAACCAGACTCGATATCCTACTTGATAGTCAAGACGAACCAAGACCAGGTGAATATCTGATAAACGCTATTGATAAGGCGTGTCATGCTCATGATGTTGTTTATAAAAGTAGCAATCTGCAACAAAGACATATCGCAGATGTGAAATTGATTCATGCGTTGAATTCTATTCCATATAAATCTTTCAAGGAATCATTAGCTAACTTGTTAGTAAGATCTGCAATGAAAGGTAAACTGGTATTAAGTGCTGGTAATTAATATTAATATCATCATCATCATCAGTCTCTTGAACTAGCGTGGTCGTTGAGGAACTGTGCTGCTGAACATCTGACCAGTTCCTCTCCACTTGTCTCGATCATGTGCCAATGCCAGTGTCTCTGCAAAGCTTTTCCTGGTCCATTCTGTGATGTTGGCACTCCACTTTTATCTCTGTCTACCTCTCCTTCTACCACCTTAGACACTACCCTGCAGTTCTGTTGTGGATATAATGTTGGCTCTAGTGATATAGCCATACCATTTCAACTTTCTCTTTTTGACAGTGGTGAGGAGGTCTTCATAATGGCATATTTTGTGTCTGATGGTGTTACGCTATTCTTCATTTGTGATGTGGCCCATGTAAGAGATGCCAAGAATGATTCTGAACCATCTCATTTCAAGTGCCTGGATTCTTCGTTGTAATTCTGCTGACAGGATCCAGGCCTCACACGAATACAGAAAGATTTAGATGACTAGTGCTCTCAATAGTCTGATTTTAGTTTTCAGACAGATATTCTTGTCTCTCCAGATGTGTCTTAGCTTAGACATAGCATCCATTGTTTGTGCTGCTCGTGACAAAATTTCTGCTCTTGATCCCTCATCCGTGATTATGGAACTAAGATAATTGAAATGGCCCACTGTTTCCAGTTCCTGTCTTCTGATGTTAATCTTGGTTGAGATTTGTTTGCCACTATTTGTCATTAGCTTCGTCTTCTCTGCACTTATCTCCATGTCAAATCTTGAAGATGTTTCATCCAGGTTCATCAATAAGGTGGCAAGCTCATCTTCACTGCCTGCCAGCCCATCAATGTCATCTGCAAAGCGGAGGGTGGTGATGTTACGCCCTCCAATGCTGAGTGTCCCAAAGTGGTTTTCCAGGGTTTCACTCATGATGCGCTCTAAGTAAATGTTGAATAGTGTGGGTGACAAGAGACAGCCTTGCCATACTCCAATTGTTGTCTTGAACCAGTCCGTCACAGACCCTTGAGTAATTACTGCACTGGTAGCCTTGGAGTATAGCTGCTTGATGGTGTTGGTCAACTTTGGATACATGTTGTACTTCTTCATTGTGGCCCACAATGCCTCTGGCCACACTCTGTCAAAAGCCTTTTTGAAACTATGAACACATGATAGATGTCTTACTGCTGTTGTGAGTACTTTTCAGAAAGAACCCTAAGATTGAATATTTGTTCTGTTGTGCTTCTTCCACTCTGGAACCATGCCTGTTCTTCAGCAGATTATTTCTTCTGCTTGTGGGTTCAGTCTGTTCAAGATGATCTTCAGCATCACCTTACTAGCATGGCTGATCAAACTGATGGTTCTGTAATTTTGGCATAGCTGGAGATTGCCTTTTTTCGGGAGTGTTATAATCAGTGACTGGGTCCACTGTGTTGGCCATTCGCCTGTCTGCCAGATCTTGTTGCCGATTTTTGTTAGTAGCTCTTTCACTGATTCACCACCATTCTTGATAAGTTCAGCTGGAATGTTGTCCACTCCAGCCACCTTCCCATTCGTCAGTGCTCTTATTGCTGACTGCACCTCTTCTTTAAGAATGGGGAAATCATCATCATTTGTGGAGTTCAGAACTAGAAGCACCTCTAGGTCTCCTGTGGCGTGATGGTTATAGAGTTCTTTACAATACTCAGTCCATCTTTCTGTAAATGTCACTTGCTTCTGTGAGGCATTATTCATTTTCGTCTTGAATGGTATTGACTCTTGGTTGCTTCTGTCTGGTGAGGTCTTTCGCAATTTGGAATGCCTTTTAGCTGTTATTCTTTATCAGACTGCTCTCTATTTTTGTGCACTTTTGTCCAATCCAATGTTCTTTTGCTTTCTTCAAGTTTTTTCTGATATTCTTGTTTATTTCCACTGCCCCTGTTGTGTCTGGTATTTTTGAGGTCTCTAAGGGCATCACACAGATTCAGAATCTCCTCTGTAACCTAAGTTTTTTCTTTGGGCGATGGAGGCCAATGATGTCCTTGGCAGCTGTTGTCATGACTGTGTTGAAAGTGTCTGTCATCACTTTAACATCAACATCCATTACATCTAGTGGAGCAAATTGTCCTCCAATTCTGGCTTGGAATGACTTGCAGATATTAGGATCCTTCAGTTGTTGAAGATTGAGTTTGAGCCTGATTTTCTTTGGCTCGTTAATTTTCTTCAACCTCACTCGGAAGTTCATAATGATGAGGTCGTGATCACTCCCAAGATCAGCACCTGCGAACGTTCTTGTTTTTGCTCTATTGATACCAGATAGGTACCGTTATTTATTATTCCCAAGAGGATACTGGAGGGGTAAATCATCAATTAATAAACTCGCCAGCGTGGCAAAAGCCAAAAAAGTTACTGCAACATATTGGTTATCAAGAGAGGTGGTAGAGCAGATTTATCTACCACCACTAAAACAAATTAATTTTGCACATTTTGATGTCATCGTTCCAATTGAAGTTCATCAGGCTGATATATTATTTCTGCTGCGTGATACTGTCAATACACGGACATACAAATATGCATTAACTGTAGTTGATGTTGCGAACAGATACAAGGAAGAAGAACCATTGTTGGCCATGGCGGCATCAGAGGTATCTGTTGCATTTGACCAAATTTATCAACAAAGACCTTTACAGTGGCCAAATCTATTACAGGTTGATCCTGGGAAGAAATTTCAGGGTGCAGTGTTATCAATGATGAAGCGTCATGATGTTACCATCAGACGAGGACATACTGCAATACACAGTGATCAGGCAATTGTTGAATGATTTAATCAAACACTTGGTGAACGGTTATTTGGATATCAATACGCGAAGGAATTTATCGAAGATAAAACAATCATGTGAATGGGTTGAAAAATTACCAAGTGTGATAACTGCGCTAAATAATGAAATTACTTGAACAATCAATATGAAACCTATTAATGCGATTCAAAAAAAAGTATATAACCGTACAAAATACACAAAATGATTTTTCAATACAGCAAATACTCAGCAATATCACTGTGAGATATTTAAATGAATCGGGTGAACTTAAAGGTGGTTAAAAAAGTTACTGATCCTATTTGGAGTGTCACATTGCATAAAATATATAGCATAACAAGATCCATGGGTAGATGTGCAATCTATAGATTAGATTCACCAGCTTCTCAGCATGCATTTACATGTGAACAGTTACAAGTGATACCTGAGGATACACAATTACCGCCATGATCACTTAACTAGCACCTCTGCATCTTTTGCACTCTAGACTGGTCAGCATAACTTTTTCTAGTATGACCTAAGTGGCTATCTTTTCTATCTGCGATAAATTGGCGAGGATCTTTATCCAAATACTGCCAAAGCATTATACAATTACAGCTTGCACAGTGATTATTCTGTTGTTGTTTCAGCATCATTATAAATCCTACATCAATATCAAATTCTGAATTATTTTTCTTATCAAGTTGTTTATAACCATCAAGTTTTTTTCTTATTATATCATTGCTGACAATATCGCTGATAGTGGTGTCATTAGAATCTAAAATGACTCTACGAAGTTGATTTATTCTTCTAAGTCATGAAACTGCGAGATAAACTAAATTCGACCACTTGATGCGATCAACTACGATCCAAACAATTGTATCAGAGATGGTTAACCCCTCAGATTAATGTATCATCATTGCGTATCATAGCATCCAGGGAGATTTGTCAGCACGTAATGCATCTTCGACAACACTGATATCAACCAGAACAATATCATTTAACACGATTGTTTGTTTTTCTATCTGTCCGGGAATATCAACTTCAATATTCTGTCTTCGTGAATCAGCTGGTCTATAACACAATGGCACTGGAAGTGTTACAAATTTTTCTTCATGTAATTGAAACAACCACTTTTGAAGTGTGTCTCTGACTATTTTTCTACTTCCTACTATCAAAAAGTTTGGTCTCGTTGCTTCCCAAAAATCATTTAACAAGGTTTCTGAAATTATTTGACGCGTTATTTCGCATTGGATTTTATTCGGTTGTAATCTTATTAATTTCTTGAACTCACTTAATTCTGGATCACACACTCTTTAATCTGTATTAATTTCTTCATAATAATCTACAAATTGCTTTAGCCAATCATGCAGAGACAAACCAACAAATGGCGGTGGCTGACCATGATCGCCACACATTCTCATAGCTGCTTTTTTCAATAATAGCCAATCAAGAAACATTTTTAATATATCCAACGTCACTGTGCATATCTCATCCCAAATAATGATTTTTGGAATATATTTCTAACCCATTCCATCAGGAGTCCATGCGTCACCTTCATGCCGAAAGAAACTGTGATAAGTGCAGGAATTAATTCCTTGTTGTTTCATCTCTCTGGCAAGTCTGTGTGTGGGTGTTAGCACAATCATGTCCAACTTCATTCGAAATAATTTGATAACACGAGTTGTCTTCCCTGACTCGCCACAGCCGTTTAAGTAAACAGTTTTATATCTACATATTGGATTGAATAACAAAGGTGCATAGGATAGTTCTATATTTGATTATTTTTCATGTAATTACCTTCAATCGTAATATCTGCTGATTTAGAATAATCGTGCAACATTTCGTTTTATTCTCCATGATCTCCAACACTCATCAGAATTTGTAAATTCAGCCACTGCTTCTTTATGTTTGATATCTGTATAAAATGAACATGTGGCGACTGTAACCGCAAATTCAGGAAATATATTTATCATCGATACCAAATTGATAGAAACATAAGCCAGCATGGACGCTCTTAGATGGGTGTATTGTGGAGAGTCGCCATCAGTGTAGCTAACAATTTTGGAATTATATTTGGTATTCCATAATACAGTGTGACTGTATTCTACACAACTAGCTTGAACATCTGACAGAAGTTCAAATCGTGTTGGGTTCCATAGATTTCTCTCTCTGGCGAAATGAGCTGCAACTTAAGGGACTGTAAAACAATTTGTTAGTAATTGCTCTGTATTATTCATTGAAAGATTCTCAGCTAGTTTTTTCATAGTGCCATGGAGAGATTCTGTACAGTACATTTCACTGCTAGGTTTTACAAAGTGGTCGAATTTACGATTCAAAACTCTGAAATAACCACAGTGACATGGGATCGTTTTTACTTTCCGCGTGAATAAAATCAAACAAATTCCCCGTGTATTATTTTATGGTTCTATCTCGTGGAAATATTGTTATTGCATTAGTCCACATGTGTGCACTATGATAAATGATCTTGATTGGAGCTTTTTTTAATTTATATTTTTTTTGATTCGTGTAATATTTATCTTGTTATAGTTGCTACGTTTATTGGGAATTTTAATATCTTTTCTAGCTCAACCACATTTTGTATTGTAGCTCTAATAGCCTCAACTATTAGCGCCAATTTGTTTTTATTGTTACATCTTAGATCTGTCAACCCGTTTCCATGTAAAATGCTCTATTACTCATTCGGTTACACAGTTTATCCTTGACCCTGACAGTTTCATATGTTTCAATTTCTCAACACTTGGTTTTTCATTTATTGGATAAATACCATAAACATCCGCAGTCACAGGACAAGCCCGCTCGTAATACAGTTTGTCAATTCCGGTCAATATTCCTATTATTTTTTATTATAGGGTTGTATTTATAATGAATAATCCAGTTTCCTGTTTCTGATAGTATGATGAATTTCACTCTGAAAAAATACTTTTGATGCTCAAGATGCGTTATTATACTCAATGCTTGTTTCTCGCTAATGGTAGCATCAACACTACCAGCGATTAGAAATGTTGACCAAGAGTGAGATGCTCCATCGTGTTTAAATTCGTTAAACGCATTGTAAATTTTAACGATTATGCTTCTATCACTTTTTAGACCCTTATTTGGTGCATCTACGTAGACTCTATCGAGATTGAATTTAACATTTTTCCAGGGTTTGATTTTGGATAATCTCTTGAACTCTTTCATATTATAATTAAAAAAAGTATTTAAATAAAAGTATTTTATAAAATGAATCACTGTAAATGGCTTATGATAGGATCAGTAACCGTTTGTAACAAATTGTGCAGAAACTAATTCTGCGGGTATCATTCACAGAGTGTGCAACGAGGAAGCTTAGGTCCAAAACCTCGTATACAATATGGTGTTGGAGTATGATCAAAAGTACAATTGTGTCCCAGTTGTGGTGGTAAGGGATACAGAGAGCTTAAGCATTATTATGATAAGAGAGTCAAGGACAGCATCTCTGACAGTGTCAATGACAAAGTCATAAGAACTCCAGAGGATTATATTATTAGATTCTCAACAAATAATGATTAAAGCAAATAATCAATTAGTCAAATAAATAAATATGTATATAAATGAGCCATGAATTTCAACCACATCCAACGATCAGCAACTATGAAGCATCACACGATGGTGTAGTCAGAAACCGCAGGCTGATAAAGCCAGTTGGGTTTGTCTTAGATCTTCTGTTGGAAGGAAAAAATATCATTGTCATTGATATGTCTTTGAAGTGTATATGAGAGAAATCCCAGATGTTTTTGTGATTGATCACACCGATTCAAATCCAAAAAATAATTCTTTATCCAATTCACGAGGTATCGCTGAAAGTCAAAATTCCGAATGTGGTCTTAACGGTACTTATAAAACGGTTGGAAAGAGACCTGTAAAATCAATAACGCAGAAGGGCAAATAATTAAGTTTAATGAATGAATGCAGCCAGCAAGTATTTTGATACTGTTATGCTCTTGGTTCTACGTGCTGCAGAAAATATTACTAAATCCGCTTTTTCAAAACAGATTTAGGAAAAAATTCCGTTTACATATATCTTAAGGGGAATAACTCTAACTGGAAAATATATAATCCTGTAAGGGAAATAACTATATTAATGTTGCAAAGAAAATAAATTTATAACACTAAGGGAAATAATCGGGTACATGTATCATCAAAAGTCGAGGTTATTGACTCTCCCCCCACCCCCACCCGACTTTGTCCCTGACTGAATTATTTACAAAACAATATCTTTTTTCTACTTCTGTCAGGTTTACTGCTTCATTTAGATCTTATCAGTAATAATAATTAAGTAACAGAGAATATACGAATCACAAACCGTTCCTGCTGATTTGCGGCTAATAGTTAACTTAAAAAGCATATAGCCACTTTTATCATTGGGGCTCCAGCCTTCGCTTATCGAAATTCAACTGAAAACCACACTCACACCCATGTTGTCACAACAACGTGGATGTGTTTTTGCATTCTCTCGGGGTGATTTTATGGGGTAGTGTGTGGTTTTCAGTTGATCGTAGAGAAGGGCCCCATCTACATGTAAACCAAGCCTATTGAGATTCGCTAGACTGTTTTTGTTGAGAGGCTATGTATTCTGATAGGTTGTGTTGTCATTCATACTGGGTTCGCTATAATCGTGTTGTTCACAGGCTAGGTATTCTGATATGTCATCATCAAACCACGCCTTATATACCTTAATTAAGATTATATGTTGTGCCGTCCTTACAAATAAAAACCGGTATTGTAAATCCTTGGGAAAAAGAGCGGTTGTACCGTACTTATATAAACTTTAATCAGGATTATATGCTGTGCCGTCCTTAAACTGAAAACGGGTCAAAATTGACCCCATTATTTTTTCTTTCAAAGATATATTCATTATATGAGTAATGAAAGTATCAGTGATAAAATTTCAGCTTTTACAACTTTTGAAAATGCAACAAATACAATTAACAGATAAATTAGATTTTGCTAAAATCTGTTCTGACCTTCAATATCTAGAAGACATAACCCTCGGAAATAGATATGCGTTACCGTCTAAATACAAATTTATTAAGGAAATACAAGAATATAAGTTCGTATCTCTCTTTACCACAGTAGAAAAAAATAAGAGCTGATTTATCGAAACAATATGAAATTAAAAAGACAATAAATTTCCAGGTCAGACATTTGAAACAACTTATTCAAAATGAAAGTACTAACATACTTCTAGGAAGCGAAGACGGTTTCTAAGTACAAAGTGACAGCAGGTCAGTGTTATTAGTTTTTTGCACTGCAGAGGATATTTAATAGTAAAACCATAAACGCTAATTATGTTTTATATATCAGCGCTGTGAAATTTACTAGTCAATCGTACGATTTTGTAATTACCTTACCCAAATATGCACTTGATTAACATGAAATCTTAAGATGGAAATCTTACGATGGAAACCTTAATATCGAGATCTTACGATGGAAATTCTTTAGAATTTCACATACAGACTTATTTGTAATATTTCTCGACCCAAGTCAATAAAGTTATTAGATTGGTCAGTGAGTTTCAAATTAAGGGAATCAAAATATTCCAAGGCAATATCCTGATTTATTCGATACTCATTGCCTATCCATTCCTTCTTTTTAATCACCCAAACCCCTCTATCATAACTAACAGGATTTGTTAAATATTGCATATATATGTCTACAGGGGGATCATGATATGATTTATTATCCGTGACATAATCTGACATTTTAAGCTCAGGTAGATTTTGATAAGTTGCTGCCTGAGGAGGGATTTCAGGAAATCCTAGCACTGTTCTGATCGAACTCTGGTAGATATCTATGACATACCCAGGCGAGTTGATTTTAATCGCAGCTAATAATGTTGGTTCATGAACCGTTATAGCGATTTTTCACTCTTTTCATGTAAGGGATATTATTCTACACTGGAGTTCATTATTGATCTGTTCGATTTGATAATTTCCAGATGGTATAGAAACAATGATCCAATCTGGAGTTCCATCTGGTTTATTTTTACTCGTAAGCACCAGGGAATTATTTGGTTGCTGCCCACCAAATGACTTTGATGTAATATTTGGCCAACTGTAGTATACTTTTAATTTTGCTAACGCGATTTCCTTTACCAGTATTGCAGTGGGGAAATTGATACTGAATTCAGAGTTAGTTGAGGTTATTGTGACCATGGTTGTCTTTGGCGGGTTTGTATTCATGGCTTTCTGCTGAAGTAATTCCGTTGTCGATGTCGATGACATTGCCATTGTTGTTATTAATGTGTTGCTTTTCTAATTTTGATGTTGCTATGTGGTAGATGTTCCTCATCTCCGTGAACTTATCTGATATTGTTGTGTCATCGAGAATAGATGATATCAGCCACGACAATTGGGAATAACCCGTTGACGCAATATGTATCTTAATTATATACTTGTGTAGTTTATTCTGACTGCATGTGGATATTTAGTTTGCAATGATGCTAATAACCTGTATAATTGTTGTTGCCACTGAAACACAAATTGTGACAACTACATGTGCCAGCATTGTTACCGCTGATAACAATATACCCATTCCAGCAATAACACTTGAAACAGAATACAAAATAATGTCAACATGAGTAAATCACTAGCAGTATTTATTTATCTTGTGTATTTGTCAGTAAGATTTTTTTTAGTTAAGTTTGAAACTCACGGACTTGATCATATCAATATTGTTGGACATTCATTATAATATTTACTTAAATCAATTATAAATTCTACATACCATGTTTTTGACGCAGATGCTAAATTAACACTGAAAGGGGTTAGACTAATTATTTTGGTGGCTCCCTTATCTATAATAGCACTTGCAGTATTTATTCTCGTAGATGTACTCGAGGACACATTAAACTACTGCTGAAAGCAGGGTCAATCTATAAATACCCCGGACATCTGCAGTAACTTTAATGGTGTTATTTCGAGGTGTCCAGGTGAAAGTTCCATGATGTGTCGAGTACATGGTATTGATATTTTGTTTATATGGTATCTTGATTTTATCAAACCATACAGCGATAGCACGAAAATTAGCAATGATATTGTCCTGTGTTTGTTTAATCGTATCAGTATTTGTTTTTAATATCAGAAAGTTTCATTGGGACAGTCAGCGGAGTACCAAAAAAATTATCTGCGGTCTCATCAATTTTTCTAAAATTCCTACGGAGATTTCCAAATGCGCCTACATGAATATCATACTTGGCTCGCAGCATTGTTAGTTTACCATCTGTGATATTATATTCGTGTTGCAGAATTATTAGTTTACCATCTGTGATATTATATTTGTGTTCCAGCTCTGTTAGTTTATCATCCGTGGTTTTATATTCGTGTTGCAAAGCGGCTACATATTTCTTTTGTCACAGCGTCAGTGTCCAATGTTGGATTACCAAGCACGGTTATTTTATTAGAGTTCATGTCGACATTACCTGTCATTGTGTCACTGGATTTATTTACTTAATTGTTAATACTATATATCACCGTTGAAAAAAGAACGCCTTTTTCAATCATACCAGTAGAATCAAACACCGCTAGGGAATTTTCTGTTTCTCCATTGAGTCTAACTAGAATATCATTCAAGGAAACATTACTTGTTTTCAATTTCCCGTCTTGAAATACAACTATTTCGTTTGGATCCACACTTGCGAGATTTAACATCTCAGATATTTCATCTTTGAAAAAAATATTTTGTACATCTTTTGTTGCCGATATTTCCTCGTTGGGTTTCTTCAGGCTCAAGAGAGCTCTCCCATAAATATCTATCATTATATTTTAAGATCTCTCTACAAAGCGATTACTAGTGTATTCGTGTACGGTTTTATAGGGTGGATTAGTCGATGATGATATAGCATCAAGGACATTAGTTAATTCCTGGCCACATATAGGCGGATTGGTCATTGTATGTATTGGCAGCGTTGAATACCAGCGAGGGATTTTTAATTGGTGTATAAAACACATAAACTCTCTAGGTGGCGCTAACCCGTAAGAATCAAAATAAGCGATTCCATGTGGATCAATCGTGTATGCAACCCAATTAGTTCCAGGTCCACTGCTGTTATCAAGATTATTAATACTGGTTTCAATATTGTTTGGTGTGGAAGGTAATTGATCTTGCATAGAAATGCCTCTGAAGTTTTTAATCGCATATTTTTTAGCAGCATCGAGTAAATCAAAAACAAAATTTGACAGTGATTATAGTAACCCATCCCGGGCAACCTCATACCGTTTCCGCTGTACCATGAATAGGGAGTCCCTGGAAGTACTAGACCCTTTCCTTTTATGGTTCGCCTGTTTTTCTAATATCCTTTTCCAGTTGCCTTTTTAGTGCCATCCCAGCAGCGGTTCCAACTGCTCCTAACGTGGCAGTTTCATGAATGCGGGGGAAGCGGCGGCAATCAATGCTGAAAGCACAGCGAGAAGTGGAAATATACCACCTGATTTAATCATATTTTTGACTGCAAAGGGGTTGAAAATAAGTTGATCGCCAGTTTTTGTTTTTAGTTCCTTATTGAAATGATTAAGTTGGCTTTTAGTCAGCGAGAACTTATTTGGTCTGCCGCTAGCAATCTGATCTTCCTTCAAAGTTATTGTTAACCCGCATGTGCTCACGTTTTTTGATTATAATTTTTTTCACCTGACCAGGAGTCAGAGTTGCATTAACATGACAATATGACATTTTATTTAATACTTGATTGATCTAATTGTCTACATGTTTTTGGAAACATTTGCATGTTTTCTTCTGGTACATCAACGACTCTCATTCATCAACCAGCACCTTCGAGTAATATTTATTTGTTACTGGGAATGACAGCTATTTCTCTGTAAGAACTGTGTACGAAGGGTGGACCTGGAATGTTAGCAGGAGGTTGTGTTACATGAAACCGAAGGTATGTTAACTACACTTTGCCTGGCTAAATCGAGATGTTGCAATGAAAAGTAATAATTCGGATATAGGGTTTTAAAATCGTACTGCGATATTTTTAAACCAGTATCTACATTTAAATCATGCCAGCAAGCAATGATATATACATGCTATTTGGTTTGGTCATAATTACATAAAACATCTTCGGATGGTTCCTGTTGACCGTTTCTCCTCAACAAGACTTCATTAACACCTATTTTGTCAAATATATGGCTATGTGTTTGGTTATCTACTCGTGCTTTATCCTGTAACGCAACAAATATATTCCGTGGTGCAGAAACACCCTGTTTTGATGCCCTATGCCACGTAAATACACCATTAACAGAATTTGTCAACGTATCTGTCATAATTGATAACCATGATATTTTGTCTTCTGTGGGGATTGATGGAGTCATTACTGGCATCAACAATGAGAGTATTGTCAGAATTACACTACCATCATCTTTTTGCAAGAGATCTACAGAATTTTTTGCTCCAAAGATAACTTTTCTAACCTTTCTGCAAAATCCGAAAATATGAGATAATGGAATCGCACATGAAATCAATCTACACCATCCCTGAAATATATTTCGACGAGCTGCAAACCCAAAGTTGAAATTAGGATTACCATTTTCTACAATATCAAAGACAGCAGCTAGACTTACTTCATGTTCAGGGTCGACTGGTTGTGGATCAGATGCAGTAGCTACCGGTGTCCGTAATTTAACATACATATTATGATCAGCGCTATCCGTAATATCCTTAGCAAACATCATAGATGGTCCAGTCAATCTTGTAATCATCTGAATATGTAGCTAAACCAATTATTGTTGTGTAAACATGAACATCATGCTCGATATATTAAATTTCTCTTCCATCAATCATATGTGGCTCTACTAAACAGCGCCATAATACCATTATTGGTAAAACCAATTCGGGTATCATTTTCATATTCCCCGCCAGCAGTTGTTAGAAGTTCTCCTTCTACTTTGATGAAAGCTTCTGCTTTTAGGAAATATTTACTTTTCTGGTAATATTGCATTATACGAATAATACTGATAACCTCGTACAGAATCATTTTTGAAAACCGGCGCATCTGTATCAAATGCTGGATCTGGTGAAGATTTTAAACATTTTATTATATATTTATTGATCCAAACCACTTCCCGCTATCATATTTTCAGTAATATTTCCTTGCGCATCAGATCCTTGATTTATCAGCACTGCTAGTTTTTGATCCGCGACTTGGTTTATTATTTTACTAACACTCGCGGGTATAATCTCCGTAGATGGTAATTTTACCGCTTTTTGTCATCGAATCAGGGTAGTTAGTCTTTCTTTAGCCACCTAAAAAATGCTTTACTGGCACCATCGCCAACAGCACTAATACCTTTATCATGAATAACATCAAAAGCTTTCATCGATAATTAATTTGCGATTGGTACTAATTTTGGAGACATCCTTACGAATAACACTTGAACATCAACGAGACCATCTCCATAATATAATTTATAAACGGGCAATCTTGAATTTACTACATAAGTCATAGTTGGCTTATGGTGGTTGTAGTGTATGATCATCTTATCTAATTTTTATTTATCTAATCGTTGTGATAATCATCAACAAGTTCATCAATAAACCCTCTATATACACTGATATCCATGATACCACCTTGAAATAATCGTTTACAGATATCAGCGGCTTCATTAATTATTTCCGGAGAGTTATTTCCAGCTCGTTTACCCACAAGGAGAATTTCTAATAGTGCTATATCGGACAGAATATTATTAGGACGGGGAACAAGATGACTACAGGGAGTTCCACTCAGAGAAAATCCCTCACCAATAGTATAACCAGTTGCGCCTTGCACATCATCAGATTGTTCTTCAGGTCCCAGCCCCAATCTTTCTTAAACATCATCTGTTATTTCTTCTTGTTGAGGTGGGGATGGCTCATATTTTGAAGATTTTTTTATCTCTTCCTTTGTTGTTTTCGCTGTTTTTGTTCTTTCAATTTTTGCCGTTTTTGTTATTCAGTTCGCTGTTGTATTTTTATCTATTTCTTGCTTTTTTAGTTCTTCATATTGACCATATACTTTATCTACCGCACCGAGGTATCCTATATACGGTGCATTTTTTGTACCAACTCGGCCTGTTTTAGCTATAAAGTACATCCACCCAGTGTTGTATACCTCTAATATATGTTTCATGCCCCAGTTTCAACCTTCCTTTTTTATCTTCATAACTCGTAGCAACAAATTCGATAAAATCTTTCGGATCACTTTTATCGACTATTGTTAAAGTGTCATCAGTAAATTTATTACGCAATTCATCACCTATTGCTTCATCGTTTTCTTCCAGACCAAATTGAAGTCTTGCCGGACCAGGAAGATTTTGTAAAAGTTCTGATCTTTGTTTAGGTTCTTTTGCTATTTTCTCAAATTTCAGGAAGAACACCTCTTTTTACTTCTCCTACTTTTCCATATATAACCCTTTTAGTGGTTGTAGTAACGGGTTTGAATAATTTTTCAGCACCTATTGCAAAATAAACTCGAGATCCTTGTCGTTGTTGAAGTTTTTGTCTGACAGAATCTCTCACAGCGATAAATTTCTTTTTCTCTAATCGCTCTCATGCTAGTCTAGTTGTTAACGATTCTCCTGTCATTATTGTTATATCATATGATTTAATTCATAGCAGCTAACGAAACCACGACAACAAATATGTCTGTGTTTCGGTTTGGTTGCAAAATAGACCAGATCTCTCTCCGTAGAGACTTTAAACTCGGTCTGTTCACCCACTCTCTGATTGACAAATAGAAACTTTGTATGAAACCGAAACTGTTATATATTAGTTTATCTGAATTAGTTTCGGTGGGTTCACCGCTCTCTGGTAACGTGCTGTTTTTGGTGTTTTTTTTTCCATTTTGGTTTTCATATGAAACCGAAACTGTCATTTGTATAGTTTTGTCTGAATTAGTTTTGGTCTGCTCACCCCTTCTACTACTATTATACCTTTTCACTGCTTGTTTCCAAACTGCTTCTCAATAGTATTTTTGGGTGTCTGCATCTCTGATCCCTACAAGATGATCACAAAAAGAAACAACCATTGTCCCAGCTTGTAACCTGGACTATAAAAGATAGATCAGGTTGCAAAGGACTGACACTGGACTGCAGTGGGATCTCACCAAACTGACACTGTAAAATGTATAGATGACTTACCAAGTCTATTATCTAAATTGCAACAATACATATGTAGAGTACATATTAATGTATTGCTGAATGCATGTACTAGCAACCCATGCTGGCAACTTCAAATCGGTACCTAGAAACAAAATGATAATCCGACAAAAGATAGAAACCTTTGTCCTCAATTAGAAGAGATGCAAGGAAAATATGCGTGGAAAACATATATTTCCCTGAGATAGGAAACTGCTCCATGTTACTCCATATCTGAATACTAAAACTCATGATTTATTTTGTGAGATCTCCCACATACAAAAAACATGTTACACTGCACAAGTATTAGTAGTAACTGAGATATGTGAGTTTTGGTGTCAATCCTTCATTGTTCAAAGATGCCAATAATGAAACGCCTAGTTAACATAAGCTGTATAATGCAGTACATTGGCTTATTTATCACTAAAGAACAAAACCTCATGTAAATCGTCCCTTAAACATTATGTCATGTCCATTTATACATATTTTGCTATGTCCTAATAAAACATCTTTCCAGAGGTAATGGCTTAAAGAAATTGCATAGACTCCTAGATATAATCAAACTTGATTGACTTTGATGAAAAAACTATCAAACAAAATACAGTCTCTACAAGTGGCAAAAACTCCTCCAATCATGTTTAACATTAATTCATACATCCTCGCCCGACAGGGTCTCAAGGGGCATAACCCCAGATCCTTAGATCCAGATGGCCAAAAATGCATATTGCACACATAAAAGTGCTCCTCATGCAACTTATGATCATAAAATAAACCAAAAAATATAATCTGAAAAATTACAAAAAATGTTCAACTTGACTTAAACAATTTCACAATATTTATTGTCATATGAATTTGTTTTCCAATACTACTGATGCTGAAATTATTGTTTGTGCATGTCAGTGCTCATATTGTAATTAAGTCACAATAATTTGTCAATTTTCACAGCAAATTATTATACTTATCTCTTTTCATAACAAATCTGTAAAAGAAACACCCAAGTACATCAACTATAAACAAATAATCCCATTAAATCACTTGTCTTCTTCTACAATGGACACAACCTGCTGATATGCTAATTGATCTTTTTTGGCGCAATGAGTCTTTCTCTTTTCAGGCTGGTGCTTGTATTGGCAACATGCAGTGCACATATTCTGACACGGGGCTAATTCTGTTATGTTATAATAATTAATTGCACATTTTCCAGATGCCATCTGAGTTTAATATTTTCTGTATGCAGCTTCTGTATGCAGGTGCTGTTCCAAACTCGTCCAAATGTGATTACCGTAATTCAGATCTTTCTTGCAGAGGTCACAAAGTGCCAGTCCTCTAGCGCTCAGTTTTCTTATCAACCAAACAACTAAATTTTTGTTAACTTTTCGCTCCAGCCATTCCCATTTCCATACATTTTTTAAAACCTTTATTTAAACATTTCATGTCATGGTCTCTCTCAACAACTCGGTACGCCATATTTTGTAAGCATGCTTCTTCATTCTATTGCCATCATTTTCCATTACATGAAGATTCAATAGATGAATTTAAACCTTTGACCAATCAGAATAATCCTTGCATGAGTTGTGTGCTAACTATCATACGGAACAAATAATTTACAAGGGTCATTACACACTTCGACCAAACATACCAGTTTTAAAACACTGATTCAAAGATGATATAAAACATGGACTATATCAAGAAATACCTAATTCAAGTCAGGTGAAAAGTGAAATTGCACTTTAAAATGAAGAAACATCTGTCAATTACTATGTGCAGATCACACACATTGTTGGAACTCTTGACATTACAAGTATATATTCCATGACTGATAAAACATGGACCATATATATGGCTTCTGTAGTGAGAACAAGCTAAGACAATCAAATAGATCAAGTTTCATCAAGATGGGACCAGGGTGGTGGTAAGCTCAACCAATTAGCTGTAAGAGCACATCCTTTATACACATGATCTTCATTATTAACCTCTTTCAAGATGATATAAGCCGATGTTCCAAAGTTTACCAAACTGGATCTGATATGTGACTTCCAGAGTGATGGCAGCATCAGCAAACAATGTAATTTCATTAATATACTTGAATAATAATGTAAGATCATATTCCAAGTTGAGCAAATTCATATCTGAATCACAGCATCCTGAGTTTCAACAAACAATTACTGACATCTTGCCTAATAAAGCTTTCCTCCATGTATATTTTTCAAACTTTGTAAAAACTGTTGGTTCCAAACAAAAACACTCCGACAATCTGAACCAAAATGATTTTGTAAAATATGGTTTTAAATCTATACTGACATTCCAGTATCCATTTTTTTAACTTACAATGCATAAACACTGTTTTTCTTACCTCACAATATCGGATGTTGTATTTTATTAGTGGAGATCCTCCATCATCTGGTTTAACCCACATCAGCCGGTATGACGTTGAATCAGGACTGTCACGGTGAGATGTGACCTGCACTGGTTGAGGGACACCTGCAATAAAAATATTAGAATTTACTAGATAATATTTACATTAAGCAGTATAGTCACTTTGTGTCACACAAGTCTCACATAATGCTGTAACATAACCAACAGCATTATCCTAAGACAAAGTCACTAAAGGCTATAAATAACATACTATATTTTTTATATATCTAATTTCATCAGTTTGGTTAACTTTGATGACCCACAATATAAGATAACCAGTAGAACTCATGTCCAGTTCAGCACAATTAAAAGCTCAAATAGATGTCATTTTAGCCAAACCACCAAAAAGAAATAAATCAAGTCACAGTAAACAAAATAAAACTTGTTTCATTAAAATGAAATGATTAAATGCCATAAATAATTTATAAACAAGAGGGATGAATAATCCAGATATCACTCACCTGGATAGTTTACACATCAGCTTGTCACAATCTTCAGGCACATAGTTGTTACATTGGCTATTACTGCTAGTGAGTTATATTTTCCTCCCAAGATTGTATTTAGATATAATCACTTTCTAGGCATAAAAAGAATAATTTATTTAAACAACCAGCACTAATTCCCATATCTTCCACTTTCTGGAAACTCGGCCCTATTCAAAATCCTGTGCAATGCCTATTTAATTAAAAAATTATTTTAACATGCTGAATTTTCAACTCTATTTGATGGCACATTTTTAACCATCGTCTTTTAACCCATTTTGTTACTGGTTGTGACTCATTTTATGCTTAATTTCCCAGGACTTTTTCTAATGGCGGTAAAATTGACAATATATTTGCTTGCTATGTTGTATTTAAGGAAATACAGATTACATTGCTTTTGTCCTAACTAAATAAAACTTTTATAATAGACTTGTGAAGTCGTTTTTGTTGTTGTAGGGTTTTTATAAATGATGAAGGGAAGAACCTGGGAAAACCATGGAAAGAACCACTAGCCCATGAGAAAGCTACTGGCAAGCTTTCTCACATAACCACATTTGCCAAATCAGAGACTCGAACCCATGCAGAAAGAGGTAAGATGGCAGTGATCTGTAACGGTGAATGTTTTAGACCACTCAGGGCCCTCGACTTGTGCAGTTTATACACTTGATGTTTGGCTACAATGGAGTGCAGAAACATTAATTTGCACAAAAAAATAAGGTAGAAAAATTTAAAATAAAATAAATATTCCATTAACTGCATCTTTAAAGCTTTAAACAGACTTTCTCAAAACAAATTTTTCAAACTAATAACATCGGCTTAAAAAAGAAGCAATAAATATGAAATTTTCCATTGTTTTCCTTAACCCTCATTTGTCAATCAGAGACCAACAAATTCTTAATTTGAGTCCCATTTCTGGCACCAAGGTTTATGTTTTACTTGGTCCTACCTCTAGCTATGAATTAAACCAGAGGGAATTTTGATTCGTAACCTTGCACCCCAAGCAATGGTGACTCCTATTTGTTCTTCTATGAACAGGTGTCACAGAACACAAATTCAGCCCACGCAAATATCACTTTTAGCAAAGAAAAAGCTAGATGTTGTCTCCCCATCTAGGTGGCAGTCTGGCAGAGTTATCCTTCCTTGGTACAGGGATTGGCAAATCCAGTGACTTTTTCAGTTACTACTACAGCATAAGGAATCGCATCACGAATGTAGTTCTAGACTATTTTCAGAACCTTTTTTCCTCTCATTTTGGTGCTGATAGAAGTGTTATATTGATGCAGTTTTGGCAGGGATTTAAATGTAATTGTTTATTCTTGAGAATATGAGTTCAAAGAGTGGTTGTCTGCGTGCATATTAGCAACAATGCACATGGAGTCATAAGGTCATGGTGATGATCTCAAAGTGACATCTGTGTTCTGTTTACTTGCTGTTCTGTTTACAGTGCAGCCACTCAACAAAATGTAGTGAAGCTTTGACAAGAACTTCACCATGAAGTCATATTTGGAGGTATTTTAGACTAACATATGATTTGTATTGATTGTCACAGTGGAAAGGTCAGTACTGAGAAATATATGTAGAGAACATATAGTAAAATTAATTGCGATGTAAGTCCTGTCAGGGCAGTATTTATTAAACTTTAAATTGAAGTAAAATATTTATTATTAATGATAGACAAATGACATTTGAATATGTTATATATATTGACTTTGAAAATACAAAAATGAAATTGAAAAATAAAAAATTAATTTTGATTTTAAAATCTTTAGTAAAATTTATTTTAGAAGATCAAAAATATTAACATTTGCCCCTTAAAATGCACATATATAACAGTTTTGGAAATGATATTAAATGATATCAGCATGTTTATACTCCTACACTATATACAAGCTCCAATGATGAATATTTGTCAAATTTTCTCCGCGAAAATATCTTTGTAAGTCAAAATGAGACCTTGATATTAAATATGCGAAGACAAATATCTATTTATATTGGTCATTCAAACTATTTATTAGGGGTCCAAGCAGTTAATTTATGTGTTTATGATTCTCCTGACCACCCATAATCATTCTTATAAATGAATAGCATTACTGTTCATAAAATACTTTAATATGTATCCTGATTTTAGTCATGAAGCATGAACATCTTTAAGCTGCTCATAACATTGCTCCTTGTATTCAAATTTTGGGCTAGCTGGCCACTGCAGTGAGACGAGACTCGATTCTATTACATAATATTTATGCATTGATGGAATATATACACATAAACAGAAGTTAACAGTATTTATCTTGTTTGTGCACTGTCTGCATGATCTGATATACCATATGTTTCAATGGGTAAGTTGTTGAGTCACCCTTAAAATCATTCGAAAATAACATGTTGGCAAATGCACTCCCAACTCAAATTGTATTCTAATTTTTTTTTTTTAAATTTACTTGAGCAAACACACTTTAATCCAATGCACCATCATTTCATCAACCCAACCCTTCTCCTGCACATCTTTTAGATGCATGAGACTGCTCTGGTGGCCTATTGATTAGAGCAACTGCCCAAGATGTGGGAGGTCGTGGATTCAATCTCCGACTGAGTCACACCAAAGACTTCTAAAAATAGTCCTAACAGCTGCCTTGTTTGGCGCTCAGCATTAAGTGGTTGGTGTTAAGACTGGTCGACCTGATGTCACAATAATGTGACTGGGTGGGACATCATGCTAAATGTCTGCGCATGATGCCCCAGTGCCAGACATCACTATAAATTGCCACACTGCAGACATCATAGCGATATTACTGAAAAATTGTTAAAGCTATGTTAAAAGTCCAAATCAAACTTACACACAAACTCACTTTCAGTGCATGAATATCTTTTAGCTTTCCCATACCCTGAAAAATTATCATTGGAGACAACAAAACTCCTGATGCTGAAACTGCAACGACTAAGGTCAGATTTTTAAAATTTAATTTATATCAATCGTGCTATGTCTCACACTTTTAACCCCTATCTTACCAACAATCAATCCAGGAACAAGATCAAAAGAATGTTGTAATTTCATCCATGTTATTGATCATATTGTCGATGAAATCATCTTCTTCTTGTCAGGCCTTCACAAATTAATCTAATGATTTTATTTTCTCCAAAACTCAATGTCCACACATGAAGCACTAAATTGTATCACTTTAAAAACTGTTCAGTTCAGTTTATTTTTTAAATTCCTCTGAATACTGATAAAAGAGAAACATTGGTGGCTTCCCTATGTTGAGTGACTTTGTATATGAAAATTCTTTTTAATAAAATTGAACACATTGGCAAAGTTGGCATGATTTATAATAAAACAACCTTTATATTTGATATCCCTTTGCTAAGTTTAAAGAATGAGTTATTGCTCACTTCCAGTTCTGTTTATTTATCACAATTAATATTGATGGGTATTAATGTCTATGGATAAGAAATACACACAGCAATAACTTGCAATTATAATACTTTTGTAACCCAAAATAGCATTCATGGTGAATGTCTTTTCAAAAAATAATTTTTATTTGTGAGATACTTACATATAGTTATTATAGATATAATACAATCTTGGCTATTTTTGCACCTAATACCATATCATGCATGAATGGCAGATGCCATTGAGCAATCAGTTGATGTTTCCCCGCTCTTGTTTGTGATTAAAATTTTTGGATCCAGTTTTCAGTCAGATAACTGTTTTGAGTACAACCAAACTTGATTTGTTCCTTGATGTTCATATCAATGAACAACGTGTTGTGTGTTATCTAAAATTAACTGATACAGTACGGTATGAATGGCTACACTACACATATGGAGTTTGTGGATATATATTTTTTCTTTAATTCACATAATTGAAAAACAATGAATTAATTATATAAATACAAGATTAGTTTCTTTCATTTTATTATAAAATAAGTGTTTTATTTACTTACTTTATTAAAATATGCAGTGAGTAAGGGTGAATATTCAACACACATTTTTTTTCATTTCTTTAGCCTTGGGACATATGACCTAGAGGAAACAAAGTTCTATGACAGGAAAAAAGAAATTGTTTTATTGTGTCCCAAGATATACAGTAAATTTAATGGCAGAAAGACCTCCATATGTACATGTGGTTATTACAAGAGTATATTTAAAGAACAACTTTAGCTTTCATTCATTATTGTGCTCTAATAAATACACTCATTTGGAAAATGTAATGTCCTCATGCTGTGTTGTGTTAATTAGGAAATATGCAGTTAATGGCAATACGAGTTCCTTAAGTGAAATCATCTTAAAAGAATCTTCATATTTCTGAATAGCTCAAAAAAGAGTGGAACACATGGGACAAAATAGACAACAAATCTGACTTACTACTCTATCTATAATGAATGACAACTGTTTTTTTAATCAACTGGTTTCCTATCATTGTTGATAGTTTTACATTTATGTTGGGATGTGGAGTAAGAACAAGTGCTTATCAAAAAATTGGAATTGTCACCAATGTGAAGTAGCAGCATAAGGCAACCACTTACCTGCCTAGAAAATGTTACATTGAGTCATAATTGCATGAAATTGATAGGAACATTATTTATTTTTCATAGCAACCTGGACAGAGCCAGATTCATCTCAAGAAAATAGCAAATGGCAATGGGGTGTCACATGATACAAGAATTCCATCAATGACACATGCATCATGCTTCATTAATCTTACAAAGGTAGTTGTTCTCAGAATAAATACACATATAATTTGTTGCTCGTTCATTTTGTTTCATTATAAACACTGTGACTTTCATTGAATTTTTTTTCTTCTATAACATCTGATATTATGGTTATTTGTTGATATCATGCAACTACTGTACATATTACGTCAAGAACATGTAGGCATGGAGATTTGTGTACTGTGTGACTAGCAATGCAAATGATGAGTACCAGATAAACTTTCATCAAATCTGTAGTCTCATCATGTCTGTCAGATCATTTAAGGCATAACAATTGTAATAATTTCAATTGATGAGAAAATAAATAAATTTGCTATTGATTTCTTTGCAGGTATTACTCATTGTAACAGTGTTTATGTTTGCTAGGAAATCTTGTACATGGCTACCCTATGATGTCACTATGTTGGCTTACTGTGATGCAAGACCTTCTACATAAGACAAAATATTGGCATCTTGCTCGCCTGTGAACCAACCAGACTTCTTGTTGTTGTAGGATTTAAAGCCATTTCAGCACATGAAAGGCTATACATGGCAGCCAGTATTGTTGATGGAGGAAGAACCCGGGAAAAAACCCAGAAAGAACCACCAACCCATGAGAAGCTACTGGCAAGCTTCTCACATAACTATATTAGCAATCTTAGATTCGAACCCATGCAGACAGAAGTGAGATAGCAGTGATTCATAACGGAGAGCACTTTAGACCACTCGGGGCGCCTACCAACCAGTCTAGTAGAGAACTCTTAACCACTGAGCATTAGGATGGACTATATGTTTATAGTAAGAACTCTGTAAATTTAACTCAATTAAGTTATGACTCATTTACATGATTGTGTCTGCCTACAAGTGATGGTGGAAAATTCTCCATTTATTCCCAGACTTGTATAATTTGTTTGCAACATTCAATGACTTTTCATGGTCTGGAAAAAATATATTATTTCTCTGGACATTTTCTCAATTTCCTGTTAGCAAGGGAAACCTGTACAAGAATCTAATAATCTTCCCAATATTTATTATTTTATTGTTCATTTGCAAGTGTGATGTTGATATAATCTCCATACTATTTAAATGATCAACTGATTTGAACTTTAAAAATGTATCCACAGTAAATAGAACAAGCAAATGGCAGTGCAAGAATGTGGGGTATTTCACATTCAAAGCCCAAAAGCACCACCTAGATCCTAGTCTACATGTACTGTGATTTATTTTATTAAACGTTTATCTATTCATTATTATAACAAAATTGTTGTAATGGATACCTAATTAAACAGTATGACCCTACTTAAGTTTATTGACCTAAAACTATTCCTTCACCACAAAAAATCTCAAATACAGTGGGACCCCACTATAACCCACCACGCTATAACTCGAATTCGGATATAACCCGGTCGTGGCATGGCTCCCGAAATTTCAGGTAATTTATTACAGGTATTTTTCTCAAAGACAAAAAAAAAAAAAAATTAAAAAAAAAAACTAAAAGTTTAATTATCATTCTCATATTCGTCTAAACAGTGCGAAAAAGAACGTGTAGAAAATGTATTATCAAATTTCTTCTAGTTTTGTGCCAAAATAAACGTCGGTAATACGAACCAATTGCTGGGCCTACTGAGAACTTTGATCTTTGTTTATTGTTGAAAAATTACAGCTCATAAGTGTCAATATTAGAATTACTGATTCCTGAGTAATGAAGCCATCGTGTCTACTTTGTGTTTGTCTTGAATGCGTTCCGAATACAATCGTTGCTCAAATAATCTCCGATATATGTTCTCTTAATTTCATACACAACTAAGTAACAGCCAATGCGGCGGTTGATAAAAGATTCTCACCAGAATGTATAAATCAATTAATTTAAGTACATTGTTTATCATCAAAGTGAACTGCCGAGCTAAACAGTGACATAATTCAGTGGTTAAAATACAGCCAGTTCTGCCTGCTGTATTTATTAGAGTACATCAAAAGAACATGACACAATAGCTGGGCGACAAGTTCAAAGGACTTTGAATAGCAGCTTGGGTGGGAAAATGTGCTGAAATTTACAATGACTGAATTCAGAGACAGAAACATCTGAGATGTACATGTAGTTATTATAAGAATACACTTTAGCTTCCATTATTTAATCTATGGATATGTACTATTTCATCATTCATTACGTACACCCGTTACGTAATTTTTGATTTTTTCTTTTCATTGAATTCAGTCACATAATGATCTGTGACAAAATTATTGAATATTTTACATCCATGTGTGGATATTTTCAATGGAAATATTTGTATTATGGATTCAATGTATGTTACAAGATTCGCTGGTGAGTACACGGTGTCGATACTCTTTTCATGCAATAGATTATACATGTATACATAAATTAGACATGTGTATGTACCAATGCATGGTTCTCTGAATAAAGTAATATATTATATCTGCAATTTTTGTTACCACAGCAAATGTTTTTCTCATTTAATATGTATTGATCAAAAATGGTAATTGTGCCATGCATTTTCGCACCAGTCTTTATGTAACCCCCCCCACAAATTAAATCCAAACATGTGTTGGTATTGTACATGGTTGCTTATAACACGGTTCGGTTCATAGCCCGGTCGGATTCTATGGCTCCCAACTACCGTGTTATAGCAGGGTCCCACTGTATTTAGATTATGTAGTACTTCTAAGTTGTTTTAGCTCCATTCTTCAAAAACTAAATACTGTTCAATCAAAATTACTTGACTGGTTGCTTTTATACTAGTACATTAGATCAAATTTCATGTGACTGGTTGCTTTTACATGAGTAAATTAGATCAAAATTTATGTGACTGGTTGCTTTTATAAGGGTAAATTAGATCAATCATTTTAAGAAATACTGATTAGTTAAAATCCTGTTTAGTGTTAAAAGTTTGATTTTAGTTTTCAGATAAATATTCTTGTCTCTGAAGATGGGTCTTAGCTTTGACATAGCTGCCATTGTTTGTGCTCCTCATGACAAAATTTCTGCTCTTGATCCCTCTTCCGTGATTATGGAACCAAGATACTTGAATTGACCCACTGTTACCAGTTCCTGTTCTCTGACTTTAATCTTGGTTGAGATATATTTGCCACTATTTGTCATCAGCTTTGTCTTCTCGACACGTATCTCCATGTTAAATCTGGAAGATGTTTCAAAGTTCATCACTAAGGTGGCACGCTCATCTTCACTGCCTCCCAGCACATCAATGCATCTGTAAAGCGGAGATTGGTGATGTTATGCCCTCCAATGCTGACTGTCCCACAGTGGTTTTCAAGGGCTTTGGTCATGATGCGCTCTAAGTAGATGATGAAAAGTGTGGGTGACAGAAGACAGCCTTGTTGTACTCCAACTGTTGTCTTGAACTAGTCCCTCACAGAACCTTGAGCTGTTACTGCACTGGTAGCCTTGGGGTGCAGCTGCTTGATGGTATTTGTCAACTTCTGACCTGTGTTGTACTTCTTCACTGTGGCCCACAATGCCTCATGCCACACTCTGTCAAAAGCCTTTTTGAAATCTATAAACACATCATAGATGTCTTGTTAATGCTGTACTTTTCACACAGAACCCTTATATTGAATATTTGTTGCATTGTGTGTCTTCCACTTTGGACCCGTGCATGTTCTTCAGTGATTATTTCTTCTGCTTGTGAGTTCAGTCTGTTCAAGATGATCTTCAGCATCACTTTACTAGCATGGCTGATCAAACTGATATTTCTGTAATTTTGGCACAGCTGGAGATTGACTTTTTGGGGAGTGTTATAATCAGTGACTGGGTCCACTGTGTTGGCCATTTGCCTGTCTGCCAGATCTTGTTGCAGATTTTTGTTAGTAACTATATCACTGATTCCCCACCATTCTTGATAAGTTCAGCTGGGATATTGTCTACGCCAGCTGCCTTCCCATTCTTCAGTGCACATAATGCTGACTCCACCTCTTCTTTGAGAATGGGGAAAGCATCATCGTTTTTTGGACTTTGGAACTTCAAGCACCACTGAGTCTCCTGTTAACGAATGGTTGTAGAGATCTTTACAATACTCAGTCCATCTTTCTGCAATTTCACTCCCTTCTGTGAGGCATTTTCCATTTTCATCTTGAATGGAACTGACTCCTGGTTGCTTCTGTCTGGTGAGGTCTTTCACAATTTGGAATATCTTTTTGCTGTTATTCTTTATCAGACTGCTCTCTATTTCTGTGCACTTTTGTCGAATCCAATCTTCTTTTGTTTTTATCAAAGTTTTTCTGATATTCTTGTTTATTTCTCGATACCCCAATGCCCCCTGTTATGCGTCTAGTGTTTTTGAGGTCTCTTCGGGCATCACATAGATTCAGAATCTGTTCTGTAACCCAGGGTTTTTTCTTAAGGCGATGGAGGCCAATGATGGCCTTGGCAGCTGTTGTCATGACTGTGTTGAAAGTATCTGCCATCACTTCATCATCAACATCCATCACAAGGAATGACTTGCAGATGTCAGGGTCTTTCAGTTGTTCGAGGTTGAATTTGAGCCTGATTTTCTTTGGCTTGTTAATTTCCTTCAATCTCACTCGAAAGTTCTGATGACATGGTCATGATCACTCCCAACGTCAGCACCTTGGAACCTTCTTGTTTTTACTCTATTGATGCCAGATTGGTACCGGTTTTGAACCAGTATGTAGTCGATCTGGTTATGATGGGTTCCATTTGGTGTGTGCCATGTCCAGCATCATGAAGCTTTATGTTGACCCAGAGTGTTGGCTAGTGCCAAGTTGTCGTAACTTGCGAACTGGATTAGCTGTCTCCTTCTTTCATTGGTAAGCTCATTCCAGCATTATCAGTGAGTCTTGGGCAAAGGTCGTCTGGAGGGGCCTATCCCTCTCCAGCCCAAGGAGTTGCCAGAAGGGGATGTAGTACGTCCAACTGCCTTAGGGTCTCCACTCCGGATTTTCTTTTAGGGTTTACTCCCTTAGCCTTTGGTTAAGCAAAGCCAACCTGAAAGGCAGCTGGAGACTTGTGTATGGGCAGATTCTTCCATTTCCTGAGCAGATATAGCATCCGCCACTGCCCGCAGATACTTCAGTCAATGTTAAATAACAATGTTACACCACCTGTTATATTTACAGCATGCCTCTACTTTTGTGCAGAGCACGCCAATGTTTTTTTTATATATGAATCTAAAGTTTGAGTCATTAACAGTAATACTGTTTTACATCATGAAAAAAATACTTTTGGGCATTAGCCTGTTGATGAGTTTAGAACTATTACATTCTCAACCTATAACCATGCAGTATTTTTCATATATGTTAAACAGATTTTCAATCAGATGAAACAAAATTACTCAGGAACCAAGCAAGTCATGCCCTAATATATAATCACAGGTACATATGCAGTAAATAAAATGACTAACTCGTATCAAAACTGTTTCCTTCATGGAAATCAAACATGTTTATCAAAGTATGGGTTTCTTACCATGTGCAGAGCTGCCAACACTCCAGACTTGCAAATAGTGAAAAGTGGGATAAACATTTGTGAAGTTTTAACACAGTTAGTGAAAAAGTATACCATGACACTAGCTCCATCCATTTTGAGGGTCAGGACTTAATTATATGAGAATCAGGAAATAAACCTAAAACATTATTTACACTTAACACAAATACAAATTTATTTGCAGCCAATTTAATGATATACATCAATTTCACACTATTTGTCATGATGTGATGCTGTGTCAGACTTGAACTTTCTCAATTGGGCTACGGTAAATTTATTTTCAAAACAGTTCAGGCTTCTTGCTTGCTGTTTAATCATGGTGACTAAAATTGTTGCAAATTTACAGTACCTAAGATGACACTAAAGTTTGTCTTATTTTTCCTTACAATAGGAAACACTATATAACCATCACTGCCTTTTAACCAAATGAAAAAGTCAGGTTATATTCAACCCAAAAACATTTAAAAAACAATGCTATAACATTGGTATCATGTAGGACTTAAGTAAGCGACTTAAAATACTCCAGAAGTGAAATCTGCTTGGTGCTCATCATTGTTCCAATATATACGTGCTGTTTGCACATCTCGTTCTGCCACTGCAGAATACTGGTCATCAGGCATGTCTCAGAATGATATCATTTCTTTAACAACATTGAGGGATCACCTGTTTCCAGGCAGCTTTTGTGTGCTCAGCCCATCCAGCAGAAAGTCAAAAGATTATTTACTTGATGATTTTATTTCTGATAGGTCTAGGAATTCTTTATAATGCTTATATTGTTGTTCTATATTAAGATTTGCATATTTACAACACTGAGTAATTAAATCACAGATTCTTTTATCAATTACATTACTGTAAAAAAAATACATGTATTTAGAAATGGAGATCACACATGCAAACATTATATGGGTAATTAAGTCATCACATAGTTCTTTACCTTTTTAAACAGTCCTGATAGTATCCTTAACTCTCAATTTTACTCTGATTTATAATTATATAGAATATTGAACATAATATGAAGTGCTACTTACACACAGAAAAAAGATCTAGTAAGCAGTATGTTTTAAAGTTTTCATAATGTGTTAAAAGCACCTCTTCTTGGTTTTTAAATTGAATTCCTATAGCAATGCTACAGTAGATCAGTAATTCCAATTTCTAAGGATAGCGGGAAAAGGTAAGAAACAAAACTAAATCCTGTTTTTCGTGATTATATCAAATAATGACTCTACACATTTAGTCATTTTCTGTTTTTAAAAGGAGAAGAACTGCTTGAAGTCATATTGATGCTTGCAAAGTCATGTGATTTGTCAATAATAGTATGCTTAACTTCCGTTGATGAGGCAATATTCACAGAACACGATTCCAAGAAGATGATGCATCTACTAAGTAATTATTCCTAGGTGATGCAGTATCCCACACAAAAAGGAGGACGGATATATAGCAATGTACTCTTATAACTTCATGAAATGTTTACTGTATGTTGCAGAAGCTTAACGTAGACTAGGGACATGAAATTTTATATATATATATATATTCATGCTAGTGATTAAATGAAAAGACAATAATAATTTGCACACATTTTCAAAGATGGTTTCATTTTCCTGGTACTACAATGTACTGTTTTGTGCCTGCTTGGAATAGGGGTATAAACACAAAGTGGTTGAAGAGCAAACAGTATGGACGAAGGATGGACAATTTACAAAATTATCACAGTTATATCATTAATATCCATGAAACTGGAAGTTACTAGTATAAAATATGAAGCTAAGTTATTGACCTGGCCTCGTCTTATACTCCGAATCAACTTAGAAGGATGGACAATTTACAAAATTAGTGAATTTGACTTGTACTCCGCATGGACCTGTTGGCCCAAAAATATAGTATACCACTATTTGTTACTGACTAGCAGCTATATTCTCACCTTTCTCTTCCATCAACTTAACAACTTCCAGTATAGAGGATACTGTGTACGGCTTGCGTGATTTGATGGGAGGCATTTTGAGATAAGTTGTATGATTTATAGGCAGCGGGAGGGGGGGGGAGGAGGAAAGATATTTATATGAATGATTATGACTGAAAAGATACTCATTAAAATATGCAAGCACTATAGTAATGAAAACATTTCCCATGGATAAATTTATTATTTACATCCAGGGAAGGGAGTGGGCATCATTTCCTGTGCTTCTTCATCCACCTGATATTAAAAAAGTAGCGTAATTGATGCGAATTATTGATACAGAACAATGGGGTACCAGCAATACGGTAAGTAGTATTGTTGGCCAAAGCCAATTTAAACAATCGCAACAACTAGATTTGATTGTTGTTGGAAACCAAAGACCAATTTATCAACTACTGGTATAATCAAAGAGAGACACCAAAATGACAGCTGGTTAAGAATCAATATAGGTGATGTGTTGACATTACAATTTGCTTTAAACTGAAATGCTCAACAAAAAATGGATCATTGATGATCTATGAGTAGCAATTGTTACATATATGATTTTAGTTTAGTTTAACCATATTTTGAGAAACTTTGTCAAATACAATTATAAACATATGATTTGGGTATTTGAACAGTAGAAAACATACTGTTGCGGTATTTTATAAATAATCACAAAACATTTGAGTTTTGTCCAACAGTATACTGGAAAATGAAATATCAATGAACCAGCTGCTAAAATGTGATCAGGAACAATGAGGTATGGTTAAAAAGGATGAATAACACAAAATTATGTCAGATTTAGATAATCTAGTACAGTACACTATAGAATCTAATGTATAGTTTATAGACTGTAAGTGTGCAATGTGGCTGGATGAATATTTATATTTTACTACTAATTGTTTTCTTTTGTTTCATGTTTATGAAATATAATACACGCATATGCAAGCACACTAATGACAAAACGTGTAAATATAAATGAAGTCATATTAGATTACAACAATTTATTGACATAGTAATTTAACAAGTCTTTGTACTTTTATGTGACCTGTTTTTGATTATGCGGATGATAGAGCAAATTTAATAGCATACTTGGTACGTGATCCATATACAAGTCGATGCAATTCTTCAATGACATAATCCATAATCAAGTCGACTTAGAGTATAAGACCTGACCTTCAATTAATAAAGTATCAACTTAATGGCCAGACATACAGTACACAGAGTGAAATGTAAAAATATGTTTTTCATGCTGGCATACACTTTTGAGTAATTCTGTTATGTATACATACCTGGGTGGTATCTAGCTAGCTATCTATGTATCTCATTACCTTCAATTATGTCATTGTAATTATCAGTGGAATGACAATCTGTATTTAAATCATAACCATCAACAAATCAGAATGTAAGACAAACTGTTTACAGGAACTTTAAATTACATTATTCAAAGGATGCACAGCAAAAATGCGAATTAATGAGTTTTGATGCAGTTAAGAAAACATTGTGAAAAATTAGAACATGAGTAAATTACTGCAATAATCATTTAACGTAACACAAATTTATTCATTTTTATCAGTTTGCATTTTTGCGGACAATTTATGTATACAACGTCCCGAACGTAAATACTAAATTACAGCAATAAAGAGATTGTGTCTGGTCCATTTGCATACCTGACAATGGTTCTTCTAATTCGTTTTCTATATCAGCGGTTCTTGCGGCTGTTGCATAATGACGTTTGTGAACTGCAAAACCTGCAAATAAAAGGAATATGTATTCACACCCATGCACAAATAAAATATGTATGTAAAGCAACGCGATGTGTTGATAGAAAAGAGAAAATGTTGATAGAAGATGTAAATACTCAGATAAAACAAGAATTGAAATAGTTTTCAGTGAATGAATCTTGAAGGAATCTTAATTTTGATACTTTCTAAAAGTATTTTTCCATAACAAAGAGAAAAGAAGAAACACTTTAGGGCATCGTTTATAAATGAAAATGTTTCATGTTGTAAGCTAATTTTACAATACATTGAGCAAATGTGCAAAAATGCTGTTTTAACCAACTAAAGGACCAGTTTAATTTAAAAGTCTTTCTTTGACCAGATACATTATATATATTTGTTTGTTTATGCTAATGTTCATGATTATAGATTGCATATGAGTCATTTAGTAAAAAGTATTGAACATTTGAAAGAGAACAAATTGGTTTCTTATAGATTCATAATATTCGTAAGATATGTTTCGGATTTGTCTGTACTTTTAAAAAAATGGCGCCAGGTACAAAGCAAAACACTAGGACTCATTAAACCTAACAAATATAATAACTTTAAAAATCATGGTGCTCATGATCAAACCAATCAGTGTAGATTTATCATAGATGACACAGAGAGCTTTTGTGTTGGTAAATGATATGAGCCACATTTGCATCTATGAGTGTTTGAAGGACTCTTGAAACAATTACAATTCCATGCCAAAGAGTTTGGTGCTAATTTCAGTCATGATTATCCCCAACTCATGTCTGTTAAAGGACTGAAATTAAATCAATGAAACAATTTCTGTATCTCTAAGCTAACTAAAAATTCTTACTAAAATGTACTTTTAACCAGCCAAGGCCATATATACTCTATTTTATCTTCACCCATTTCCAGACCTGTTCCCGTATAGCAAATGAAATTTTTCAAACTTCAATCATGCCAATAAAAAAATCCAAATCAACACCACTTTACAAACTTTAAAAAAAAGACTATGAGATTAATGAGATTCAGTATTCCCATTGCAGAACTGCAGTTCACAATCATTCAGTGAGCAAACATTACACATGTAGACTAGTGAAAGTGAGTGCTGATTATAAACATTTTTACAGTATATTTTGTGTTTGTATCCTGTATTGTATTTTGTTTCTATTATAGTATATACTTAATATAAACTTATAAATATTCTACATGACAGGTTTTATATTATTTATATTTTCAAGCATTCAGGTCATCATCAGTCTCTTGACAGAGTGTGGTCGTTGAGGCACTGTGCTGCAAACATCTGACTAGTTGCCTCCACTTGTCTCGATGATGTGAAAAAATCTGTATTTCTGCTCTGTCTACCTCTTCTTCTGCCACCTCGGACACTGCCCTGCAGTTCTGTTGTGGATAGAATGTTGGCACTAGTTGCATGGCCATACCATTTTAGTTTTCTTATTTTGACAGCGGTGAGGAGGTTTTTATAATGGCATACTTTGTGCCTGATGGTGTTTCGCACTTCTTCATTTCTGATTTGGTCCATGTAAGAGATGTCAGTGATGGTTCTGTAGCATCTCATTTCAAGTGCCTCGATTCTTCATTGTAATTCTGCTGTCAAGGTCCAAGCCTCACATGAATACATAACGATTGAGATGACTATAGTCCTCTCAATAATCTGATTATATTTTTCAGACAGATATTCTTGTCACTCCAGATGGGTCTTAGCTTTGACATAGCTACTGTTGTTTGTGCTGTTCTTTATCCCTCTTTGGTGATTATGGAACCAAGATATGTGAATTTGCCCACCATTTCCAGTTTCTGTCCTCTGACTTTATAGTCTTGGCTGAGATTTTGTTTGCCACATTTTTCATCAGCTTTGTCTTCTCGGCACTTATCTCCATGTCAAATCTGGAAGATGTTTCATCCAGGTTCTTCACTAAGGTGGCAAGCGCATCTTTTCTGCATGCCAAGCCATCACTGTCGTCTGCGAAACATAGGTTGCTGAATTTATGTCCTCCAATGCTGACAGTCCCACAATGGTTTTCCAGATGTTCGCTCATGGTGTATTCTAAGTAGATGTTGAAATGCATGAGTGACAGGAGACAGCCTAGCCGTACTCCAACTGTTGTCTTGAACCAGTTCCCCACAGAACATTGAGCAATTACTGCACTGGTAGCCATGGCGTACAGCTGATTGATGGTATTGGTCAACTTTTGACCCATGATGTATTTTTGTCATTCTGGCCCACAATGCATCATGTCACACTCTGTCAAAAGCCTCTTTGAAATCTATGAACACATGATAGATGTCTTGTTGATGTTGTGAGTACTTTTCACACAGACCCAAGGATTGTGATTCTTCCACTCCGGAGCCCTGCCTGTTCTTCAGCGATTATTTCATCTGCTTGTGATATCAGTCTGTTCAAGATGATCTTCAGCATCACCTTACTAGCATGGCTGATCAAAATAACAGTTCTGTAATTTTGGCACAGCTGGAGATTGCCTTTCTGGGGAGCATTATAATTAGTGACTGGGTCCACTGTTTTGGCCATTCGCCTGTCTGCCAGATCTTGTTGCAGATTTCTGTTAGTAGCACTATCATTGATTCACCACCATTCTTGATAAGTTCAGCTGGGATGATGTCCACTCCAGCTGCCTTCCTGTTCTTAAAGTCTCTTATTGCTGACTCCACCTCATTTATGAGAATGGTGAAATCATCATCATTTGTGGAGTTTGAAACTTCAAGCACCTCTGGATCTCCTGTGAACGGATGGTTGTAGAGTTCTTTACAATACTCAGTCCATCTTTCTGCAATGTCACTTGCTTATGTGAGTCATGTTCCGTTTTCGTCTTGAATGGTACTGACTCTTGGTTGCTTCTGTTTGGTGAGGTCTTTCACAATTTGGAATGCCTTTTTGCTGTTATTCTTTATCAGACTGCCCTCTATTTATGTACACGTTTGTCCACTCTAATCTTATTTTGCTTTCTTCAAGATTTTTCTGATATTCTTGTTTATTTTTGGTACTCCACTGTCCATGTTGTGTGTCTGGTGTTTTTGAGGTCTCTTCAAGCATTACATAGATTCTGAATTTCTTTGTAACATAGTGTTTTTTGTTTGGGCGATGGAGGCCAATGATGTTCTTGGCAGCTGTTGTCATGACTGTTGAAAGTGTATGTCATCACTTTAACATGAACATCCATCACAAGGAGTGGAGCAAAGTTTCCTCCAATTGTGGCTTGGAATGACTTGCTGATGTTAGGGTCCTTCAATTGTTTACGGTTGAATTAGAGCCTGATTTTCTTTGGCTTTTTAAATTTCTTCAGAGGTTCATAATGACAAAGTCATGATCACTCCCAACATCAGCAAATGGGAACGTTCTTGTTTGTGCTATATTGATGCCAGCTCAGTAACGGTTTTGAAATAATATGTAGTCGATCTGGTTATGATGGGTTCCATTTGGTGCATGCCATGTCCAGCATCATGAAGCTTTATGTTGGCCCAGGGTGTTGGCTAGTACCAATTTGTAGCTTGCGAACATGAGCAGCCATCTTCCTCTTTCATTGGTATGCTCGTTGCATGATCATTCCAGTCTTTTAGAGCATAGTTGCCAACTCTGGCATTCCAGTCTCCTTGGGTGATGAGGATGTCTTTTTTACTTACCATGCTTATTATACCCTGGAGTTTGTTGTAAAGGTAAAGATACAAAATACAATGGTAATCAAATGAACAAGCTTTTTTTGTTTCAATGAGTAACTCTTGTTACTTGTTCCTTTCCACAGCAAATCTGTACTGTTTGATGTGTAGACATCATCGTTGTACTGGATGCTGCAATCTATTTATTGCTGTTCCATTCAGTTTTCTTTCCTTTGTCTCCTCTCATTGCCATTTGTATTGATTGGGCATTTTAATCAAATGTTTGCTGTTCCATTCATTATTTATTCCTATACTTACCCCCTCATCCCCATTCTCATTAGTTTACAGTAACCTGAACTGAACCGAAAAAAATTGACAGGGGTCTCGAACAAAAAAGATACCCAAAGAACAAAAACAACCCCATGCTTTCAATGCAGTGATTGTTCTGACATGAGTGCATGCAATACTTATTATGAACAAAGATTGTTCTAAATATCCAATTCAAAAGCTGAAAGATAAAGTTTGTTCCCTTCAGCATTCCAGGGGCTCCTTTCTATAGTTCGGAATACTGTACTATTGCTAAAGTGAGCAACAAACTTTATTTGTGCTTGTAGTTGGATAAAGCTATTTTTCAAGGACAGTTGGCTTTTCAATTGATTAAAATAATTTATATATCAAATGATAGCTCTATGATTGCCATAACCTAAATTAGATCACAAAAATAAATTGTTCATTATTAGATTCTATAGAAATAGAGTGATATAACTTACATAACCTGCTTTTTCTTCTGTTCAATATAACTAAACCAATAATAAGAGCCATCTGTATCCCGATTAGGACTAGGATTATCAATATGGTTGGGTTAACCATATGATTTGTATCTGAAAGAAGAAAAGAAACGTGTTTCAATTTTCCGACGATTAGGGTTACACCAACAAGAGAATTCTGAAGTAAAGGAGCATATTTTCCCGTGTCGGGGATCGTTTGGAAGAAAATTATTGTTTACACATGACCTATGCTTTAGATGCTACAAAAATCCTGGCTTATGATGAAGTCCATTTACACGTTGAAGATAAACAGAAACAATGTGCAATAGGTTAAACCTGGTGAACTGAGAAATAAATGGCCAGGATGTTTGGCAAGCACATTACTTGGAAGGTTGTAGGAAAGACCTGTTTCTGATCAAATTTTAAAAGAAAGTATATGAATCATATAAATGGCATAATTTTATAGTTTACTGATAAATATAAAATGATGAGTGGGTATTTGAAAACCGTAATGAGATGGTAGTTTGTTCCATTGCAAAAGACTTGATTTGTTTGTTGTTTTGCATCGTAAATTTCACGTACTGCACATTGAAACTAATAATTATATACGATTTTATAACTATTATATGTTTCTGAAAATGTAGAAATCATGCCGTCATTATATTTGCAATGAATCTCATTTACAACTCAATAACTTGGTGACCAATCACACATATTTATGGGAGTTATTTCTAACATAATGGTGTGGGAGGGGTTAACAGCAAGCAGTAAAGTTATAATTGTGTGTGTTTCTTTTCTCTAGTTATAACATATCCATGCTAGAGTATAAATAATCATTTAGAGTTTATACCTGGGGGTGATTTTAGGATATAATGCAACTGTTATCCAATGAAAGGCAAAGTTAGAGAACAAAATTTTTTATATAAAAACTTGTGCATTTCACCTATTCTGATTTCCCAGGCCGTTTTAGACATTTGGATATGTATGTTGCAGTGTAGGATCAGAATGCATATTTTTATAACTGAGCTTTATAAGACCAGCTATTAATATATTTTCCAGTGTATTTTTAATAGTTTCCATGACAAATCAGTACTGAGGATATGCTTCATCCAGTGGCATGACAATCAGAATCATTTACCACCATATATTGTTTTTGGAAAGTGTTCTTGGAAACAAAAAGCTAACAATAAAAAATAAAAAATCTGTCCAGTTTGCCCAAGTTTCCATAGTGAGATAGTTACTTCTGAGCAATTGATATTGGGGACAATATCAATGTTACTCCTTCTTCTAAATCTATTTAAAAGCTCGCTATTTTATTCTCCAAATATAAATATTTAGCCCAATAATCAGTAGCACAACAAAGTTGTGTTCAGCAAATGTGTACTTTTACAAAGGCATGTTGTTTATCAACAAGGATAGATTAGTTATGCAAAAGCTGCAATGTTTTAAATACTAAGTTTAAAAATCAATCACGTCCCAAAGAATACTCGTGTGGGAGACTGGGTGGTAATTACTGGCCATTGTGCGATCACCTTTGTTTAATAGAAGGTTTTAATTTGCTGGAGACCAGCGTGCAATGTTGCCACTGGCATGCTGGACGTATGCCACTCAGTTTCATGGCGGACAAGGGAAAACAATGAGTAGTGAATCTGTCTGTTCTGGTATAATTAAATGCCATTTTTCAGCAAAAGACAGGCCATACATGGTAGCCAGTATACCTGGTGGAAGAAGAACCCCGAAAACCACCAACCCATGATAAGCCGTTCGCATGCTTTCACATGTACCCACCTTAGCCATGCCTGAGACATGCTGACAGAGGGGAGATAGCAATGATCTAGGACGGTAAGCACTTTAGACCACTTGGCCTCTCTGAGCCTCTCAGTCTATCTGTACAGAAGGCTTTTTACTACAATCCCAGTTAATTCGATCTACAAATCTTATACTTTGTTATAATGTTAAAATAAATATTAAAAACGAAATTAAAAATAAATAATTATGAATTGTTTCTTATGACCACTATACCTATTTTGTCGCCTAGTGGTTAAAGCATCAGCCTCAGATGTACGAGGTCATGAGTTCGAACCCAGGATGTATCATACCATAGTCTGCGGCATCATTCCTCAGTGCTAGGCATTATTTTTAACTGCCATACTGCAGACATTATAGCGATATGACTGAAATGCTTTTAAGGTATTTTAAAATAACAAACACACACTTATAACCACTCGTGAATCTAGATATGAGAATAAAAGAATTTGCATTTACTCTGCGTATACTAGATGCTTGTAACTCAAACTAAACTCTAATGCATCTGATCCCACTCATGCTACTTACAATTCCTAAAGTCAACAAGTGGAGTATTTTGAAATGCATGGAAGCCACCAGAGAATAAAAATGAAAAACTCTCAGGGACAAAAAAATATACACTTGCAAACAAACATGACAATTGGGTTATATAATTCACCTGGAATATAAACCCATGATGCATGCTAAGACCATGATAATAACATTCAGCTCTGCACTGAGAATGAGATTCAAATGAATTGTCATGTAAACCTCTCCTACAATTATATATACTAGTATCATAAGGAGGAGTGTCCTGTGTATCATGAACTCCTGGACACACATATAGGCATTTACTTTCAGCTCTTTAAATATATACCTCTTTCATAATCATACAAGTATCTATTACTTTGAAACCTTAATTATTTTAGAAATGTAAAAAGTACAAATGACTATAAAATATTCCCACATTTTCGCATGATTTCAACCAGAAGATTGTGTATTAAGTCACCTATTTTGTGACACCTTTGATGTCCATTTCTTCCTGTGACACCAATGTACCTATGTTCAGATGAAAATAAAATATTGCACAGCCACTTCAATAGCACATACAAAACTCACAAATATACATAATAAAGAAATAAAAAATTTAATCTAGTATTCCTAAATCTTTTCTAATATTTATCATAATCTTCATTTTAAAACAGATATTGTTGCACACGTAAGATCAAATTAGGAAAATAATGTTGATATTTGTATAAAATGATTAATGCATGATAACGATTATCAGATTTCGATTTCGATAGGAATTGTGAATATACAGAACCTCAATGAATGAATGTACCGCTTTGGAGTTTTATACCTGTTTTGCATACTTCATATATATGCCTCTAAAAGTGAAAATAATATGACACAAAAGACAATGTCACTGGAGGTTTTTTTTTAATTTCTATTTATTATAATTATTACCATTATAAAGCCATTTTCAAAAATAAATTGGTCATCAAAAAAAATATCTTCTTAAAGGATGATTAAAATTAATGTAAAAGTGCTTATTTATCAGATAGAAAATCATACTCCTATTATTATATGTGGTTAGCTAATCTTTGTCTATGATTGTAGATTATACCTTAAGATATAGATCATTTGCAAACATTATGTTTAATTAGAGTCTACTGGATCTTTGCCAGTGTTTTCTAAAATATATGCAAACAGACCAGACGTTTGGAAATTGCATAATACCATAACATTTTGTTTTATTTGTGACGCTCATGTGAATGGGTGGACATGATGCTACATGTCTGCAGCATGATGTGTGAGTGTGAGTTGTGTGTGTGTGTGTCTACACTATTAACATAGCTTTAACAATGTTTCAGTCATATTGCCAAGGTGTCTGCAGTATGACAGTTTACAGTGGTGTCTAGCGATGGGCCATCATACCGCAGACATATATCACCATGTCCCACCCAGTCACATGATCCTCACACCAGGCCGACCAGTCCTCACCATAACCTTTAATGCTGAGTGCATAGAGAGGTAGCTGCTGGAACCACTTAGGACTTTTGGACTTGCGATATAACTTTTAATATTATTTGAGATTTAATTTACAATTATACAAATTCTTTGTACAGTCTCACTTAGTATTTTTATGGTAATTGTATTGAACTGAAAAGTATTTTGCTTTATATTTTCTTGTACTTTATTTGTTTCAGAGTTGTAACAGTTACTGATGCAGTTATAAAATGTGAGTTGATTTGCCCTTTCAAAATAGCTGATATGGACCTTTACAGATTGCAAAAACAGAATTAATGAAGTGAATTTTTTGGGTATTTATCTTTGTTTCACTTCACAACTAAAATTATATGATTTTTTAAAAATACTTCAGTCTGCTTAGTTCAGTGTTGATTAGTGTAAACAAACGTTATGGTTGTGATGTCATCAAAAGTCGCATTTTGTCAAGAACTGAGTTTATGATAACATAAAATATTAGATGCAGGATGACACATGTAATCAGTTAAGTTTTAGAAGCGTTCATTTGTGCTACAAGACAAAGTATTTCCTTCCAATAATTTAACAGACATGGTCTACTAAATTGTATCACACGCATACAATTAGCAAACATGTAACTTAAAAAAGTAGATGTTTTAGTAAATTTTTCTGTTTACTTTAAATTGCAGAGGTACAGACAAGGATATCATTCACATAATACTAATATTAGGTACTAACATGAGCACACATGTATCAACAAAGAAGTGACAAGATTATGTTTATAAACTATTATGCAACTGTTGAACTCCTAAACAATTTATTACTGTGCTATTCATTCTTGCTAATATTAAATATTTTTAATATGCACTGTTTGTTTGTAAATATTTTTATTAATTTGTTTATTTCATTACATGCTATTGTAATGTAACACTGTATGTTAGACTTGACCTTATCCAAAATTGAGTTCATTTCTGCTTGACTTTAATTTAATTTTTTTTTAATTTTATTATTTGTAAACAACTAATACATGGCTAATATATTGTCTATGTGTATGGGTTTCAAATCAGAATTAGTATTACTAGAAGTAAAAATGTTTCTTTGTGTCTAGGTTTTTGGAATCTCCTTAGCGTATTTTACATAGTCTAGGTTGAGGTGTCTAATATATTTTTGATTTGTAAACATCAGGATCATGCATGAAGGTTAGTTTCCATTTGTTAATGATTTTTATTAAAAAAATATAAAATGCTAATTCTGACCTGATATCAAGTAAAAGACTATATAATCTTGTAACTGTGATGAAATTGGAGCTGTGCTTTAAGATCTAGCAATTTCAAGTTGTATTATATGTTGTGTCCAGTATTTCATTTTTTGGACTGTAAATTTTAGTTCTTCAATTTATTTAATTCAGGTGATTATTTCTCTAGAAATAAAAAAGTGCAACAATAAAATTCAGATAAAAGTTTCTACTCTCGAAACTATTTAGTGAATTCAAACATGGTATTATATTACTGTGATTCAATAAAATAATGTTAAGAGATCAACAATCTTAAAGCTACCACAGGCACATCAGCTCTTTCATTTTATGGATATATAATGTACTTCCACTGAATTGTATTAAGGACTTTAAACGATGAGGACTTGTGTCTGTAATTCTTTGATTAGCTTGGGATTGAACTCGCAATACCATAAGTTTTTTTCTTCTCCTTTTCACTTTGTATACTTGAGAAATACATTATTTATTAATTTTCAAAACATGTTGTCTTTCAGTATTTTCTGTTATTCTTTTTCGATCATAGACTCATAAAAGTACTGTAGCGAAGTTTCATGGTCGGGCCATCTGAATGATATGGTTAAAATACAGCAGAATAATCTGATCAGTGTTTCTACTTGTTCAATATGTTTCTACTAATATGGTATTTATCTTAAGTGAGTAAATGCCCTGGGAGTTCGTTGTGATTGTTGGTGCATTTCCAGAATGATTTTGAATCTGTTGTAAAGTTTCCAAGCATGTTCATGTAGTTTATAAGCAAATTGGAAACTTTTCATTTCAGCTTGTTACTGTTTTCATTTGTTTTATTTTTAATGCAGGTATGCTTTGTTTTAACATTATTATTGTTTCTCTCATAGGTGCTAGTTTTTCAATGTTGTATATATTTCTGGGCATAGAAACAAATTATCTACTCAGTTTTAATGTCTCTTTTTTCAACTACAGAAGCTTGAACAGATTTTATTATTCACCTGTTTGATTTTATCTTATTGTCTACACTGTTGAAGTATCGGCATTTTTAAAAAAAAGTTTTTTTAGTTTCAGCTGTCATTGCATCATCCATGAGTTTTGATGGGTTCTTTGTGTGTGATGCATATACATTTATAGAGAGGGTACATTTCATAATTGGATCAGAGGAATGAATGTATAATTTTCCTGGTAGATGGATTGAGGTCTAAAAAAGATTTTATCATGAGTTGGAAAGTTAACTATATGTACTTGTTCTACGCCCTGGTCATCCATAATACCAATTAGCAACTTTTGCATGTTTTGTTTGTACAATTGATGTTATTATAATACATATCACAAAAACATGCATATGTGCTATATTTCTGATCTTTAATTTAACCTTCTTGAGGTGCTCTCTCTCAGCAAGAGAATATCAGAGAAAATGAGAGTATAGCATTCATTATATATTTAATCGGCTGACGGTGAAGATGAAATGGTATGGTACTTTCTATTTATTATTGCTAGTCGTACGATTACTCAACTCACACAACATATCCATGACACGGAGGTTCAATAGTCACATACAACCAGTGGTACCTTCCTTTCCAATGTTGTACAGTTAGTTAGAAAATATTAAATGAAAGTCAGTAAACTGTGAGTTCCACATAAAATCTCAACAACGCTCAAGTTTTGTCTCATCACTCAGAGAATTAAACATAGAAAGAATTCTATACTCCTAATGTTTGAGATAATAAATGATCCTCCCATTGATCTCATTACACAATATAAGGTTGTTTAACTTTGCTAGGCTTGCAGGTAAATGGCTCCCCTATGCCTAGATTGCAGAGTCCACATTGTCCTGCTTTTTTATAGGCAGAGCGTTATTAACTCAAAAGTTCAACTTAAATGTCGAACTATCTGAAATTGGATAAGGATAGCTAGATGAAACTTGGACAATGGGTGTTTAATAAAGTTTGTAGTTTTGGAGGAGAAAATAAAATCTCTTTACTTCACCCAGGTCATGAAAATTTGACAAAGACAAGCAGTCTTGGTGACTCTTCATGCAAGGTTGGATTTCCACAGAAGAATTCAATGTTTGGTGGTGCTGAAGAAATACTTATTTCATCCAAGTTTGAAGGGTGATATTTCATTTTATAGGTTGAAATGAAAAGTGCCCCCCCCCCCCATTATTTCTGGAACTTTTACATTCATCCAGTTCTTTCTAATCGGACTGGACTGTGTTCATTTAAATAATTTTCATGCACATACGTTAAGTACCTGCAACTGATTCATTCACTGTGTGCATATCTTCAGTAAATGAAAAGTGATTAGGCGTACAAAATTTGGTCTGATAGTTGTCAAGGCATTTAAAATCACGCAGACAGCAAATAGGTTGTTCACTGGTCCCCGAGGAATTCACTACAAAGTATGGCCCAATATCCTGTAAAAAAAAAATATATCTGCCTGAAATGGTTTCACTGAGGAAAATCTAATAATGTTGACTCTGCTTCAGATACCATTTGCAGAGTTTTTAAGACAGTAATTGATGAGAAAAAAATGTAAATCAAGAAATATTTTGTGATTGCATTCAGCCAGGTATTTCAGTTAGTTTAGATAGGGTACATGAAAAGCGTATCCTCCAGTCCTAGAGGTATCAAAATATTTTTCCCTGTGATAATAAAAATTGAGTTTCTCATTTTAATACAAAGTAAGTGCATGCCAATGAAATTGAGTATGACTACAAATATGGTCGAAGTAAAGGAAGGTAATGCATATAGAGATTGTGTTATCAAAAATAAAATTGAAGGTTCCTTAACAGCTAGCATTGAACCTATTCTAAACTGTTTCAACCTGCTTTAAATGTTCAGTTTAAACTTATTATGGCTGAGCAGCAGTTGTATAAAATGCGTAAATGTATGATGATGGCACCTTTTGATGTGTATATCCACTGAAACATGTGGGTTGTATTCGTTTGTTTTGTTTTGCTTTATTAAATAAAATAACCAAAACAAAACCCTTAACAAACTAATAACTGATATTGAGTTTCCATCTTTTCGCTTCAAATTAGCAGCAACTTCTTTCCAACTGCAAACATATATACTATATCTGATGAGAGTTTAACCATAACTTAGTACAACAAGACCTAAACACTTTATCAGCTAACCACTGGCCAAGCATTAACAAATTTCTCCCTGTGGTCCAGTCTTTTTCATATTCATTGCCTTCGGCCTCGATGGATCTGCTTTTCACCCCTAGCTCCATTTCAGTGTTGATGATCCAAAGATGAAAACTTGTTGTTTCCCTTCGGAAGAAAATTTATTCAAATTTGTTAATACCATGCCGACAGACCAACAAAAGGATTGCTAACCTGAATTAACCTTAAGTGACATTCATTGCAGACAAGGCAACTACGATGCTTAGTATAATCTATTCATTTAGTAGACATACCCCGGTGTAATTTGTTGCATTAATAATCCACTCAATTGATAATGGCGATCTTTCACAAGATGTGGAACAAGATATGATGCCTTGGCGATGCTCTTTTTTAATTATAGGTTTGCATTGGTTTGGTGGTGGTTCTGCAAAACAAAATTATGTTCTTAAATCTATGTATACATAGGAAAATGTTCAGATAAAAACATATTAAAACTTTGTTACTTTACAGTATTAAACGATCCATTAGATAAGGGATAATCCTTTTATGTCAGTATCATTTCTTCTATAATATAATAAGTCAATATGCATACAATCCTAAATATATGTTTATATATGTATCATCTTTCATTTCTAAGTATCACCCGGTGTCGACATCCACCACCATATTTGAATTTTCTAACAGCTGATTACGATGTCAACCTTTCCACAACCGATGTTCCAAAAATAATCTTATTATTATTTACGTACAAATTGGTGTGCAAAAAGAACAAGGAAAGATAATTTTATTATAGTTTTTATCGTAAAAAAAAAAAAATTGCTTGTTATATGGTTTAGACCAGCGGATCTCAACCTGTGGGTCGCGACCCTGTCAGGGGTCGTGACCCCATCAGGGGTCGAGACCCCATCAAGGGTCGAGCAGCGGTTTGCCGGGGATCGCTTGCGACAATCGGAGATATGCATTTTTACAGTTGTGAGCGAGAATAGTTTTGCGGTTGGGTCGCCGCAGCGTTTGGAGTTGCGTTGAAGGGGTCGCGGCACTAGAAAGGTTGAGAACCGCTGGTTTAGACAGCATACATAATACAGTCACAAAATGAACACGCAAACTTAAAGCGTAGATTTTTGTCTGCTATAAATAGGCTAAATTAAGTTCGATACTGTAAATATCTCATCTGACAAACTTTAATCGGTTTTAAAATATGTTCAACATGATATTCATTATTCATTTGTTTAAATTTTGTAATGGGGCACTGATAAAATTATGAGATTAAAATCACATCACTGTCAGACAAATGCAAACTTTTCCTATTTTTTTTCGGTTCCTAGAAACACCGAAATACACTGAAAAAACCGAAATACACATGTATTTACATGTTCTCTCTGTATATATTGGTTTCCACTCACACATTATTTTTGTTTTGTTTGAATAATAATATAAAGCAAAAAAAATGATTTATTATATTTTTATAAGAATTATTTACTTTTTTCTTGTTAATATCACAATTCATGTAATGACGTCACTTGGTCGTACTTGATTCGACAGACCTGATATATGGTGTATCATAGTAATACATACACAGCTTAAAAGGGGTAAATATCAAAGTATCAAAAGTATTTGCCGGCATTATATTACTAAAACTTTTAATTATATAGTTTTTGATCAAAATAAATATCATTTAATTTATTTTCCGTTTTAAAGGTTTTCCGATTATTTGTGATATACATCAACTGTCTTAACTGCATAACCTATGTTTATATATATATATATATATATATATATATATATATATATATATATATATATACATATTTAACGGTTATGATGATAAGACAGTTGATTGTCAGGGTGTTTAGAAAGTCTGTTTTTGGAATATGTGAACGGTGAATAGTCTTACATGTTTGAATAATAATAATAAGCAAAATAATGTAAATTTATATGATTTATTTACATAAAGTAAACGTGAAATATAACAAAGTATCAAAAGTGTATACGATAGTATATGTGTAAGAGTGAGATTAATCTTGTGATCGTAACAAGCCACGATATATGATGATAGACAACGCCAACTCGGGTAAGCAATTAATCCAATAGTATTCAGGATTATGCTCTGCTTGAAAATAGAACTACAAGTCAAGTTGCAAAAGTCAAGGTACAATAAACCTAACGGAAAAAAAAAATATGGGACATTATGAAGAAATCTCTGTTACATGTTTAGCATTTTTAGATGTGATTGTCACAGTTCTTACATTAATTTTTTGTTTCCTTTGACCAGGTTTTCATCCATTAGTCCTAGGTGCAACAACAGTTGTCTGACCGTCCGTCAAACTGTTTATGACTGTCGGCAAGTCAGAATTCTCCAGTGCATACTAGAGCACTCCTCTGACCTCTAAATTGTCCGGTTACTAATTCATGTGTTAGTTGTACAAATTCTATAAATGTTTTAGTCTTCCATTCAACTGTCTGTTTTAGAATGTGGTTCATGGATTCACAGTTATTATTTTTCCACATGCGGTCTATTTGGTAGATTCGTAATGGATTATTGACTTTGAGTTTTATATTTGTCTTTAATTTTTTCCGAAAGTAATTAAGAAATTTGTTGGATTTGTCAGCAGTGATTTTCTAACACTTCACATTTATTGTCAAGCAAATACTGTCATTGGCGTCAATTAGTCCATCTTTCCCAAAAATTTGTTTCAAAATGATGTTGCGGTCAGTCATGGTAACTGCGTCGTCTGTCAATATATGCCTAACGTTCTCTTGTAAATGGCGTGTGCACAGAACGTGTGTTGCTTCTGCCGGAACTGCCGTAATGCCTTTGACTAGAGCCTTCTAATCATCACAATTACAAGGCTCTTAAGATTCGAATCAATAAGTTTTACTTTCAGATGATGGAAAAGCAAGCTATTTAAGAACTGAAATTAAAAGTCTCCGCTAGAAATTTAAACTGAGAGTCTTTTGTACCTAATGATGCTGAAAGATGTAATGCCAAATGTGACAGCTGTAAAATGATTCGATCTCAAATACTAGACAAGGAGAACAAAGTAGCACAAGTTGAAGAAGATGTTGATGAAATTATAAATGAAAGTATAAAGACCAAAAATGAAGATGGAAGCTATAGCCATGAGGTTCGTCTTTGTGTCATTGAACTGGTTGGATTAGAAGTTGCTATTGAGAAAGTGTCTCCAGTAATTCAGTCTGTGTTAAGACATATCTTAGGAAAATGTTTAGACAGATCAGATTTGCCAAACCCAACAACAACTCAAGCAATAGTCGATGAAGGACATTCCATAGCAAAAACATTTTTTTCAGAAAAACTCAATAAAGCTGAAAACTGGGGCTTAGGTAGGGATGGCACACCATAGAAAAAGCAGAAAATTGTAGACACTTCAATAACACTTGACAGTGGTGATGTGATCAGTTTAGGGTTTGATCGAGTTTATAAAGAGAATGCAATTTCCATAAATAATGTTACAAAGAACCACCTAAAAGAGCTCGGTAAACTTCATGCAAACATGGTCAAGGAAGAAACAGAAGATGAAGCAACATTTGTGGCCAGGTCTTTGGAGAAATTATCTTACACAAATGAGCAAGTAATGAAAAATTGGCCAATAAGTTGTTAGAAGAATGGCGTGATGATGTTTTGAAAGACTTTGAAGGGGACAAAGGTATTGTTCATCATTTCTACTGTATGGCTCATGTGCTTCTTGGCTTCCATAGCTACAACAAACCCGGCATTAAAAAATTAGAAACTGAACTAGTCGATTCAGTGGGACCGGTTGGACGTGATGCTCTACCAGTGTTCCAGCATTGGAGTAAAAAAGAAACTGTCACTGAGAGGGTTGTTCGTACAACATCAGAAGTGTTTGAACCAGCTGGTGACCACAATGGAATACGGAACAGGTGGGATGCACACTGCATGGCAAATGGTATTAAGTCAGTAATAGGAAATTACAGAGACAACAGGTTTAATGCAGTATTTGAAACTTCAGCTGAAGTATTTATCCATAGACAGGATTTTATAAAAGTTATAGAAACACTGGACAATCCCAATCTGAAGCTAAAATCTGTATTAATGGATTTAAAGTCTGTACATTTTTACAGTGCTTTGGTCTATTTTTCATTAAGTTGACAGGGCCATACTGAAATCTCATCACCACAGGCAAAGTAATTTATCTAGCCCTTTCACAACATATTCTGGAAATTAAACAATTTTTACAACAGTTTATGGAAACACCCACTCATCTTCTGAACCAAAATGAACATTGGTCACCAAATGACCCCTTCGATATTGGAAAGGTCAATCATCATTAAAGATTAGCTGTCTGTTTTCAATAAAAAAAAAAAAAAGACAAGAGATCTGTTGTTGAAGACCATCGTATCTGTTGCCTCGGCTATGGTTGCAGTAATCAACAAACAGCTGATAGACTTTCTTGATGGTGGAAAGTACCATGTTGATGCTGAAATGATCAGTGAAACGGAAGAACAGAGAACAAATTTTGCTCATCTTACTAATCTTGGATGTGAGCATCACTTTGGCGATCTGGACAGCAGTCAGAGGAGGCGACCTAGTGCATCAATGCACCACCATACATCTGTACAGTTGTTGAAACGGAACAGAATTCCCATGATGAAGTGGCTAAGTGAAATACTGATAATCGTCATAGCATTCTGCTTTCGGCACGAAAAGGTGGTCGGGAAATGCGATAAGACCACATATCAAATGAAAATAAAGTTGTGGCTGAAATTCACACAGAAATGGTCACAAAGAAAGGGCAAAAAAGGAAAGGATCTGCTGCTGAAAGGGGGAAAAAGAATCAGCAGAACGTTTCGGGCGATTCCCATGACATAATCTTTAAAGGATTAAACCACATGTTCAGAGAAAATGAGTATGTGGCAATTGCTTACCAAGACTCCTGGTATCCTGGTATTGTTGAAAAAGTGAAGGATAATCAAACAGCAAGTGTGAAGTTCATGTCACCATGCAGAAAGGAAGGATATTTTCAATGGCCTTGTAGGGCAGACACGCAAATTGTTGACAAGAAGTTTATTCTGTCAAACAAGTTCATTCCCGATTGCATAAATTCAGGTTGACAATGGTACATCAAAGAGTTTAATGAAATTGAAAAGCAGTATAAAAACTTTAAATGGTACATACTTTTAATTAAAGCATGGCCTCTGGCTGGAATATAAAATTCTTGTTATTATTGTCAATTCTTCATTGGTTTTTTGCTTCTTCTTCTATACAAGGAATTAGTGACATTGTTTAACATCACAGTATGTTTTTAATTAGGTCCTGCAAAATTGTTTCAATCACAGTATTGAAAAAACATTTCATTTTTGTTGTTTTCGAAGTTGTTTTACTTGCATATGAACTTTTGCTAATGTGATACATTTGTATTAAGTTAAATGCCATAAAAGTTGTGAATTTTTTAATACGATTTTCAGTTATAAATGAAAATATTGAAGTCAGACAACATATTTAATGAGAGCAATGCATTCAGCAGGAAAAATGCAATCAGAATATCAAATTTCATATCAATATCTCAACAAATAAGAAAGTTATAACATTTTTATATAAATCAAATTTGACTTCGGTTCCGCGACTGGCACATAATCTGAATATATTTACATAAGACACAAATTCTAGAAATTTTTTAATATTTTGGAACTTAAAAGTTACATAACTTTTTTCTAATAGAGATATTTTAAAACAAACTCTTTTGGAATGCTGTTAAAAAGATCTATATGAAGAAAACAAGAGTTTGCAGTTATTTCAATATCAACAAAATGACTGGGGTAGCTACATTGTTATCACCATATTAATATCATGTTGATCAAATACATCATTAATAAAACTGATTGCAATTCCTCTTTTATGATTTTAGCATAAACAGATTTAAAACTATATAAAAGAAATATTGACTAACAGCAGCAAGATTGATACAAACCAACAACGGTAAGGTTAATTCCTTGAACATTTGGTTCCTTCTCTTCCTCTAATTTCACATACAAGGTATATTCTCCTGAATCATTTAAAGAGACGTTTTTCAGTAGTATCCCCGCTGTTCCATTCTGCTCGACTCTACCCTTATACAAAACTGCTACATGAAATCCAGTGCTAGTTGACACGAAACATACCAGCGATTTCTTATTGAAGAAATATTGGAGCTCTGTTACTCTTTCATTCTCTCCTTTGGTGAAGTTCCATACCAGAAATTGATTGGTACCTTGACAGCATACAGATGCCATCATTTTTGTGTTCCATGTTAATCCTTTGAATGGACAGATAAAGCAATTAGTAAATGTTCTTAAAGCGAGTTTGAATTTTTACAAGTTTCGTGCACTATATCAAATATAACAGAGCATAAGGAGTAGAGCTTTGATGTTTTGTGCAATAAAATAGACTGCAGTTTTGGAGACATAATTACATAGGTATATATGAACAATTGCCCTATTGCAACATTTCTAATTATAGTTGAACTAACTGAGAGCAAAATATAGACAATACTGTTTCCTGCTTTATCACATTTTATATTCACCATGTGTACACAATCTTTTACTGAGTGGAAAAGAGTCTCTGTTTATCACACTATTAAATATACCTGGTATTTACGCTGGAAAATAATTTTTCAAAATGTTTTTGCTTGTTTACCTGTAACTCTCCTGAATCTATACTTGCAAGATAAAACTATCATTCAATGCCCTTCTCTAGCTTCACTTAGTTTTCACTTGTATTTATAAGCTGATTTTATTCCATCAATATAATGAGTTTGAGATGACATAATTTGTTGCAATGCCATTTTCAACAGAGCAAAGCAGCATACCAGGTTTTTCAAGACAGCTGGCAAGGTAGAACAGATGACAACTGCGTAGAGAAGCAGAAATTATTTATGTCTCAAGGATAATGCAGTTTCCACGTACTGTTTAGCTCATTATATTCTCATGCTTGTTGCACGTGTATTATGTTGTGACACACGGGTCACATGATATAAATATAAATCTTTATAGTATGAAGCTTTCTGGATATATCTGTATGTGACTATAGATATATATATATATATATATATATATATATATATATATATATATATATATATATATATATATATATATATATATATATATATAGATAGATAGATATATACAAGATATAATAATTCACTAATATTTTCATAGTAATCGAACTATTTGGTACATTTTTGATATAGCTCAAGTGATAATTTTTGACCTGTCACTATGGAGCGATGGCAAGGTGATATCATATTAAGTCAGAGTATGTAGTGTGTAGATAGCCTGTATGTTCTGAGTAACGGAAGTCAATGAATTCTTTGGAAATGTAAAAAGATTGACTTTTAAGGAAATAGCTTTCTGAGAAGGAGTGAGACTCAATATTTGAAAGATGGAGTGCGAAAAAAAAGTGAAGTAATGAGTGAAGTCCCCAAAAATGAGAAGTAATGAGTGAAGTACGAAGATAAAGTGACGACTTCAGAGTAAAGGACTAATAAATCCAAGTAGAATGAGGCAGTCGGGGAACAAAAAAAACGAGGAAATAGGAAACGTTGGAACACGGTCGAGAAGATGATGCAATCAGTCTTGGTCATTGCTTGTTTCACCCCTCATTATGATGATGACGTAAATCCAAGTTTGACATTATTAAATCTTGTTGATATAAATTAAGTTAAATTAAAATTACCACTAATAATTTGTTTGATTAAATGTGTTTTCTTGTCTATAGGGCTTGTATTGCATTATTTAGTCGCAATAATCTTTCCCAGTTCTCGACTGAGATTTTATCTTTTCAATCACATAGGGTCATTACATCAGGGGAGGTCATTCTCTAGAAAAACGTAGCTAAACCCAGTCAACTATCCCTTTTACTAAAAGTGACGTTAAGACCACAACCGAATAAAGTTTAGCGTGAAATAATGCGTGATATAATTCCAGAAACAAATGTAAAAGATTTTTGAAATTTATGGAAACCAAATGATTTTATAGTTGCAAGTAGAAAGATAGTGTTGTCGACAACTTATTTTTGTGAACGGATACTCATCATTAATTTTCAAGGCCCGGGTTTTTTGCTACAGTCGGGTACCCGATTAACAGATCCTTAGCATCAACACATTTCCATGACACAGAATAATAGATACATAATACAGAACCTAGTCGTGTCAACACATTTGCATACATCAAAGAAAACAAAATATAATATTTTTTATATATTATTATTACTTATGTTAATGTTGTTAACATTAGAAATTGTGTATCCAGCATTAAACCCTGTTTTTCTTACAAGACAGACACCTGGTTCCATTATATTTGAACCAGGAAAACGCTATTCTTTCCTCTAAGTTTTCTCGAAGCCAAAGTGCTCTCTCTCTCTTGTCATAGCCTCATAGGATCATATACTAACGGAGCAGACGATAGCTATGCTGCTTGATTATAGGTTGGGAAGGCATGACGTCACAAGCTTAGCGACCTACTTTCCGCCATACATGTATTGCGGAGGTGAAAACAATTGCTTAGTGAACAGTACGTTAGCGTTAGTTATGTTCGACATTGCAAACCGTTTTTGTTTACCTATATTTTGTTTATTATTTCTGTTTTCTGTTCAGGAATAAAAAGGGAAGCATAGTATCCATATCTAGAATTCACTAAACTGTGCCATCAACCTTTCATTTTGTTAGGTCTACCCAAAGTCCTCCACCAGAATAAGGGGTAAACTCACTCAAGTACCCAAACGTTTATGCTTGCGTTCATTTCGAAATGCTTTAGGTACGACCATGTAAATATTCTCATATTTCCTGTCATTACACAATTAAAAAAATACTTTCATATTTTTATTACCTTTACATAAACATGTAAAACGTACATAGGAAAATGCAAAGAAGAACGGCCAAAAAGTTTCATTTCAATATAACATGAATGTAGATTATTTTTTTTAACTCTACTCCATCACCTTAGATTCTCCAAACTCTCAAGAATCTGTTTTTCGATCCTGACAAACTTGGGATATCAGTTCGTTTTTCTGCTTGCCTGTAGCCTGGAATTTAACATGTGCCAAAATACTTCTGTATACAATTTTGAATTAGCATATTATGTTGTTAAACTTTCATTACGATAATTAGAAAATCCCTTTTATTGCTTCAGCGAAAATTCTGGGTCCTAGGCTGAATTTTACAAAATGCCTTAGCACTAAGAACCCTTTTCAAGTTTTGCGTACTGTTTATTATTTTTAATTGGTTGGTTTGTTGGTTCGTTGGATGGATGGATGGATATACAGGCAGATAGATAGATAGATAGATAGATAGATAGATAGATAGATAGATATATAGATAGATAGATAGATAGATAGATAGATAGATAGATAGATAGATAGATAGATAGATAGATAGGAGCTCACTTGATCATGTGTGCGGTAAGAAATCTTTAATTCTAATCAATAAATAAATGCTGATACTAGTATATCTTGCCAGCGTTTCAACCTTCAGTGAGAATACAATAATGTAGATTATTATGTAATATACAGTAGGTTTGTGAAATAAACTGATTGTCATTTAATACACTATTATTGCTTAAGTTATCATTCAAATACCCCACCCACGTCTAAAAGCAGTCAACATATGACAGTTTAAAAAACAGTTTCTGGTTTTTAAATTTCCATTTTTATGTGTATGTGATTTTAATTAAAACCCGCTAATTAAAGAAGTCCTTCTCATGATTAAAGAGACTAAAGAAAAGGCACACAATTAGAGTAGTCAATCATTGAAAAGAAGAATTCAAGGTGGGTACATATTATTGGATTGTATTTTTTGCATGCTAATACACCCATTCTACGTGTTATATATTTAGTTTGGAGTTTGCATTATAAAGGCAAATATGAACGATGGAGTGAAAGGAAATTAGCGTAGTTCAATATGATTTATAACCAGGGGAAGATATAAACGACAGAAAAGCTGAGCGGTTAGCAGTAGAACTTGTAGCTTATTTGTTTATTTTTAAACATATTTGTACCTATAATAGACACTTGTATATTTATCTAGTTATTGGCGAGAGAGAAAAGACATATTTTGTAATTTAGGAAGAGTTTATAATTATTTTCATTTTCCTTTTGCATATGATGGTTTGTTCGCCAACTAACACTGCAAATCTTAGGCATATCTGAAATGTGTAAATGTCCCCCACACGTTACTCAAGTCACTAGAACAATGGCGGTTGTTTTCACCTCGGTGGTCGTAACCATGCACTGAAAATGTAAAAAAAAAGTGCCAGGATTCCCGACCCAACCTATCTTTGTAATATCGGTGGATTCAGAATAATCAGGTGTATTTTTGTGTTTTAATCTCAATTCACCCAATGATGCATACGTACCAACATTCAATTTGTCCAGCAATCCTGAATATTTGTATTGATATAAAATGAACCCGTAGCGACTCAAACAGCAAGCTTAGGGAATGTAACAAGACATACACAAGCATTTTAAGATCTTAACTTAGGAAATTGCAGTGATTCGCCATCAGAATAACAACTGTACCTAATTTAGTTCCATCAGACAAGTAACCATTACTTCGACTTATAAACGCACCTCCCTTCGTTGTGTCACCAATTATAAAATCATGTTCCGCATCATCTATAATCAATATTGTACAATATCGTTTATGATCATATGATCCTCCTTGAATAAATTTGCCAATTAATTTTCTGATGAGATCTTTTGCGATTTTCAAAATCAGTAATATTCAGGATTTTCATCATCGGAATATTTCTTCCCTCTGGTAACCAAACTTTTTATTCAGATGATATGACACAATTGCTCAATTTCATGAAATATTAGTAATATTGCACGATCATATCTCGCAATAATACAATTGATACCCGTCGTTTATAAAATGTGTCTACCAAACCGGATATAACAAAATGCATGAAGATCTTTAGCAACATAACTTGATACAGGCGAATCCAGTCAAGTGAACTTCTGGTACAGGTCCGTTTATCGCAACTCTGATTATCTCGTTTGCTGGATATCTAATTCTTTTAAAATAGTATCCATGACATTCACCCATTCTAAGAAAACGTCAAGAATAATAACATTTCAACAGAAGATGTTTGAGTTTTTCTGTGAAGATATTCTTTATGATAAATATTTCCATTAGGTTGCACGATTTTATCAAATTAGCTTTTCTCCATTATTAATACTTCCATCTGGCGATACTAGTTCATCACCATCACCCTCATAGCTCTGCAACAACCATACTGATACAGGATCGCTTTTACTAATAGTTTTGATAAAATCAAAAATAACAAGTTATATAATTTTAAGTCCGATTTTGTAGAAATCTTGTTGCTGCATTAGTCCGACCATGCCCATTGTGAACAATAATTTCAATCGAAGCCTCTTTTGAGTTATATTTTGAATAATACATCACCTCTCTGGTGATTGTTTTTATTCTTATGCGAAATTTTAGCTTTATTCCAAGCTCAGCAGCATTTCCATTAGTCGCTCCAGTGTCTTTAACCTTTTTCTGCCACTCATATATATCTTTGCGTCTTAGATCTATTATACAGTTTCAGGTAACGCACGTGTGAAATGTTCCATTATTCGTTCGACTACACAATTTACTATGGAAAATTTAATATCTCTTCGATCATGAATGCTGGGTTTATTCTAAATAACCATCGTTACATGAAACCTTCGTTCACAATATGGATTTTCAATATCATTCAACATTCCTGGTTTGTAATTCTTGTCAATATAGCATTTAATTTATTATTATTATAAAGAATATGGTCATGTTTGTCATATATATATATATATATATATATATATATATATATATATATACCGTATTTACCGTATGTTTTCGGACTGCAACAAATAATTACTTTTTTTGTTGTCCGAATACATATTAAATTCTTTGATTAGGTGTCCGAAAACATACAAGTAAAAATAGAATTATGCCGCCCCCCCCCCCTTACCTGTCCGTAACGAAGTTACCGTTAGCTCACATGACAACGTGCTGCCATGAAGTAAAACAAGTATTTTGTCTAACACCACGGAAAGGATAATTAATGAAAAATTGGCATTACTTGCCTATTTTGTCAATTTGATACATGTCCATCCACCAGAAAACAAAGCCATACATGTATTAAAGCCACGATTGTGTACGTATTTTCCGAAAGAACCGCCATATTAACATAGTAATCTTGCAATCCAGTTTAACCTTCTGCTAATGATCATTAAAATCTACATTACAAACGCACGCAAGCTTTATTTCTGTGTAATTAAGATATTAATGCAAACTAAATAAAAAGATTTTGGAGTTATAATTCTTAAGATATTTTGGGCAGAAACATTTTAGTATCGCGAGTCGAAACACCGGTACATGTATGATGGCTATTCTTAGAGCACCAAGGGTGAGAGGCTCCAAATGGGGTAAGTTGTTGTATGTACGCCTACGAAGGGTAAAAATAAAAAGCAATTTGCAATATACGAGTCGGCGTGATTAATATGTTGATATTTGTTTTAAATAAAGGTGATGCATTTGTTGTGGTTCTCTCTTCTTTTTTTTCCCATCTAGCCGAGGGTAGATTAAAATGAGCAAAGCTTGCCGGCTGGAAACGATCTACTGCTCGAAGATTGTAGTGATGCATGTCAGAGATTTCAAAGTGTCTGGGTGTTAATTGTTAATAATATAACTGGTGGGATTTCTTTGACAGATGTGTTCGGAAATAAAAGGCAGCCATCTGGATTTTATTAAAAGAGCACACGATGTACCTAACATTTAGCACCCACAATCAAATATATCGTCTACCAAGAGGTTTATTACCTGTAGAACAATAACTATGTTTAAACCTTTGTATATAATGCCTCAGGGATAAGGGGTTTGTTTTGTTGGACAATGCCAATGAATTTTACTAATCCATACCGACTCTGATGTATTGTTTAATGATATAAAGCAGGGGTCATGGTTTCTAATCAAAGCCATAACTGTCACACCTGTATGAAGTGGTTTTGTGTGTAACAATGTCTATACTGACAACCAATCATATTTTTGTTAGCTGAATCAAACTATTAAAATAAAAAGTATAAATAAAATACCCACCACATACAAAAGTTAGTATACTGGATAGCTATCGTTGTGAAACATAATATTGTTAGTACTGTAATAAATTTGATGAATAAGTTTATCATACGTTATGCAACAAGTGAGGAGGCACTGCCTAGTTCTTGGAGGGACTCGCCCTTGCCAAAATCGTCTCCAAAGAGACCAGTAGGCCGTCCACAGAAGCGACTTCGAATTAATGATTCTGAGGAAGCATCACAAAAACAACCGCCTACGAAGAAAGCTGCTCTAGATGACGAGCCTGATCAAAATAAAATAGCACGCGTGTATCATCGTATGTTGTCATATATGTGACGCAATCAAAATGTCGATACCGGTCTGCAAATATCACAATATGATTTGAGAAATCTATATCCGATCTGTTACTTTTCGTTGGAACATCTTGATTTAACAAGACAATCCGTTGTTGATATACACTTTAGAGCTCGTGTAACACGTCCGACTAATGCAGCAGGTGTTGTCACTATCCCGAATTACATGTTTAATAATTTTAAATTATATTAGTTCATGGACGTTCATGATCGCATTAAATAATTGGCGACCAAATGAAGCGAACTTTGTATCAGTTAAATTAACGGCAAACACGCTGTAAATTTTACATTAAAACGACGAAGCAGATCATCCAAGATTGTGTCCGAAAACATAAATTGTAGAAACAATTATAGCGGAGCAACGTCAGAAAACTTACAAGGCATTTAAATATGATTTTTCCCCGAAAAAAAACGGTGTCCGAAAACATACAGTGTCCGAAAACATACGGTAAATACGGTATATATATCATTAAAGGCATACAACCTAAGATTTTCGACTTTTTTGTTCTTGCAAATGCATGATATTATGAAAAGTATAATAGAAATAATGAGTAATTACAGGTTATTCAGTTTCAATAAATGTACAACTCTAAGTTTAATCAATGAAAATATAACGATTTTCTGTACGGATTGCTAATTATACAGAAACGGAATTTACCGATATTCTCCAAAGTTGCAGTGTCATGTGACGCGCGTCAACAAATATGTATTGCTTATAGATTTCTCATTATATATGATAAATTACAAGAAGGTTTTGATCTGTAGGTTTCTCTGCATTGATTAAATATTATGTCACCGTGTAATGTGTTTATCGTTGAAATCCAAAGGATTTTCAATGGCAGATTTTTCATTGTATGGATTTCAGCAGATGCATGGCTGTGATTAATTAATCATATATGTGATAATATATGGCAAATGTCGGAAAGGTGCAGATCACTAGATTAACCAGAAAAAGGTGATACACAGGGTTCAACAGGTAAATCTGGTGAGGGATATCAATCAAAAGATCACGTTGGTGGTTTCATCCCCTGTTCGCGAAACATCCTCGACGATATATCACGATTGGAAGTTCTCATCGGGGAAAACGAGCTGGAAATAATTCCAAGGAAATAATTAATGAAACAGCTGATATCTGTACAAGGCTATTTCAAGGTGGTGTCATGGATATTGGTCTATATCGTGGTTTCATTGATGAACTAGTTGATGATTATCACAGCGATTAATCAGCCTATTAGATAAATAACATGTAAATAATGATCAACTATCGTAACCATAACAAACCAACTACTGTTCATGTCATACACTCGAGATTACCTGTATGCAAAGTATAATACGGAGATGGATTGGGTAGTATCATCTCTGGGTTATTCACTAGAATTGCTCTGAAAATTATACCCCTCGGTAAGGAATTAGCATCAAAGGCTATTGGTGTTATTCATGATAAAGGTATCGGTGCAGTTTGTGATCTAGCTGACAGCGCATTTAATGCTGCCAAGGATAAGCTTATGTCGTTATTTCGAAGAATATGGAAACCAGAACCGGTAAAACTACCATCTACTGCATTGATGCCACCTCAGGTAAGCAAAGTAGTAATTGATATAGTAGCTCAAAAATTAGCTCCGTTGGTGCAATCATCAATGATAAATCAGGATGATGATTCCCAAAGAAATATTATTGCTAATTTGGTTGCTGGTTCTGGTCTTAGAAGATTATGATTTTGATCAGCAGCTATATAATAAAACGTTCCAGTCAATTTCAGATGAGGCTTTTGATATGGATGCATGTTACGTGCTTAGGCTCGAATAAGCAGCAACACAGAAAGTGAAAATAACAAGCTTGTAAAATTTAACAAACAAATTTATTAAGTACAAATATTTTCATAAAATAAATAAACTTATGGTTTTAGAGAATCAAATCCAAAAATAATCCAATATAGAATTCACAAAAATAATTCACTAATGGCATTGCAAGGGTCCTGATAAATAAATGTTCTAATAGTTCCAGGTTTGAATCTTGACGATGTAATAAAAAAAGATGACGATGTCACGTGATGCAGTTCTTGTTTTATAATGATCCAAAATTATGAGCACATATTCTTTTCCAGTTAAATAAAATAATTCCTCTTGCTTCAACGAATTGACACAATTTCCAATATAACTCAAAACACAACTAGAACTTTAAAGCCCAGAATTCTACTGATTTTTCTCTCACAGTACAATAATTTAAATGCCCAATTTTTTTACGTAAACAAGGGATCGTGTGATTTTCTGGAAGTTCATAGAAGGTCATAGAACAAACATACGATCATTTAAACACGTACACAAAGAAAGATTCAGATAAGAAAATCAGTCACTTATCACCCCCAAGAACTAAAAATAAACAGTTGTCCTTGAAATTAACCAATAGGTTTAGAAGCTTGTTGACACTCTCTGAAGGAAGGCCAGAAATGAGGTTAACAAGTCAAGGTCAACATGTGTTTACAGATAGAGTCTAAGTCAGCCTGAATTTTCCAGAATAGATGTCTCCCAATTGATGAATTTTAAAAATAAATCAACAAATTTGGATCTGACAATTAAAAATAAATAATTTTTAAATCAAATATACGTAACAATGCACCAGTACAAAAAAATGATTCTGTTCGTGATTATCAATTTTTTTTGGTATAACGCGATAGATCCCAATGCTAGATCACGAACTGAACTTCGATTATTTAATGTACCTCTAAATATGTCTTGCCATGTGAAGCTTTCATCGAAGTGGAGGGGCAACTAGTACAAAATGTTCAGATTTATACACCTTACCCTAATCTTTCAACTACCGGATTTGTCAAAAATGGTATAAAGGCGATATTTAGTAGTGTACAATACCTGATTAATTCTAACAGGATAGAATCTATCAATAATGATGGCGGTTCCACCAAAGAATATCACGCCGCAATACAGCACCGTGTAAAACAGCGAGAACTTCGCGAGGAGAATTCTAGACTGCGAGAAAATATCGCGAAGTTAAAAACAGAACAAAGCGAATTCCGGGTCACCGTGGCAGATATCATGACTAAATAAAAACCGCTATGGAAAAAAACGTCGCAGAACAACAAGATATTATAAAACTTAAAACATATAAAGAAAATGATATAGCAGTTATCAAACGGTTAATTCAAGAAAGAGATATATGAAATGCTGATTATAATTGTTTTGATGACATAAAAAGATAAAATACTAAACAATATCAGCAAGGAAAAAATTAATTTTAAAAATGATGTAGAATTAAAAGAAAAAGGAATTTTATCGACGATTAATCATAAACAATTTCATAAAAGTTATCTTAAGTGAAATCCTTCGGATGAAAATCATTTACAAATACTTCTTTTCGAACTCATTTGCGTTGGATTCTATCAGATGCTCCTTGTTGAATATCTCTGCAATGGCTTTTAAAATCTTCCGTAACATCGCTGATACTGTAACAAATTCTTCCTCGGGGAAATTATCAGAGTTTTGTTTTCATAAATGATCTTATTTCATTCCCGGGAGAGGATCTTCGCTACACGATATTCTAACCTGTACGTGGGAAAACTTGACCATCGCGCTTAAGTTATCTTTGAGTATTCAACATCCACATAATCACACGTAAATATTTTACTATCGTGGTACTCTTGTATACGATCGAGTTCAGTTTTCAATTCGGCAATATTTTCATTGTTCATTATAATAATAATAGAAAATCTTTTGATTTTCTACGAAGAATTTTATTTCAATATTTATCTGAACTTATTTTACTGCCTCCGATTAAAGAAATACTAACGTCGGAGTCATATTCATCATCGGCGGGGAAATAATCGTTAATTTTCCCATCGTCGGTTTCATCATTGTAAATTCCAGCTGGAGGATCCCAATCCTCATCGTACCAACTTCCACTACTGTCTTCTTTGATTTCATATTGAGGAGTTCCATACAAAGGGTGTTCGGCGATCGACGATATTATTTTTTTAGTCCATGCTATATATATATGAAAATATTTTTTTTATCTAAATTGTATTTTTTTAATATTTTTTTTTATAAAACTCAGTTAAATCTTTTAGAGTACACTGTCAAATTTATACCAGACACAGCGTAGAATACAGCTCCAGGGTTAATATCGAAATATTTAGCGGCGGACATTATCAATGAAAATTCAATAATGGAACTGTCCATGAATGCTGTTACAGGTCTCGGTTTACGATTGTTTTTTGGGAGTTCATGTTAAGACAATTTTCACAGGAAGTTACAATTCATACCAATCTGATTAAAATCAGCTGTTACGTACTACGACACTAGTGTCGTAGTACGTAACAGCTGATTTTAATCAGATTGCAATTCATACATTTTCTATATGTTTATCAAGAGGTTCTCGATTAACATAAGCCACTACGAGACCGTTACTAATCACCTCCCAATCACCTCGGAAAAACATTCAACGATAAATCGATGAGCAAGATACAATTTTCAATGTATACCATTTCTGACACCAATCATCATATATCCTCTATTATTAACTATACCAAGTGGAACTTTTCATTTGCGATGTCGGACGATTCCATCTCGTGATGCTTCGTAGTTAACGTGAATCGATGTGGCACGTACTCGTTGTGATTAATTTATTTTATAAGGTATTTTTATTTATTTAAATTGTTATTTTGAATATCGGATATTTTTCTGTTGAGATAATCAACAGGAGGTTGCATTAGAGAGTTTTTTTGTGATGATCGTAGTACCATTTCAGCACCACATAATTTTTTAATCCGCAGCATACACATAAACTCGTTTTTCCTCGCACTCCAATACCACAGTTGATACATGGTTGTGGACCCGAGCTTCCTCGACGGATATTTCTCATGTGATTCCCACATAACTCTTTTCTGCAGAATTTACCATATCTGGTAGTTGATCCAGTGGGTAACCAATTACAGTTGTGCATATATAAATAAATATTTTTTTTATTTAAATATACTTTTATCTTAATAGCAACATTATGAGAATTTTTACATTTCCCTAACTTGAAATAAACTCTCGCTTTTGTGGGAGCAACTTTCTGGTTCATACACAAATACCATCCACAAATACCAATACAATACTATACATTACTTTTAGTTTAGTTACATATATCATGCATGTATCGTAATGGTTGTTTTTTTAGTACACTTAACACAAATATTCCCCTTTTATGTATGTATCCCAATTTTTTTTGTTAGTATACTTTCTCAAATGGGTTGATAAAACTTTTAGACTTTTCCATCATAACACTTTCCTTCTCCTTAAGTTTTTCAACTTCAGACAAGACTGAATCACTTAAAATAAAATTTTGAAATGTGTAAATACTGATGTTGAACTTGGAAATCTTTAGTTTTGTATCAAAAGAAAGCATTATCGTTTATCTTGGTTATTATGATGGGAATGATAATGCGTCATGAAATAATAATTTATTTAAAGCGGTGACTAATTTAGTAAAAAACTATTATCCCTTGAGGCCCTTTAACTAATATACAAACAGCATGATGAGTAACATATCAATAACAAAAAAAGACATAAGCCAACAAACAATTTACAACAAAAATATTATTCTAAAAACAATAAACCATATTTTAACAAAATATACAATCTTTATCAACTGCAAAATATTAAACACAATTCTGATTCTGATGTGGTTATATCAGACACAGCATGAATTTGTATCCTATGAATTGTTGGCCCACGTGTAGAAGTTGTGACCATGTCTTCTGTGACATTCCTCTCTGTTTCTGATGTTTTCCTTGCACTGCCGTTCAATTCATAACTAATATAGCAAGGGAAACTACATGTTTCATTATACACAATAATTTTATATACTTTACAAATAATAGTATGCATAACATATACTTAACTGTTAGGGCATAACCGATTAGCATTTTTCTACCGATTTCCGATTCCGGATTTTGGGCATGAAATTTTTCCGATTCCGGATACGATTCGATTAATCGGAAATGCTAAATCCGTATTTTGTTTTCTAAAAAAATTTCATCTTCCGTTTCCGGGTTTCTGGTATCTGATTTTGCCGTGTCTAGCATGTTACTTAGTACTTTACCATATCCGGCTTCATTTCCGGTTTTTACCCGCCAGTTCAAATAGATTGTCTCACAGCGTGGTTGTGTTGACCATATGGGACTTTTCTGACTTCTTATTTAACTTTATTAACGCACTATTGAATGACACGCAGTGTTAGACACGGTGCTTTAAAATTCAACTTTATTATTTTTATTATCCGAATCGGTCGTTCCTGCCTTGTCCGACTCCGATTAATCGGAAGTTCATACTATCCGGTGGAATCCGATTTCCGGATCAAAAGTCGGTTATGCCCTATTAACTGTATTGCATTATTTTCATTTACAGCCATCACCATTTACATTATATATAATTTTTATTAAAAAGACAGTAGTGACTGCTTGCCTCTAAATAAAGTCTTATGGTTGCATGCGAAAATGAAGACGATCATTAATTCTCCTTTGGTAGCCTCAAAAACAGCAGCAGTATAGCCATGGTGTACATGCAGGTTTCAGCGATAATGTTGCAGGGCTGTGACATTTTATTTCAAGCTAAATGGAATAATGCCAGTTTACATAAAATATGTTATTTTAAGAGTTTTGATAAAAAGTTAACAATACAGAAATAAATAGCGGTATAAAAACTTGACTGTTTATTGCAAATTGAGACTCGCCTATCCAGCAAGAATTTTCAGGCTCAAAGTGGACTTCTTTTTATTCCATCGTTCATGCTGGTCACCAATACATATGCGTGTGCTGTCATAATTTGCCCTGAGAGCTTTTATTCCCCCCTCCTTTCAGAATCTGTAAGTTTTGGCTTTCGATGTAGTTGCGAATGCCATTATTTTTGTAAACATGTGTTTGCGCATGGCTAAAATTCTTAGTCTTCGGGAAAGGTCAACTTAGAGGTTACATGAATATAGGCATGGCAAATAGTGAATTTTTGTCTGCCAGACAATAATAAAAAAATCGCATATTTTATCGCAAAATTTCCGATACTAGCCTGGTTTCAGCCTCAGTAACAGCCTGAATCGTAATTTTTCAACTAAATAAGTAATCACGACCTGAAAAAAGAAATATATAATTTCATTCGTTTTTACTTTGGTTGTATGCCTTTAACGTAACTGACATCTGATCTGATTTGATTTAGAGGTTGCATTGTTTAAACGATCTGCTGTTTTGTATCATTGTTGTAATGTCTTGATAATGAAGAAAACACATTTCGTTATTTATTGTTTGATTGATCTCAAAATTAATGAGATCAGAATACATTTTAAAAATGTTCATGTAGGTTATCTCACTACGGAAAGTATAAAGATGATACCCACCACTATTTCATTACATTTCATCAATTATATTCCACTATTTCATCCACTATATTCTGGCAAATTTTAGGCAATTCTAAAACTGATCGAATTGAAGAGGAGTAAATATCTACAACATAATCTAACGATTTTATTTCTACTGCAGCTGATAATGTTGGTGCATGAACAGCAATCGCTATTTTGATTCTTGTCCTGTAAAAGATTGAATTATGCGCACAAATTCATCATTTCGTTGTTCGATATGATGACTACCCATTGGAATAGTATCAACCTGCCAATCATGCGTTCCATCTGGCATGGTTTCATTTGCAACTGTCAAATAATTATTTACCAGCAACCCACCATATGAGTTTTATCTAATATTTGGGTATCTATGATATACTTGTAATTGTGCAAGCGCAATTTCTTTTACTAGATTTTACAGTTGGAAAATTAATGTTAAATTCAGGATTGGCTAAGCATGCTGCTATCATAGTTGTTTTGTTTGTTTTTTTTAATTGTATTAACAGTGCATCTTGCGATGACGACATTATTACAGTGCATCTTGCGATGACATTATTATTATTATTTTCTAAATCAGACATAGTCATTACCTCGTGGAAAATTTTAACCATTTCTGCAAACAATATTATTCCATCACTACGAACTGATGATATAAATGACGATAATTTAGAGCATACTAGTGTCGCTATATGCAACTTTATTATATACTCATGTAATTTTGCAAGATTACAAGTATACATTTTCTTGTTATGATATTAATAACACCTGCAATTGTTTCAGTTGAAATGCAAATTATTACAACTGCTGGTGATGTCATTGTTATTGCTGATAGTAATTCACCGGTTCCAGAGATAACAACGGATGCCAAATACATAATTATATCAACGACAACTAAATGTCCACGATATTTTGTTTTCTTTTTCGGGTTACATTTCAAATGATAATTTTGTCACTTTGCTCCCACATCACTAACGCAAATCCAGAAGATCCCATTAGTAGATAACGCTGTGGTATTGTAGTAGATCTTGTAAATGTTGTAACACCGACTACCTAGAACATGTTTATACCGGCAATGTCAGCGCCATGTTGAGTGGATTTATTAACTCATTCGGCCCCGATGCCGTCTGTACGCGTAATGCAGTTTCTGCATTCAACGGCCGATACCGCCTTTTCGTGAAATTTTTTGACTGCATTCAATGGCCGGTACCGCTGCTCGGCGGTCCGAATGTATGGTCGAAAGAAAGTCTCTGATTGGTTACAAATTGGGCTTTTCCTAACATCAGACCACTTGTAGCCAATCAGAAATGAATTTACGTTCGTTTGGGCAAACTTTAAATGTTCGGAAACCAAGGATTACTACTTGGGTTCCGTTTCAATACACGTGTGTTTTTTCTTAAAAAATCGTAAAATGATGACGGAAGCACGAGTGGTTTTTGATGGTGGTGAGGGCGAAAATGAGGAGTTTCTCGTGTTTGATCTCGAAAATATCGAGTAATTAGAGGAGAGATATGTTCGACAGTTGGATAATTTGCGAAATTTCAAATGGGACATCGAAGATTCTTGAGATTAATTAGTCAGAAAAAGTGGATGCTGATAGCGAAAATGAAAGAGTTTCTGCCGATCTATTAGATTGGGGCGATCGTCTTCTGTCTATCTAAATCAATGATTTTAGTGGAATGAATCCTGGACCTACAACATACAATGACAAATAGACAAGGAAAAAAGAGAAATCTATCTTTTTTCACTTATTATTTCCGGAGAAACTGTACACAGACATCGCAAACGAAACCAATCCATATGCCTAAAAATGCATATTGTTATCACCAAACAAACGTAGTATCCAACCTGCAAAATGTGTTTATTGAACAAAGTTCTATCTTAACCAAAAACTGGATGTGAACATTGCCAAGTAATGTATGTACAAATTGTTTCAAACCATATCACATATTAAATTTTCCTGGTTTATTTTCATGGGCTTTAGTGCTCATGATGTGATATTCCTAACAATGTTGCACATAATTTTGTAAAATAATGTATATTTGTAAAATAATGTATAAATAAATTGTGAAAGACTTGGAAAAATAGAAAGAAAAATACATCACTGTGTAGACAAATCAATTTGGATTAATTGGTGAAATTATCATGGATTAATACTGGATATAAGAAGAGAAATTAATGTAAATGTGAAGGCATGTGCATGATTTCTACAAAATTGTCCAAACAGGTAAAACACTCTGGGGCACAAGCAGCTAGTCACAGCTTAGTGTGGCTGGGGCACAGTAACAGTGTTACTGATAAGTTTCTTGGGGCTGAAAGAGTTAAGTGGGGACTATAACACTTGTCCAGTCGTTACTGTATAGATTACAATATCTGTGATTTTTTTATGTCAGAGAGTTTAATATCAATGATTGCTATACTTCCAACAAATTCATTAATGTATATGTTATTGTTTCTACGAAAAGAAAAAAACGTGTTTAAGGGAGCAGTATAATCAGAAATAATCAGCATCATCCTTTGATTCTGGTTCTCTAAGACCAGTAATTTTATTATTAGTTATATTAATGATACAGGATATGTATCATCAAATTTTTGTACTCAACTGCGAATATTATAATATTATTGATATGACAACTTATAAGTGTTCACAAATTGTTCAAGAACTCCTGTTTTAGAACCAATTTAATGTAATCAGACAAGATTTTGTTCTTCTGCCCCCAAAAAATTAAAATTTTGAAAAGGGGGGTTTGGGGGTACTCTCCCAATAAGGTTTCAAAAAGTAGCGCGCCCGGCCTGGGGGTTTGGGGGCCGAAGGCCTTGGACTAAAAATGCATTTTACATGCATGAAAAGCTGCTCCTGGTGCAACTTATTATCATAATATGTAAGAAAATAATCATTTGAAAAACTAGCAATCTTACCAAAATTTCAACTTAAATATTTATTGTCAAATTAATTTGTTCTCCAATACCATAGGTTCTTAAGTTATTTCATGTGCATGTCAGTGTTCACATCATAATTAAGTCAATAATAATTATGCATTTTTTTGCAGCCAACATATTACATGTACATTTCGCTCTTTTCATAACAATTATTAAAACAAACACCCAAATACATCACATATATACAAATAATCCAATATATTCACTTGTCTTTTTTTTAAACAACCTGCTGATATTTCATTTGAACTCTTCTTGTGGCTTCATGAAAGATTTATTTAGTCTTCCTTTTGTCACTAATGATTTTGTTGGCTCAATGTGCAATTATTTCTTTTCCTTCTCAATGAGAGCCTTTTTCCTTCCAAGCTCCAGCTTGTATTGGCGACATGCAGTGCACATATTCTGACAGAGGGCTTCAATTATTCCGTATGCAGCTTCTTTTGTCGGTGCGGTTCCAGGCTCTTTCAACCATGACTTCCTTAAAGGCGTAAAGACAAAATATATCTTTTTTGCAGAAGTCACAAAATGCCAGTCCTCGAACGTTCAGTTTTCTTATAAAATGACCTACTAAATTTCTGTCGAAAATTCGTTTAAGCCATTCCCATTTCTTTACGTTTAAAAAAAAAACCTTCATGTAAACTTTTCGTGTCATTGTCTCTCTCAAAAACTACTATAAGTATGGACGCCATCTTTGGCATGATAAATTTGAATTATAATTTAGTGCTGTATGGTCCACTAGAGGCAAGTAACATTTATGTACTCAAATAGTACTACTTAATTTGGTTTTCAAGTCGGGGTTGCTATTAAATCAGAATACAGTCATCCCTCGTTTATCGCCGTTAATCACATCCAGACTCTATTGCAATAAGTGAATTTCCGCGAAGTAGGATTTTGTAGTTAGAGCACAGAAAACCTGTTCACGACTCTCTAAATACGGTAACTTTCAGGCTCTGAGCCCCAAACTATAAACTTGTAAAGTAGAATGACCTGTGTACTTTGAAAGAACATAACTTTGCCGACTTTAAAGATATCTTTCTGTATATGGTATCAAAATAAAGGTTAGACGTCAACTTATATGAATAATTAAAAAAAATGTGCATATATATTAAAACTTTTCATATACAGGTGCAAACAGGTAACACAACAGGCAAAATGCACAAGCAATTATTTATTTAATACATTACATGAATGCTAATTTCAAACATTTCATCTAAATCAACGATTTCTAAGTATTCCAAAGCTTTTCTGGAGCCATCTAACACTTCAGTTGGTCCAACTCTCTCAGAAAATTGAAATAAATCACTTTGGTTCGTCGAGAACTAACACATGTGTAGTTCCCAATTTGTCTGGTTTCATAACCTTTAAAGTCATCTTTATCGTCATCACTGTCTCCCAAAAGTACATTAAAATGCATCTGCAGATGTTTTCTCTCATTTTCAATCAACTGTGCTAGGTCACAACAGCTAAATATCTTGATAAACCAAAATCTGACACTTCATTCTCATCTTGCGTCGAAGTCCGCCTTTATGAATAGAAATTTGCCATTCGGAAAACACGCTTAGAATGTGCCTGCTTTCCTAGGGATTTCTAGTTGAATTCAAGCTCAACTCGTGAGATAATCCAAGTATAATATCTGCATTAAAATAAGTTACTTCTTAGAAATATCCCAAAACGTATGTAGTCTGGTACTATAACGTTAAATAAGCACACTGCCCCAGGCTGGTAAAGCGGTCTGCAGGGTTACAGACTTACTTCCCCCATGAACGGAAAACCGGTCTGTACTGATGAAAGGGTTAACATTATTAAAGCCCTCTGGACATGAAATAACACCCCTTTAAAAAAAAACGCGAGAGTGAAGCCGCGAAAGTCGAAGCGCGAAGTGGTCAGGGATGACTGTACTGTATGACAGTCATGGGTTAACTAATATATGGAGCGAATACGTTACAAGGGTCGTTGCGGAATGGGACTGAACAGAATGGTTAAAAACAGGAGAAAACAAAATCCAAATCGGACATGATTTTATAAAACAGACTACTGTATATCAAGACAAATCTGATTCAAGTCAGGAGAAAAGGGAATTCCACTTTAAAATGGAGAAAAGTCATGTAACTTTAAGTTACAGTCTTGAAAATTTGGCCATTTAATGTTCAAGAACTATTTATGAAATGTGCATGTAGATTTATGAATGGTTCATAAAAAGTGTTCTAGAAACAATTCATGGATAATTCAACAATTGTTCAAGACATTTTCACTGGGTAAACTTAAGTCAAAATAAGAGTGCGTCAAGTGATTCTTCACAACTGAGGGTAGTACAAATTTGTTGATTAAAAAGCGTAGCTTTCACTTTGACATCACAACACTGATATGAACATTCAATCCAGATTGTACTAGACCACACCTTAAGGTTAATTTTATCCCAAAATGTCTATGTACTTTAACACTGATTGTGACATATGCCCCTCTCAGGCATCTAAATAACGACCTTTTAAAGGAATATGGATATATACAAATCCAAATAAAGTGAATACTTGACACTTAAAATTTATGTAGAATCAAGTTCTCAAATATGACTCAGTTGTAAGTTTGAAGAAATTTGTATCTCTGCTGGCTAAGTGGTTAGAGCACCTGCCGCAGATGCAGAAGGTTACAGGTTCTAACCCTGGTCAAGTCATACCAAACAATGGTACAACAGCTGCCTTACTAAGTGTTCAACATTAAGAGGTTACTGTTAGGACTGATTGGCATGGTGCCAGGATAATGTGACTGGGTGGGCCATCATTGCCCATCATGTCTGCTGCATGATGCCCCCATGCTAGCAATCACTGCAGAGATTATAGTGATACAGTCCTACCCGTTTATATCGACATCGCTTATCTCAACAAGCCGCCTATGTCGACAAAAAAGCAAAGTCCCGGTCCCATGGTCTACTATTACTATCAAATTGTCATGCCTATGTCAACGTCGAGATAAAAGAAAAACGTATATGTCGACAGAAGCCCTTGGTTCCAGCTTGAACAAATCCTTTGTTTTCAAAACGTTTATCTCGACAAGCTGCCAGTTAAGACCAATACTTTGTTCAACAATTAGCTGATCTTGCTGCCAGGCTTTAATGTCGCAGTCGGATGAAAAAAACAAACAAACTCATAGCAGCACGTTTTCTCACCACTCTGCAGCTAGTTAAGTCTTTGATCTTGCCGCCTAGCTTGTGAATCGTGTTATTCAAATGTACTCTTACAATGACAGCATGTACATCTGTGGGTCTTTCAACCACTGAATTTTCTGATTGTAAATATATCAGCACAGCGAAAAGGATCAATTGATGAACACAATTTCCCAATCAACAGGTGGTAGAAGCAGGACTAGCAAGCCCTTAAATTTGCCGTCCAGGAAATTGATGCGTACAGAGGACTTCTGTATACGTGATTTTCTGAATCCCATATATAAAAATTGCATGAAAATACGGATTACACGTTTCCGAGACCTTTGAAAATGATCGGTGATTTTCGCTGTGAAAGTTTCCTTTTTAATTTTATTTACATTTACGATGGCTACCGACAGAAGGGTAAAACGCAAATTAAATTTACAGTCTTTGGAAACTAAATATCTGGCTCTTAATGAAGTTAAGGGATGAACATCTCGCAAAGAGGTCTGTGAAATTTTTTATTTAAAATTAACACGTCCAGGAAGGATGAAAGCTGCAGAGTCTATAAAGAAAGACTAAGTTGAAGGTAACTGGTACATTTGAAGACGTGGAGGAAGCATCTAAACGGTTCACGGTTCAATTAGGCATTATCGAAAAAGCTTAGTGTGGAGAACTTCGCTGCAACAAGTGGTTGGTGCAGTCGCTTTAATGTTCGTCATAACATCGGATACAAAAGTATTTGTGGAGAATACATGTACTGTTGACAGTTTTTCATTTCCATGTGAATAGCCCTATCCCCTTGGTACCCTCAATACCATAGGAACAGACTGACCGATATCTAGGCTGATTTAAGTACATGTACTTGAAGCATGCAACTAACAACTAGACAAACACGTGCTAATGCTGACATTGAATCTCTCATGTTATTCATATCAGGATTTGACCGATGCAATATTTTATTGTGGACTTTATTACACAAAGGTAACCAAAATGTTATTTGTCAATATACAAGTGTATTTCACTCTAGTTTTGTCCCCACATACTAAAAATTTACATTGTTTCTTTCAAAGTTTAAATACTGATGACCGGTTACCCCTTACTGAAGAATTTAACTTTCATTTTTTTTTTTTGCAGACCCCCCCCCCCCCCCCCACCAAACACTTATCTCGACAATATTTCCTCGGTCCCGAGGATGTCGAGATAAACGGGTAGGACTGTAATACTGAATTTCTTTTAAAGTTATCTAAAAAATCCAAATCACCCACACAAAATTTCTAGAATACTTGTATTATCAACTACCATTCAACAGAGAGAAAGAGAATAACCAAACGAGAAGCTACAGACAAGCTTTCTCACATAACTACATTAGCCGAATCTTAGATTCGAACCCACGCAGACAGGTGAGATGGCAGTTATCCAGAGTGTGCAGTTAGCCGATGTGCAGTTAAGTGGAGTTGACTGTAAATGAGATCAATTTATTCTAGAATTCTAGGAGTCATAAAAATCTAAGAGTGTGAAAAATACTAATAATAACCACATATAGTTGTACAGTCTCATTAGAATAGGATCACTTCCTATTATTGTAGTTATAGGCAGAAAACAATTTATTTGTCCGGATTGTATATTCTTTGCTGTATATAATTTATATTAGGGCCAGTTGTGTTACATGGCCTTTCTTCAGATACGGTATAGTAACTGAGGTTAACAAGTAAAAATATATGATCTACTTACCATCCGTTCCTTTCATTAGAATTAGAATGAGTATTGTCAACATTCCCATCTCTCCTCTTCGAAACTTCATATCTGTTATCAAATTCTGAAATTATATGGTTGTTACAATTAATAGAACTGTTGTGTTGTTTATTGTGAAATGGGAAGAGCATTCTTTAATTTTACTTATGCTGATGACACAACTGTTTAATAAATGTGTACATAACTTTCATGAAAATCTCATCATGCCTAAAAAATAACTTCAGTCACCATTAGACTTTGAAACATAAATGTCCTAGTGTCTAAATGGGAAGAGTATTAATCAAAATCTAAAACCTTTGGAGAAAGAAATCACACTTTTAGAACATGTTTACATCTATTGTCAAACACAAAGCATCAAATAATTTTGCTTAATATATAAGCTTCAAATATACAGAGACCAAAAGAAAATTTGATCAGCACAAAATTAATGAAATACTCTTGTATAAAAGCCAATTAAATATAGAAAAAAATAGTTACGGTACTTCATGAAATGAATCGGTTCCTTTACTAATCTGGTAATGCAAATTGTTTCAAAACTTTGATCACAAGTAAATGACTTGTGTTCAGGCCCAACTCCATTATTCAAAATAATCTGCACAAGTTGGCATGATCTATTCATGATCTAGATTTGGTTTTCAAACATAATTTGATGGAGTGTTATCTTTCTGTTGCTTGCTCCAATATTTATTTTCACAGTCCCAGTCAGTCTCATTCTGCTGTTTCCCTGATAAATAAGTCAACGGGTTTGTGTGAGCTATTGTCTTTATATGTAATAATTTAATTTAAAAATGAAAATTTGATATAATCAATAATATAGAATGATGTTCATACATGTAACAGAAAAGACAATTTTGGTTTGAATAGATCAGAAGATTTTAATAATCTGGTAAGTTTTGGCCTCCAAAGATGGAGCATTTTCACTTTCCCAATTTTAACATGCAAAAGGACAGAAATTTCAAACAATGAACAAATTTACATTTTCTTATATTAAAATATGCACATCATCTTACTAAATCAGTCCTTTCATAGTAACATGTTTCCATTATATTCAGGGATTTACAAATCCATGTGCCCAACTTTCAGGGCAAGATCAAATTCGCTTTGAGCAATTGAAGTTATATAAGTTCATGGGCAAGTCAAAATTCGGAGAGGAATATAGAAATTCTTTTAAATTTAACATTGACGGTATGAGTGAAAGACAATAACCCTTAGCAAGCTCATTTTTCGATAAGGAGTTCCTCATGTTTTATGTTCTGCAAGTTTTATACCACAACACATGTATCAGCACCTTTATTTACTATGCATATACCGTGCCTTCTTTGTCTTCATACAGGCTACATTTTCATCAACTGCATTTCCATCTTGTGGTGAATATCAAAGTTAGTACTATTAAAAGCATGTTTTGACAAATATGGAATATTTTAATTGATTTGTCACATTGTACTCAGAATAGTATTTATGAGGCACTTACTTTCTGGGCCCACATTGTTAGCCTCTGACTGGAGAGATTGTCAGATTGCAGACTCTAAGGTGGCACTCTGTAGTTTTGTATATTACATAGGGTTAGAATTTTAAAGAAATAAAAATTCCATGGCTTTCCTTACTGGTTATATTGGCTATGTAAAAAAGACCTTGAATGTATATCTTAGGTACAGTTTGAAGAACCTTTAATGCAGACACATAGATGAACTGCCTATCTAGCACTAGTCAAATCAGAGTATGATTGGTGCTCTCCGGGATCCACACTACATTAAGGATGTTGATAGAATTGAGAATGTTCTGTAGGAGGCAGCAATATTTATATTAGGTGACTACAAAACTAGAGATGTGTCGCCAAAATGTTAACTGACCTGGATCTATCAACACTCCAAAATAAGCATATTAGAATTAGTTCAATGTACCTCCATACAAAAATGGTGGTGTTCGTACCGGCTCTCCCACCAAATATATTTTAAAAACCATTAAGACAAACCACAGGAGTCTGACGTTTTATCAATAAAGTACGGCGAAATGTCTGACAAAATGAAATACCCTTATCAATAATATATATATATATAAACACAAGGAGTGCAAGTGTGACCACAGTCCTTCGCTCGATTTGACATTTTCTTACGAGTCTTTTATCGCTTCAGAATCACAAGAAGACTGAAACACTACACATATGCATTGAAAAGACAGTTACTTACCAACGCATAGCTCTTAAATGACCATGTCCTGAATCCAACCAGCGAATTAACCTTTATTTTCACCATTACTGTCACATTAGCCAAAGTAGGCTGATTATCTGAACGGAAGTAGTGCTTATATATATATATATATATATATATATATATATATATATATATATATATATATATATATATATATATATATATATATATATATTATTGAGAAGGGTATTTCATTTTGTCAGACGTTTCGCCGTACTTTATTGATAAAACGTCAGACTCCTGTGGACAAACATACCAGATTAAAGCCAAGTCTTTTCCAAATTTATAAAGTATAAATTTGGTAGAAAAACTAGTATCAATTATAGTAGATATTTTGTATTTGATTAATGCTGAACAAAACAATTTAGTAATTCTTTCTTCGTAAAAACCACAAGAAAACGACGCGAGCTTAATGTGAAGAAAAACATAATAATCTAAAGAAAAAGAGCATACTGAGTGAGAAAAATACCTTAGAGTACCCCCCATGACGCATTCAGACATATGACCCCCCTCTATATTACTATATAAAAAGAGAAGGTTCATAACTTCTGAAACCTTGGTTCTACCATGACCCTCGATTTCATTCTATTTCTTTATTTAAAAGCACACGACCATTTTCTATGGCTTGTTTTACTCATGAGATACTTTTCTATTCATGAAGCCATCATTGACTTTTCTACGTTGTACCAAACTGAAGTTACGAACTTACGGCTTCCGAAACGTGCGATTTTCGCGAATTTTTCTTCTTGGGACAAGTGCGAACTACTGTGACAACCGGTGAAAAGAGCTAGATTTACCATAGATTTGCCATAGATTTACCATAGATTTGCTAGATTTGCGACTCTACAATTAATGCCTTCTTCAATTACAGAACAGTGGTAAATGCAAAAGTAAGTTTTTACTTACCATTTACTTGATTCAACTTTAGAAATCCTGTTCCATGGAACTGCGCAAAACTGATGCAATCAACTCGGCACAAACGTCAACGCCGAAATATGGAATCACACCACAATTAATACTTCCAGTTCATGTAGTTCCAGTCTATTTTTAGAACATTTTTTCCTCTCTCCTTTTGGTGGTGATAGAAGAGTTATATTGATGCATATTTGGTAGGGATTTAAAGGTAATTGTTCATTCTTGAGAATATGAGCAGAGAGAGAGTGGTTGTCAGTGTGTAATTTGGCGACAGTGCACATGGAGTAATAAGGCTTTGGTGAAGATCCGGAAGTGAAATATGTGGTCTGTGTACATGCTGTTCTGTTTACAGTGCAGCAGCTCAAAAAAATGCCGATCAACCCTTGACAAGAATTTCACCGTGAAGTCATCTTTGGAGGTATTTTAGATTAACATATGATTTGTATTGATTGTCACACTGTGGAAAGGTCAGCACTGAGAAATATATGTAGAGAACATATAGTAAAATTAATTTTGGTCTATGTCCTGTACAGGCAGTTTTGATGAAACTTTAATATGCTATAAAATTTTTATTATTAATGATAAACAGATGAAATTTAGAGGTGTCATATATATTAACATTTAAAATAGAAAAATGACATTAAAATTTAAAAATTGATTTTAGTTTTTAAAATTTTAATATTTTTTTTTTTAAAAATTAAAAAATTAAAATTTGCCCCTTAAAATGCACATAGATAATATTTTTGGAAATTATATCCAATGATATCAGCATATTTATACTCCTACACCATATACAAGCTACAATGATGGATATTTGTCAAATTTTGTCAGAGAAAATATCTTTGTAAGTCAAAATGAGATACATTTAAAATGTATGAAAGACAGATTCTATTTTGTATTGATCATTCAAACTATTTATTAGGGGTCCAATCAGTTAATTTATGTGTTTATGATGGGGTGACTTCCTGAGTAACACATATCTGCTTATATAGCCTTTAGTAATTGTTAACAAATACAGGGTGTTTAGTGAGAGGACAGTGATGAAAACTTTATACTAGAACCTACTCAAGTTCTCTACTTAATCAGTTTAAACTTTCTGAGAATGAAATGCAGGCTGAAGGGATAAAATATACGTTCCACATGTATATTTACCCTTGGATGTAAGAAAACAGCAAAATTATGTAAGTTGAGCACAAAATGCATTCAATTTTATTGTTCAGTTTGGCTAAGATATTGATTAGTGAAGTGCGGCATTGTGGCCTGTATGATGTTATGTGAATTCTTATGATACATCTTAATTTATGCATTGTTAATTACTAATAATATTTGTTAACTGACACTCTAAAGATTGCACAAGATATATTCAAACAGATATTTTGAGTTTAACTGTGTACAACTGATCTTAGCATGGTTACATATCCCACATGAACAAATATTCACATATTTTAGAATGTTTGGGATCCAAAGTTCACATTCAGTACATCATATAGGCTGACATTGTACCTACAGTGAATCTGTAAGACACATTTCTGGCTGTGTGCACTAAATGTATCCCAAAATGTTATTTTCTTCATTAATATGCCCATGTATGGTAACATATTTCAATTCAGTACTTGGAGAGAGTGCGGTATTGTAATATCAGCTGATATCTGATTCTATTGAACCATTGAGGTTAATAATTGGTATCAAACACCCTTAAAAATACACTTTAAATATTCAAACAGATCATTTGAATTATTTTTGCACATTTGATCATAACAATTACATTGTATATGTCCCACATATGCAAATTTCCATTCTTGTTTACAAGTTTTGGGGATCAGAATTTCACATTTAGTTTATGATATAGGATGTATTGGTACCTGTAGTTGATTTGTGTGGCCACATTTGACTGTATTCTCTTGCAATATCCAGAATTATTATTTATCTCATGAATAAGATTGCTTATAGTAATATATTCTTTTTTACTACATTGTCGCTTGACTATCCTGTATACTGGCATGTACTAATGTTTCCACCAATGATCAAACCTCACCGTCCCCGCATTTCCTTAATGTTTGTGATGCATAGTCTACCTGATTAGTTATTTAACCTGTAAATGACCAGATATGCTTATAGAAACTTCATATACTTTTAGGATGAATTTATTACTTTAATACATGACTATTACTTCACATTTCTGAGTGTCACTCTGTCAAGTTTAATATTTATTTCCTATGCTTGCTGCCTGAATGTTATTTGGAAATCACTATATCTAACACATTTTAACTTCATTTGCATACATCTTACTGTTTTCTAGATATAAGTGAAACATTTTATATCTTTTCAGGTCTAGGCTGGTATCTGGAACAAAGTGTTAGTGGTGGATCAGCTTGGAAGCTCTCCAGTAGTCTGGTGGTGATAGCAAGGTTTCATAAGGACATATGCAGTGTACTGCCATAAGTGATCATATCACCACACTAATATACAGCACCTCAAGGACATGGCTTAGATCTTCATGGGAGAGATTAGCACCATTGTTCAGTAAGGTAAAGCCTGCCTAAAAACTGTATTTTCCTATCTTATTGTCGCTTTTTGTAGTTATCGACACTGAAATGTAATGCAATTTTCCTATAAAACATGGAAGTGGTCCCATCAGATGTTTAAATCTGAGTGCACTATTAATTATACAAATAACTGCCTAAATACCTGACACAATAAATATGGAACATAGCACCTGTTGTTGCTTCTTTAGTGTGTACACCTATATGCACCTTGACAGGCATATTGCGGTTTGTTGCCAAAATCACTATGAGTCATGCTACTTCACTACCCCTGGGAAAAATGTTCTCAGTTACACAGACCCAAACCACCATTTATTTTAAAGACCATTGATTGATCAACTTTTCTGCCTAAACTTTGACAAAATCTGTTTTCAAACTTTTATGAAAATTTAATTTTTCAATAAAATTTAGTTTATAAATTTATATGTTTATTTAAATTTCCATTAAAATTTGAATTGATCAAAATGTATAAACTTTCAACATAGTTTCAGACAGGCCTTATCTTGTAGTACAATTAGGTTTTTACAGCATTGAAAAAGTCCTATAATTAAGGAAGATATAGCAAATTTAGTTTTGGTTTCTCAAAAGCACATGAATCAACAATTGCACCCTGTGGAACACCTGCACTACACACTTTCCAGCAGGTGTCACATGTCTTGTATGCAAGGAAATTCAAAAAGACTTCATGTATAAAGTTCAAATAGGTGTGGCATTCAAAAATAAAAGTTTTACTAAAATTTGCCCCAAAAAGTTGGGCCTGTCAGGAATCACACCACAATTAATACTTCCAGTTCAGTACCCACGAATGTAGTTCCAGTCTATTTTTAGAACATTTTTTCCTCTCTCCTTTTGGTGGTGATAGAAGAGTTATATTGATGCATATTTGGTAGGGATTTAAAGGTAATTGTTCATTCTTGAGAATATGAGCAGAGAGAGTGGTTGTCAGTGTGTAATTTGGCGACAGTGCACATGGAGTAATAAGGCTTTGGTGATGATCCGGAAGTGAAATATGTGGTCTGTGTACATGCTGTTCTGTTTACAGTGCAGCAGCTCAAAAAAATGCCGATCAACCCTTGACAAGAATTTCACCGTGAAGTCATCTTTGGAGGTATTTTAGATTAACATATGATTTGTATTGATTGTCACACTGTGGAAAGGTCAGCACTGAGAAATATATGTAGAGAACATATAGTAAAATTAATTGTGGTCTATGTCCTGTACAGGCAGTTTTGATGAAACTTTAATATGCTATAAAATTTTTATTATTAATGATAAACACATGAAATTTAGAGGTGTCATATATATTAACATTTAAAATAGAAAAATGACATTAAAATTTAAAAATTGATTTTAGTTTTTAAAATTTTAATATTTTTTTTTTTAAAAATTAAAAAATTAAAATTTGCCCCTTAAAATGCACATAGATAATATTTTTGGAAATTATATCCAATGATATCAGCATATTTATACTCCTACACCATATACAAGCTACAATGATGGATATTTGTCAAATTTTGTCAGAGAAAATATCTTTGTAAGTCAAAATGAGACATACATTTAAAATGTATGAAAGACAGATTCTATTTTGTATTGATCATTCAAACTATTTATTAGGGGTCCAATCAGTTAATTTATGTGTTTATGATGGGGTGACTTCCTGAGTAACACATATCTGCTTATATAGCCTTTAGTAATTGTTAACAAATATAGTTACAGGGTGTTTAGTGAGAGGACAGTGATGAAAACTTTATACTAGAACCTACTCAAGTTCTCTACTAAATCAGTTTAAACTTTCTGAGAATGAAATGCAGGCTGAAGGGATAAAATATACTTTCCACATGTATATTTACCCTTGGATGTAAGAAAACAGCAAAATTATGTAAGTTGAGCACAAAATGCATTCAATTTTATTGTTCAGTTTGGCTAAGATTTTGATTAGTGAAGTGCGGCATTGTGGCCTGTATGATGTTATGTGAATTCTTATGATACATCTTAATTTATGCATTGTTAATTACTAATAATATTTGTTAACTGACACTCTAAAGATTGCACAAGATATATTCAAACAGATATTTTGAGTTTAACTGTGTACAACTGATCTTAGCATGGTTACATATCCCACATGAACAAATATTCACATATTTTAGAATGTTTGGGATCCAAAGTTCACATTCAGTACATCATATAGGCTGACATTGTACCTACAGTGAATCTGTAAGACACATTTCTGGCTGTGTGCACTAAATGTATCCCAAAATGTTATTTTCTTCATTAATATGCCCATGTATGGTAACATATTTCAATTCAGTACTTGGAGAGAGTGCGGTATTGTAATATCAGCTGATATCTGATTCTATTGAACCATTGAGGTTAATAATTGGTATCAAACACCCTTAAAAATACACTTTAAATATTCAAACAGATCATTTGAATTATTTTTGCACATTTGATCATAACAATTACATTGTATATGTCCCACATATGCAAATTTCCATTCTTGTTTACAAGTTTTGGGGATCAGAATTTCACATTTAGTTTATGATATAGGATGTATTGGTACCTGTAGTTGATTTGTGTGGCCACATTTGACTGTATTCTCTTGCAATATCCAGAATTATTATTTATCTCATGAATAAGATTGCTTATAGTAATATATTCTTTTTTACTACATTGTCGCTTGACTATCCTGTATACTGGCATGTACTAATGTTTCCACCAATGATCAAACCTCACCGTCCCCGCATTTCCTTAATGTTTGTGATGCATAGTCTACCTGATTAGTTATTTAACCTGTAAATGACCAGATATGCTTATAGAAACTTCATACACTTTTAGGATGAATTTATTACTTTAATACATGTCTATTACTTCACATTTCTGAGTGTCACTCTGTCAAGTTTAATATTTATTTCCTATGCTTGCTGCCTGAATGTTATTTGGAAATCACTATATCTAACACATTTTAACTTCATTTGCATACATCTTACTGTTTTCTAGATATAAGTGAAACATTTTATATCTTTTCAGGTCTAGGCTGGTATCTGGAACAAAGTGTTAGTGGTGGATCAGCTTGGAAGCTCTCCAGTAGTCTGGTGGTGATAGCAAGGTTTCATAAGGACATATGCAGTGTACTGCCATAAGTGATCATATCACCACACTAATATACAGCACCTCAAGGACATGGCTTAGATCTTCATGGGAGAGATTAGCACCATTGTTCAGTAAGGTAAAGCCTGCCTAAAAACTGTATTTTCCTATCTTATTGTCGCTTTTTGTAGTTATCGACACTGAAATGTAATGCAATTTTCCTATAAAACATGGAAGTGGTCCCATCAGATGTTTAAATCTGAGTGCACTATTAATTATACAAATAACTGCCTAAATACCTGACACAATAAATATGGAACATAGCACCTGTTGTTGCTTCTTTAGTGTGTACACCTATATGCACCTTGACAGGCATATTGCGGTTTGTTGCCAAAATCACTATGAGTCATGCTACTTCACTACCCCTGGGAAAAATGTTCTCAGTTACACAGACCCAAACCACCATTTATTTTAAAGACCATTGATTGATCAACTTTTCTGCCTAAACTTTGACAAAATCTGTTTTCAAACTTTTATGAAAATTTAATTTTTCAATAAAATTTAGTTTATAAATTTATATGTTTATTTAAATTTCCATTAAAATTTGAATTGATCAAAATGTATAAACTTTCAACATAGTCTCAGACAGGCCTTATCTTGTAGTACAATTAGGTTTTTACAGCATTGAAAAAGTCCTATAATTAAGGAAGATATAGCAAATTTAGTTTTGGTTTCTCAAAAGCACATGAATCAACAATTGCACCCTGTGGAACACCTGCACTACACACTTTCCAGCAGGTGTCACATGTCTTGTATGCAAGGAAATTCAAAAAGACTTCATGTATAAAGTTCAAATAGGTGTGGCATTCAAAAATAAAAGTTTTACTAAAATTTGCCCCAAAAAGTTGGGCCTGTCAGGAATCACACCACAATTAATACTTCCAGTTCAGTACCCACGAATGTAGTTCCAGTCTATTTTTAGAACATTTTTTCCTCTCTCCTTTTGGTGGTGATAGAAGAGTTATATTGATGCATATTTGGTAGGGATTTAAAGGTAATTGTTCATTCTTGAGAATATGAGCAGAGAGAGTGGTTGTCAGTGTGTAATTTGGCGACAGTGCACATGGAGTAATAAGGCTTTGGTGATGATCCGGAAGTGAAATATGTGGTCTGTGTACATGCTGTTCTGTTTACAGTGCAGCAGCTCAAAAAAATGCCGATCAACCCTTGACAAGAATTTCACCGTGAAGTCATCTTTGGAGGTATTTTAGATTAACATATGATTTGTATTGATTGTCACTGTGGAAAGGTCAGCACTGAGAAATATATGTAGAGAACATATAGTAAAATTAATTGTGGTCTATGTCCTGTACAGGCAGTTTTGATGAAACTTTAATATGCTATAAAATTTTTATTATTAATGATAAACACATGAAATTTAGAGGTGTCATATATATTAACATTTAAAATAGAAAAATGACATTAAAATTTAAAAATTGATTTTAGTTTTTAAAATTTTAATATTTTTTTTTTTAAAAATTAAAAAATTAAAATTTGCCCCTTAAAATGCACATAGATAATATTTTTGGAAATTATATCCAATGATATTAGCATATTTATACTCCTACACCATATACAAGCTACAATGATGGATATTTGTCAAATTTTGTCAGAGAAAATATCTTTGTAAGTCAAAATGAGACATACATTTAAAATGTATGAAAGACAGATTCTATTTTGTATTGATCATTCAAACTATTTATTAGGGGTCCAATCAGTTAATTTATGTGTTTATGATGGGGTGACTTCCTGAGTAACACATATCTGCTTATATAGCCTTTAGTAATTGTTAACAAATATAGTTACAGGGTGTTTAGTGAGAGGACAGTGATGAAAACTTTATACTAGAACCTACTCAAGTTCTCTACTAAATCAGTTTAAACTTTCTGAGAATGAAATGCAGGCTGAAGGGATAAAATATACTTTCCACATGTATATTTACCCTTGGATGTAAGAAAACAGCAAAATTATGTAAGTTGAGCACAAAATGCATTCAATTTTATTGTTCAGTTTGGCTAAGATTTTGATTAGTGAAGTGCGGCATTGTGGCCTGTATGATGTTATGTGAATTCTTATGATACATCTTAATTTATGCATTGTTAATTACTAATAATATTTGTTAACTGACACTCTAAAGATTGCACAAGATATATTCAAACAGATATTTTGAGTTTAACTGTGTACAACTGATCTTAGCATGGTTACATATCCCACATGAACAAATATTCACATATTTTAGAATGTTTGGGATCCAAAGTTCACATTCAGTACATCATATAGGCTGACATTGTACCTACAGTGAATCTGTAAGACACATTTCTGGCTGTGTGCACTAAATGTATCCCAAAATGTTATTTTCTTCATTAATATGCCCATGTATGGTAACATATTTCAATTCAGTACTTGGAGAGAGTGCGGTATTGTAATATCAGCTGATATCTGATTCTATTGAACCATTGAGGTTAATAATTGGTATCAAACACCCTTAAAAATACACTTTAAATATTCAAACAGATCATTTGAATTATTTTTGCACATTTGATCATAACAATTACATCGTATATGTCCCACATATGCAAATTTCCATTCTTGTTTACAAGTTTTGGGGATCAGAATTTCACATTTAGTTTATGATATAGGATGTATTGGTACCTGTAGTTGATTTGTATGGCCACATTTGACTGTATTCTCTTGCAATATCCAGAATTATTATTTATCTCATGAATAAGATTGCTTATAGTAATATATTCTTTTTTACTACATTGTCGCTTGACTATCCTGTATACTGGCATGTACTAATGTTTCCACCAATGATCAAACCTCACCGTCCCCGCATTTCCTTAATGTTTGTGATGCATAGTCTACCTGATTAGTTATTTAACCTGTAAATGACCAGATATGCTTATAGAAACTTCATATACTTTTAGGATGAATTTATTACTTTAATACATGACTATTACTTCACATTTCTGAGTGTCACTCTGTCAAGTTTAATATTTATTTCCTATGCTTGCTGCCTGAATGTTATTTGGAAATCACTATATCTAACACATTTTAACTTCATTTGCATACATCTTACTGTTTTCTAGATATAAGTGAAACATTTTATATCTTTTCAGGTCTAGGCTGGTATCTGGAACAAAGTGTTAGTGGTGGATCAGCTTGGAAGCTCTCCAGTAGTCTGGTGGTGATAGCAAGGTTTCATAAGGACATATGCAGTGTACTGCCATAAGTGATCATATCACCACACTAATATACAGCACCTCAAGGACATGGCTTAGATCTTCATGGGAGAGATTAGCACCATTGTTCAGTAAGGTAAAGCCTGCCTAAAAACTGTATTTTCCTATCTTATTGTCGCTTTTTGTAGTTATCGACACTGAAATGTAATGCAATTTTCCTATAAAACATGGAAGTGGTCCCATCAGATGTTTAAATCTGAGTGCACTATTAATTATACAAATAACTGCCTAAATACCTGACACAATAAATATGGAACATAGCACCTGTTGTTCCTTCTTTAGTGTGTACACCTATATGCACCTTGACAGGCATATTGCGGTTTGTTGCCAAAATCACTATGAGTCATGCTACTTCACTACCCCTGGGAAAAATGTTCTCAGTTACACAGACCCAAACCACCATTTATTTTAAAGACCATTGATTGATCAACTTTTCTGCCTAAACTTTGACAAAATCTGTTTTCAAACTTTTATGAAAATTTAATTTTTCAATAAAATTTAGTTTATAAATTTATATGTTTATTTAAATTTCCATTAAAATTTGAATTGATCAAAATGTATAAACTTTCAACATAGTTTCAGACAGGCCTTATCTTGTAGTACAATTAGGTTTTTACAGCATTGAAAAAGTCCTATAATTAAGGAAGATATAGCAAATTTAGTTTTGGTTTCTCAAAAGCACATGAATCAACAATTGCACCCTGTGGAACACCTGCACTACACACTTTCCAGCAGGTGTCACATGTCTTGTATGCAAGGAAATTCAAAAAGACTTCATGTATAAAGTTCAAATAGGTGTGGCATTCAAAAATAAAAGTTTTACTAAAATTTGCCCCAAAAGTTGGGCCTGTACAGGCAGTTTTGATGAAACTTTAATATGCTATAAAAATTTTTTTATTAATGATAAACACATGAAATTTAGAGGTGTCATATATATTAACATTTAAAATAGAAAAATGACATTAAAATTTAAAAATTGATTTTAGTTTTTAAAATTTTAATATTTTTTTTTTTAAAAATTAAACAATTAAAATTTGCCCCTTAAAATGCACATAGATAATATTTTTGGAAATTATATCCAATGATATCAGCATATTTATACTCCTACACCATATACAAGCTACAATGATGGATATTTGTCAAATTTTGTCAGAGAAAATATCTTTGTAAGTCAAAATGAGACATACATTTAAAATGTATGAAAGACAGATTCTATTTTGTATTGATCATTCAAACTATTTATTAGGGGTCCAATCAGTTAATTTATGTGTTTATGATGGGGTGACTTCCTGAGTAACACATATCTGCTTATATAGCCTTTAGTAATTGTTAACAAATATAGTTACAGGGTGTTTAGTGAGAGGACAGTGATGAAAACTTTATACTAGAACCTACTCAAGTTCTCTACTAAATCAGTTTAAACTTTCTGAGAATGAAATGCAGGCTGAAGGGATAAAATATACTTTCCACATGTATATTTACCCTTGGATGTAAGAAAACAGCAAAATTATGTAAGTTGAGCACAAAATGCATTCAATTTTATTGTTCAGTTTGGCTAAGATATTGATTAGTGAAGTACGGCATTGTGGCCTGTATGATGTTATGTGAATTCTTATGATACATCTTAATTTATGCATTGTTAATTACTAATAATATTTGTTAACTGACACTCTAAAGATTGCACAAGATATATTCAAACAGATATTTTGAGTTTAACTGTGTACAACTGATCTTAGCATGGTTACATATCCCACATGAACAAATATTCACATATTTTAGAATGTTTGGGATCCAAAGTTCACATTCAGTACATCATATAGGCTGACATTGTACCTACAGTGAATCTGTAAGACACATTTCTGGCTGTGTGCACTAAATGTATCCCAAAATGTTATTTTCTTTATTAATATGCCCATGTATGGTAACATATTTCAATTCAGTACTTGGAGAGAGTGCGGTATTGTAATATCAGCTGATATCTGATTCTATTGAACCATTGAGGTTAATAATTGGTATCAAACACCCTTAAAAATACACTTTAAATATTCAAACAGATCATTTGAATTATTTTTGCACATTTTATCATAACAATTACATTGTATATGTCCCACATATGCAAATTTCCATTCTTGTTTACAAGTTTTGGGGATCAGAATTTCACATTTAGTTTATGATATAGGATGTATTGGTACCTGTAGTTGATTTGTGTGGCCACATTTGACTGTATTCTCTTGCAATATCCAGAATTATTATTTATCTCATGAATAAGATTGCTTATAGTAATATATTCTTTTTTACTACATTGTCGCTTGACTATCCTGTATACTGGCATGTACTAATGTTTCCACCAATGATCAAACCTCACCGTCCCCGCATTTCCTTAATGTTTGTGATGCATAGTCTACCTGATTAGTTATTTAACCTGTAAATGACCAGATATGCTTATAGAAACTTCATATACTTTTAGGATGAATTTATTACTTTAATACATGACTATTACTTCACATTTCTGAGTGTCACTCTGTCAAGTTTAATATTTATTTCCTATGCTTGCTGCCTGAATGTTATTTGGAAATCACTATATCTAACACATTTTAACTTCATTTGCATACATCTTACTGTTTTCTAGATATAAGTGAAACATTTTATATCTTTTCAGGTCTAGGCTGGTATCTGGAACAAAGTGTTAGTGGTGGATCAGCTTGGAAGCTCTCCAGTAGTCTGGTGGTGATAGCAAGGTTTCATAAGGACATATGCAGTGTACTGCCATAAGTGATCATATCACCACACTAATATACAGCACCTCAAGGACATGGCTTAGATCTTCATGGGAGAGATTAGCACCATTGTTCAGTAAGGTAAAGCCTGCCTAAAAACTGTATTTTCCTATCTTATTGTCGCTTTTTGTAGTTATCGACACTGAAATGTAATGCAATTTTCCTATAAAACATGGAAGTGGTCCCATCAGATGTTTAAATCTGAGTGCACTATTAATTATACAAATAACTGCCTAAATACCTGACACAATAAATATGGAACATAGCACCTGTTGTTGCTTCTTTAGTGTGTACACCTATATGCACCTTGACAGGCATATTGCGGTTTGTTGCCAAAATCACTATGAGTCATGCTGCTTCACTACCCCTGGGAAAAATGTTCTCAGTTACACAGACCCAAACCACCATTTATTTTAAAGACCATTGATTGATCAACTTTTCTGCCTAAACTTTGACAAAATCTGTTTTCAAACTTTTATGAAAATTTAATTTTTCAATAAAATTTAGTTTATAAATTTATATGTTTATTTAAATTTCCATTAAAATTTGAATTGATCAAAACGTATAAACTTTCAACATAGTTTCAGACAGGCCTTATCTTGTAGTACAATTAGGTTTTTACAGCATTGAAAAAGTTCTATAATTAAAGAAGATATAGCAAATTTAGTTTTGGTTTCTCAAAAGCACATGAATCAACAATTGCACCCTGTGGAACACCTGCACTACACACTTTCCAGCAGGTGTCACATGTCTTGTATGCAAGGAAATTCAAAAAGACTTCATGTATAAAGTTCAAATAGGTGTGGCATTCAAAAATAAAAGTTTTACTAAAATTTACCCCAAAAAGTTGGGCCTGTCAGGAATCACACCACAATTAATACTTCCAGTTCAGTACCCACGAATGTAGTTCCAGTCTATTTTTAGAACATTTTTTCCTCTCTCCTTTTGGTGGTGATAGAAGAGTTATATTGATGCATATTTGGTAGGAATTTAAAGGTAACTGTTCATTCTTGAGAATATGAGCAGAGAGAGTGGAGATAACTCATACCCCTGTCTACTTCCAGCAGAGTTATCTCTCTTAAATGCAATGGAGTACCTGGTTTTGTCATCGTCAAATTGACAATCTAACATTGTTCTCTATAACAGTGTGTGAGATGCATGCTAAATTAGGATAGAAAATATAGTTATCTCTCCAAATATTAGCATTGAGGTCTATGGAAAAACAATTGGTACCGTGATACCTTTAGAAATCCTGTTCCATGGAACTGCGCAAAACTGATGCAATCAACTCGGCACAAACGTCAACGCCGAAATATGATTGGCTCAAAAGGTTATACTTAAATAACATCAATGCACAAAATAAATAAATATTTTCAGTCATTGTTGTATACATGAATTTACTCAAAATTAAGTTATATGGTGAGTGTATACATGAATTTACTCAGAATCAAGTGCCTGTGGAATTTACCCAAATTCACAACCAAACACTTGTGCGAAATTTAAATTTTGAGATGGGTCAATTGCAGACGATACGACAGAACAGGAAATTTCTTAAGGGGCAGGGTCCAGTATTTATGTACAAATTTAATGTTGCATGCACCTGCCTCATATAAAAATTCATTAAAAATATAATACGCGAGTGAGGTCAAAAAGGTACATATTTCTGGATAGGTATTATGTAGCGCAACATAATCATATCACACACTTGACCTGACAAGTCTACTGAAGTTCTTAGAATAAAATGTTTATGTACCCCAACCCTTATTTTATACATGCATTTTTCACATCCGAAGGCCATTTTTGACAGCACGTGGTGCTCACAGTGCAAACGCAAGGCCTTTTCCTAGATGAAAATTTTGAAAAACATTGTCTACTAAATAGCTTGATGTAATTCATAATAGTTGTCATCCATGCCGTTTTTGAGATATTCTACTTGCCTTGAACCCACGTGTCTACTGCTATGGGAGGCTAGCTCTTCTTCCTAGCCGACTATTGGTATTTCACAATCAACATACTGCAGAGTAACTATGGAAAGTGTACATGTCTGACATCAATTTCAAGAACAACACAAGCCTGAAACACCTAGTTCACAAATTTATCCATATCTTTAATTATTACACAATAGTAGCTCAAAAGCTCACACCATACCCTTAAGTTAAGAAATTTGCCAGGGGCCAATTTACGAAACTGGACCCTGCCACCTAAATTGGTTAATGGTTTAGCAGCGGGGAAGAGGGGGGCGAACCATACGATTATATTTTAAGCAAAATATTTTAAGCCTCCTTTTGCCAAATAGAGCCTTAGATCAAACGGTAGGATTCTAAGCAAAATATTTAAAGCCTCCTTTTGCCAAATGGAGCCTTAACGATTTTAGAGTCCTATTTGTCAAATTAGGGGTTTCTACGAAAAAGAACCAGAGAGGGGTGCAAAAACCTCTATAAAAAAAAAGTCTTACAACCTCGTCGTCGTTCACCCCCTCTGCTGCTATGGGTTAGACGAATATTTTATCAAGTCCGACACGATATCGCGTCCGAGGGTCTGATAAATTTATCGTCACAAATCCGTGTGGGATTGACTGAGCGTGACTAAAGAAATTTCTAAATCGATTATGATCCGCAGCATCCGCAGCACCAAGTTTGCCAAATATTTCGTAGCGTATGAGTATCAACTCCGTTAAACACGCACAATAAATTGCAGTTATCTCTGATCACTTTTGGTATTTGAGTGTACTGTTGAGTGACATATATCACGTCGGTGTTTTTATGCCTGCCTCTGGAAAATATCCTAGCGGGATTCTTTTGATTGTCTAACATGATATCGTCGTATACGACTAAATTGTTAATATCTCCATCAAAATCATCAATGCTCGGTGCTTCATCGATATCGGTTATAAACTCAATAATACCCTTGCCGGATTCTTCTACCGCTTTGTCGTTAAAATCTTTTAACACATTGTAACATCGCTGATCGTCTACACTAGGAGCTATCAAATACAACTTGTCCCATTTCATCCATCTCGTTATCAAATTAAGTAGCAGTTGTGTTTTGCCACTTCCAGATGGTCCGATTATAATCATTCTAATTGAATTCGGCAACATCGCATGATGTTTAATAGGTTCCCGTCGTCGGGTAGCTGAATAATCAATTACATTCATGTTATTATATATAAATTATGGATCTATATTGTGTGAAGTGTAGGGCACGTACTGGCACAGATGACTTGACGACGATTACAACTAGCAATAACAGATCAGCACTTTCTGGTAAATGCGTGCAATACAGTACAAGGAAATTTAGATTTGTTTCTATGAGATCTGCGGATAGTTTTAAAAAAACGAGGAGGTGATATTGCAGCCAAGCTAACTAAACTACCGGGAACCCCATGGGCGAAGTATCCAGGAGAAAAACACCTTCCAGGGTATGGTTATTGTGGACCCGGAACTAGACTCGATATCCGACTCGATGATCAAAACCAACCTCGACCGGGAGAATATCCAATAAACGCTATTAATAAGGCGTGTCACGCTCATGATGCTGCTTATAAAAGCAGTAATCTGTAACACAGACATTTCGCAGATGTGAAATTGATTCATGCGTTGAATTCTATCACTGATAAATCCTTCAAAGAAAAATTGGCTTCATAGCTAGTAAAATCGGCGATGAAAGGTAAATTGATGTTAGGCGCTAGTAGTTAATAATAACATGGAATCTATTTATTATTCTCCAAAAGGATACTGGAGGGGTAAAGCGGTAATTGGTAAACTCGCTAGTGCCACAAAGGTGAAATATACCACTGCGGCGGATTGGTTATCCAAACAGGCGATATGGCAAATTTATCTACCACCACCTAAACAAATTAACTATTCGCATTTTGATGTGACCGTTCCTAATGAAGTTAATCAGGCTGATATATTATTTCTGCCGCATGATGGTGGTTACAAATACGCGTTAACCGTAGTTGATGTTGCGAGTCGATACAAACAAGCACAACCGCTAAAAACAAAATCATCAACTGAAGTGGCTCCTGCGTTTGAAAGGATTTATTAAAGGGGTCCTCTGCGCTGGCCAAATCTATTACAAGTTGATCCTGGCAAGGAATTTCAGGGTGTGGTTCTATCGAAGATGAAGAATCATAATACCGCGTTACAACGAGGGCATACTGCACTACATCGCGATCAGGCAATTGTTGAACGATTTAATCGGACGCTTGCCGAGCGGTTATTTGGATATCAATACGCGAAGGAATTTATTCAACATAAACGATCTCGTGAATGGCTCAAGAGATTACCAGCTGTAATTACCGCGCTGAATAATGAGGTTACTTGAACGATTAATATGAAACCTAACAACGCGATTAAAAAGATGTATATTCCTGTACAACCGCAATTCGTATTTATACGAACCAGGAGAGCTCGAAGGTGGCAAAAAAAGAGCTACTGATCCTATTTGGAGTGTTACCGCGCAAAGATATCTAATATAACACGATCTACGGGTAGACCAGCAATCTATAGATTGGATTCAACTGCTCATCAGCGAGGATTTACTCGACAATAACTACAAGTGATACAAAAGGATACTCAATTACCACCGCGTGGTCTTAACTAGCACCTCTTCGTCTGTTGCACTCAAGACAAGTCAACATGACATTATCTCTAGTATGACCTACGCTGCTATTCTTTCTATCTACGGTAAATTGTCGAGGATCTTTATTCGACCAACACCAACGCATTATACAATTGCAACTCGCGCAGTGATTATTCTGTTGTTGCTTAAGCGTAATTATTAATTCAGCATCAATATCAAATTCTCTGTTATTTTTTTTTATCCTGCTGTTTATAACCATAGAGATTTTTTTCTGATTATATCCTTGACGTTGTCAGCGCTGACAATATCACTTATTGTAGTGTCATTATCATCTGCTGACTCTGTCAGGACAACTCTTCGAAGCTGATTTATTCTTCGTACTCTGGACACTGCGAGATAAACTAAATTTGACCACTCGATGTGATTATCCACCATCCAAACAATTGTGTCTGTGATAGTTAATCCCTGTGAAGAATGTATCGTCGCTGCGTAACCTAGCGTCCATGGAGATTTATCAGCGCGCAATGCATCTTCGACGACGTTGATATCAACCAGCACAATATCATTTAACACTAAATTCTGCTTTTCTGTCAAGCCTGGAATATCAACTTCAGTATTCTGTTTTCGTGTATCCGAAGGCCTATAACACAACGGTACTGGAAGTGTTGCAAATTTTTCTTTGTGCGTTTCAAATAACTTCATCTGAAGTGTGTCTCTGACTATGTTTCTACTTGCGATTATCAAATCGTTTGGTCTCCACGCTTCCCAAAAATCTTTTAATGGAGTTTCCGAAATTATTTCACGAGCTATCTCACATTGGATTCTATCCGGTTGTAATCTGATTAGTTTCTTGAACTCGCGTAATTGTTCATCAAGTGCTCTATGATCGGTGTTAATTTCTTCATAATAGTCTACAAAATTCTTCAGCCAATCATGCGGCGATAAACCGACAAATGGTGGTGGTTGGCCATGATCGCCAAACATGACGACTTTTGTGTTCGCGTGTAATAACCAATCAAGAAATCTTTGTAATACATCTAATGACACCGTGCATATCTCATCCCAAATAATGCCTTCATGGATAAATTTTTCACCCATTCGATCAGGAGTCCATTCGTCACCTTTCCATAAAAAAACTATGATAAGTGCAAGCATTCACCCCTCGTTGTTTCATCTCTCTGGCACGTCTGTGTGTTGGTGTTAGCACAATCATGTTTGATTTGCCACGAAATAATTCAATCGCGCGAGTCGTCTTTCCTGACCCGCCACAACCGTTAAAATAAACTATTTGATATCTACATATTGGATCAGATATCTGCGGTGCGTTAGATAGTTCTGAACATTGATTGCTTTTCAAATATTTATCTTCAATCGTAACATCTGCTGATTCGGAATAATCACACGGTATTTCCCGCTTAATTCTCCATGATCCCCAACTCTCGTTACAATTAGTGAATTCAGCTACTGCGTTGCTGTGTTTCATGTCTATGTAAAATGAATCAGTGGCGACTCTAATTGCGGTGTCAGGAAATCTATTTATCATCAAAAAAAAATTGATAGAAGCATAAGCCAGCATAGATGCCCTCAAATGTGTATATTGTCCATCGCTGTAAGTAACAATTGTACCAAATTTTGTTACATCGGAAAAGAAAGCGTCTTTACGATTGACAAATATACCCTTAGATGTTATATCAGCGATAAGACAATCGTATTCAACGCTATCCATAATCAACCGTGAAGAATTTCTTGTATTGTTGTATTTTCCACCTTGAGTGAACTTACCAATTATTCTTCTACCGAGATCCTTTGCGTCTTTGTTTCTGATTTCAAATAACAGTTTGGACCAATTCATGATATATTCTTCGTCGAGGGACGGGAATTGTTTTCGTTGTTCGCTGATTATACTATCTAGATCAGGTTGTGGCGGTAACTAGACTTCAGTCTGTGCTCGATATGATATAATTACTTCTCCGATAATCAGTTATATCAGCATGCTACAATCGATCATATACCGTAACAGCACTATTGGCATCCAGTGTTTCACAGACATGTGTCTACCAATCCAGACTTAACAGCACGGATGAAGTCCTTTAGCCAATTCAAATGTTACCACACGAGCGAATCCGGTTAAATCAAAATCAGGCAGTGGTCCATTCATCGCAACGCGGGCCATCTCATGGGTGGGATGTCCAAATCGCTTGAAGTATTCAACGCATTCTCCGTACCCGAGAAAACTCCCTGGGTAACACGAAACCATGTGAACCTAAATAATAGTTTTGGGGTCGTATTTTGTATTCCATAATCCGCCGTGATTATATTCAATGCAGCTTGATCTGACATCTGATAGAAATTCACTTCTGGTTGGTTTCCACGTGTTTCTCTTTCTCGCAAAATGAGCTGCAACTGACGGAATTGTAAAACAGTTTGTTAATAATTGTTCGTCGTGTTCCGTTGAGAAACCACTAGCTAGTTTTTTCATCGCCTCATGGAGGGCTTCAATGCGGTATAATTCTCCATTGGGTCTTACAAATTGATCGAATCTACCTTCTTCGTCTTCAAAACTGTAAAGTAACCACACTGACACAGGATCGTTTTTACTCAACTGGTGAATAAAATCAAATAGTTTCTCTTCAGAGAATTCTTCTCCCGAGAATTCCACGTGTATATATTTTATGGTTCTATCCCGCGGTAATATTTTTACCGCAGGTGTCCATGCGTGTTCGTTATGATCAATAATTTTTGTTGGAGCTCCTTGTGATTTATATTTTGGTTCGTATAATATCTCGTCTATTATCGTCATTACTGATATTGGGAATTTTAGTATTCGTTCTAACGCTGCCACATTTTGAATTGTTGCCCCTTGCTCCTTTACTGTTAGTCCCCGCTCGGTTATTTTTTGGCGTCTTAGATCAGTCAATTTGTTCCCCCGGGATGCATTTGTGAAGTGTTCTAATATTCGTTCTGCTACACAATTCACTTTTGACGAAGTCATCAATGACAGTTTCATGGTTTTTAGTTTTTCAATACTCGGTTTATTATTTAAACAACTGCTGTTACAGGATAAGATCTTTCGTAGTATGGTTTGTCAATTCCAGTCAAAATTCCTGGTTTGGAATCTCGACTCACAACGATGGTTCTTTTTTTATCATTCAAGATTGGTTCGAATTTTTCCCTGATAATCCAGTCTCGGTTTTCCGAACAGATAATGAATTTCACTCTAAAAAAATACCTTTTCCGCGTAAGATGTGAGATTATCACTGCTGCTCTTTCGTCATTCATGGTAGCATCAACGCTACCATCAATTCGAAATGTTGACCAACAATGAGATGCTCCATCGTGTTTGAATTCATTAAAACAATCACGAATTTTACTTATCATGGTTCTATCACCTATTAGATTTTTTGGTATATCAGAGACTCTATCGAGATTGAATTTAGCATTTTTCCAAGGTGTAATTTTCGATAATCTCTCGAATTCCTTCATATTATAATTAAAACAAGTATTTAAATAAGAAATATATTATATAATGAATCATTGCAAATGGCTCATTATTGGATCAGTAACTCCGTGTAACAAATCATGCAGAAGGGAATTCTGTGGGTATCATATGCAAAGCGTTCGTAACGGAAGTCTTGGTCCGATTCCTTGTATACGATGTGGGGTAGGGGTTAGAGGAATATCACAATTGTGTCTCGGTTGTGGTTGTAAGAGATACAGAGAGTTGAAGCGTTATTATAATAAACGAATTAAAAACTCCATCAATGACTCTACCTCTGACACTGACAAAATCATAAGAACTCCTCAAGACTACATCCGAAGATTGCCAAATGTAATCATTAGAACAAATAATGAATTAGACAAACAATAGTATTGTATATAAATGAATCAAGAATTCCGACCACATCCCCTGATTGCGAACTATGAGGCGTCTCGTGATGGCGTTATCAGAAACCGTAGATTGAAGAAACCAGTCGGTTTTGATAATGGTGTGTGGTATTTGAGGTTTGGCGCTGGAAAAAAGAAATATTACTGTCACAGATTCGTCTTCGAGGTGTTTAATGGATTGATCAGAGATGGTTTTGTTATTGATCATATTGATGGATGTCCTCAGAATAACAAATTGGATAATCTAGAAGTTGTTACACAGAGTGAGAATTCCAAACGAGGAGGAACTGGTACTTATAAATTAATTGGGAAGAGACCCGTAAAATCATTTAATACAGTAACTAACGAAGAAAAAATATTCAAACCTATGAATGAAGCCGGTAGATATTTTGATATTTGTGAATCCTCAGTACGAAAAGTAGCAGAAGGAATAACCAAGATGGCTTTTTCTAAAAAGATTGAACAAAAGATTCAATTTTCGTATGTCTAATCGCTATTGATTTAGAACTGCTATGATATGAATTCCAAGAACTGCTATAATATGAATTCCAAGAACTGCTATGATATGAATTCCAAGAACTGCTGTGATATGAATTCCAAGAACTGCCATGATATGAATTCCAAGAACTGCCATGATATGAATTCCAAGAACTGTTATGATAGGAATTCCAAGAACTGCCATGATATGAATTCCAAGAACTGCTGCGATATGAATTCCAAGAACTGTTATGATATGAATTCCAAGAACTGCTGCAATACGAATTCCAAGAACTGCCATGATATGAATTCCAAGAACTGTTATGATATGAATTCCAAGAACTGCTATGATATGAATTCCAAGAACTGCTATGATATGAATTCCAACAACTGCCATGATATGAATTCCAAGAACTTATGTGATATGAATTCCAAGAACTGATGTGATATGAATTCCAAGAACTGCTATGATATGAATTCCAAGAACTGCTGTGATATGAATTCCAAGAACTGCTGTGATATGATCCTTCAAAATTGACCCCATTTTTTGTATTAGAAATATGTATTATCATATATGAATTCTGAAAATATGAATAGGATTATGGCTGAAATTTCAAAATTGAAAAATCAAGAGATTAAACTATCTGACAATTTAAACCCTGACCAAATTATGTCTGACTTTCAAGATATAGAATACGGTATTATAACTAACAAATACATGCTGCCAAAAAATATGCACTGATAAAAAAAATCCAGAATTCTATTTTTGCGATTCTGTAGTGACGTAAGTGTGTTTGTCCCGTTATTTACTATCGTAGAAGGAATACAAAAAGAATTGGGTCGAGATTATGAATTGAAAAAAGAGGTTAATTCGAAGATTAGAAATATACGGTCGTTAATTCAAGAAAATGAAAAAAACCAGCTGGATACAACTAACGATTTGACAGTATAGCGCGTTAGTATAAATACATCACTGTTGCAAATACAATGTGGTATATAATTGATCAAACAACACGGAAATAAATTCACTGAAAAATATTTTAGTGATTGTTTTATTTGTTACTTGTCTGAGTCGGGTTGAAACGTAGAAATTATTTGATGATAACAAAATTACTACATCGTACATTAATTGGAAACTGATTTACTGTTTCAATAATGATCAACGAAGCTTTAACAACTAGATTAGCTCGTGAAAGATTAGGTGCAATTAAGAGATTTATACCTATCCGCGACTCTGTCAGAAATAAACTACAAGCTAGACAGAGTTTACAAACGGATTTTACTGCGGGATCTGAAGAGTTGTTTAAACCAATAACCACAGCAACGAAAGGGGTAGAGCGAGCTATATGGGGGGATGACCCCGAGACGGGGGAAAAAAGAAAAGAAAAGCCTCTTATTGGTGAACTTTAAAAAATAGCAGCGGAAACTGAAAAAATAGCAAAAGAGATCCAAACAAACAAAACAATCCTTAAGAACACTTCCTGGTGATATAGTAACTGCTTCAAGACAAGAACGAGAACTTCGAAAAGAAATAGAACGATTAGGTGATATTGATATTAGATCCCCACAGCCTGAACTCCAAGCACCACTTGCAGAAGAACAAATTGAACCACCAGGTGATATTCCTATCCACCACCACCTGAATTTGAACAAAAGGGTAAAACAGAACGAAGAGATCTTAACCCTAAAAAGATATTTAAAAAAGATATGATAGATGACATTAAAAATATGACTGATAAAGAATTTGCTCAATTTATCGTTGATTCATTTCCAAAGGGTCAACGAGAACAATATATGAATGAAGAGTATAAAGACGCTATAACTAATAAGGATACTTGGAGACAAAAATTATATTGTGCAAAAATCAATAAGTCTCAACTACCACCCAACGATGAAGGATTTATGAGACTTGAAAAGTTGAAACATATAACAGAAAAACCACCGCCACTAATTACACCTTTTGTATCCCAACCCCTCCAGGAAATATCAGAAGCTGATTCTGAAAAGGGTGCAACCGGTAAAAGCGGAGATGGATATCGAAAGGCTTTTTCAAGTAGTGGTTTAGTTAGTTGTCCTGGTAATATTCTCTGTGATATAGCACGATTAGAGGTTCTCATCGGAGGGAAACGAGCTGGAATAACTCACCGGAAATAATTAATGAAGCAGATGATATCTACATGCGGTTATTTCAAGGTGGTATCATGGATATCAAAACATATCGAGATTTCATTGATGAGTTAGTTGAGCACCATGGTTATCACGATCATACATACATACATACATACATACATACATACATACATACATACATACATACATACATACATACATACAGGAAAAATTGAATACTAATTTCAAGAGTAAGAAAAATAAATTAACAAAGCTTATGGTTATAAATTTCAATTATAATAGTTAGATTGCCGTACAGTACGATTTCATTTTGATGTTTTTTTTTTTTTTTTTTAAAAACTGTAATATTACGTTAACTACTCTCCTATGTAATGTGCATTGTTGTGCATTTAAAGGATGCGATGCAACCTAAGAGTGTAATTTAGGCAATTGCAGTTACTAAAAAGAATAATAGATTTCCGTATCATCGAAAATGCTGGAGATGCAATTGCTTGAAAGGAAAATGACAAGTGTATGAGTTTAAACATATTATTCGAGAGTTGTCTAATATCTCATAAGAATAAAGATTTGATCGTTTTGTTAGCCTTAATGCACATCACAACAAGGCACAGTGGATCAAAGAAGAACTATATATTCAACATTAATATAGAACCTAAATGTCGTGCTCATCATTGGCTTTGGGTTGTGTTGAAAATCGCGCAGCTAAAAATAACTATAGTACACAAAGGTAGCTTAAAAAAAGGTAATTCATAAGTGCCAGATAGTTTTGAAAAATAATTATTACGTTCGGTTCAGTATCCATGAATTTAGTCCCGGTCTATTTCCAAACCACTTTCCCTCTCCCATTATGGTGGCGAGACAAGAGCTATATTTCGGAATTCTTTGTATTGCGCTAAAGATAATTGCTTAAATGTTTGATTGTGTGTGTGCCTTTCGGCATCAGTGATTAGTGAGTAATGCAACGATGTTACTGAGTCGGAAATGATATGTGTGAACTATTGCACGAAGATTTTATGACAGTCCACCTGTTCCAAAAATGCAGAATAACCTTTGACAAGAACTCATCTTTAAAGGTATTTTATACTTAAATATGAGTATTAGAATTCGGACACAGTGGGAAATTCGCTACTAAGAAATAACTGTAGAGAGAGAATTTCGGCAAAATATGACTAGTTTATGTAAAGAAGCACAATACAATACATGTTATCCCAGATAAACAATTGTATTTCATTACGTATTATATATGATTTCATTTGGCATGTCCAACTACAAATTGTATTACCACACACACACACACACACACACACACACACACACACACACACACATATATATATATATATATATATATATATATATATATATATATATATATATATATATATATATATATATATATATATATATATATATATATATATATCGAGGATGAACATCTTTGTTCTTTATCAATAATTTTCATTAGCTTTGTTGACTATAAGACTGTTATTATGACCACTTACAATTTGTCAATAGGATAACAGATACGAAGGAGTGTTTTGGTGTATATGCATCTTTACATTATACTAGATGAGTAAACACAAGACTAAGCATTGTCTATATAATCAACAGGGTCCATCTATAGATAAGCCGATGTAACCGGAAAGTTCATTTCATTCTCTATGTTGCAAGGATGACTAGCTTTAGTATTGTTATTTTCTTTAATTTCATGACTTATTTCACTGTTTGCAATAGTAAGTAAACATATATACATGGGCAAACACGCACATGCACATACACACGTTCGTACATACATACATACATACATACATACATACATACATACATACATACATACATACATACTCTTTGGTATGGAAACAATTAATACTTATGAGGAATACAAAAACTACTGCTTTTGATGTTCATCGTGCAGCCTTGCCATACAGTAGATATCAATTAAAGGTTAACATATCTAGACTCACGTTGTATCTCTTACATAATTTTGATGTTATTCTTTTTAATTGCCTTAATAAACGTTCTATCTTTAAATGCATCTTTCTACAGGGGATCCACTCCACGCATCTAGTGGATATAATGCTACAATGCAGTGGAACATAGGCAATAGCAGTTATAAACAAGAGGGAACTGACTTTCGTATCGTTGATAATACTGGAAATATAATTGCTGGAAACATAAATAACTAGTATATGAGTAAAAACAATAGTAAGAACAATATATCCATGAGTTGTGAAATATCTCACAAGAATGATGATCCGATCATTTTGTTAACCTTAATGAAGATCACGACATATCATGCTGGAAATTATACGCCATGGCATAAAAGAAGAAATGTTAGTACATTTCAAAACCAAGACCACGACATTGATAGTAATAGGTAAGTTTAAAGATTTCGAATGAACCATGTTAGGAATTATATTGGGGTCGGACAATAATGCAAGTAATTAAATACATCGCAGAAATTCGATATGTAGTGCAAGCAAAATATAATGAAAGTTTATATTATGGAACTGTGGAATGTTTTGCATGAAAAGTTAATCTTTTGTATGATGTAATAACTAGAAAAGGAAGAAGCCAATAAAGAACATCCTTGGCAATTCAAATATACTTTTGATTCTCAATGTCCGTTGATTTTACCCATCACGAAAATGACAATGGAATGTATAGCTAGCGTGCTAATAATGCCATTTTAACAATATAACGCGCTCTACCGGGTTTGTTTGCAAACTAATAATTAAGATAATCATATGAGGAATTCCAACCCAATTAATTTAATGATACTAGCGATATCCATGATGCTAGTATTAATGGGCATAGTATACATAGGAATACAATAGTGATCCAAGTCATACTAAAGAAAAAGTAATGGTTGCCGTTATATTTTTATATATTTCATGTGATATTGTGTTAGAAGTGGAGACCATATACAACATAAAAGGTTCATATGTAAACACTGCAAGAGTATTGACTGAAACTTTGGTTTAGTGCTTTAAAATGCTATGTAAATATTATGTTCTTTTAAATTATAGACAAGTTTCAAAATTAGAGACAACATACTATCCAATCTATTGTACTTTCCAGATAACACTGGTCAACAACAAAAAACTTTTTGTTTGCTACTGAGAACTTAATAACTGTTCCTAGTTCATTTTTTGACGTTGATTTCGGATCTGTAATTGAAATTCAGCTACCACGTCAGGTTTCTGAGATAAACGTTGCTAATGTTTTAGACAAATTGCCGTATCGGCACAATATTACGAGTATGAACTATGTCATACCAAACTTGTGTTAAGGAGTTACTGTGAAAATAATCGTGAACACGCATGCAGACAGATGTTACAGCATACATTTATAGCTCTCTTAACTCACAAAAAGTGATGTCAGCATGTTCAGAAATGTTTAAGACACTTGCTTTTACGCTTGTACTGTTTAGTTGTCTCTCTTTGCAAGAACCAACAGTAGTCTCCCATCATATTGGGATTGAACTTTCCCTGATATCTACTTTCCATCGTCTTCATATCTTGATGAAATCTTTCCCCATGTTCATCGCTTACATCGCCAAGATTGGATGGAAAGAAGTCGAGGTGCGAATGCAAGAAGTGCATCTTCAGTGACATTCTGGCACCCATTACCTGATATGCTGTCAACATATACTCCACCAGCTCCACATAATTCTCTGATCTGTGGTTACCAAGAAAATTCTGAACGACCAGCACGAATGCTTCCCATGCTGCTGATTCCACTGGGTTCAGCTTCTGTTTAAACACAGCATCTAAGATCAGTTTACGGATTTCGGGTCCAACAAAAATTCCTGCTTTGATTTTGGCTTCACTTTTCTCTGAACCAAATTTACTTTGTATGTACTGAAATGCCTCACCCTTTTTGTCCAGCGCCTTTACAAAGTTTTTCATAAGACCCAGTTTTATGTGAAGTGGTGGAAGATAGACTTTCTGGCAATCTACTAACGTCCGGTGCTTCACATTGTATCTACCGGGTACTGATTCATCTCGGTCTGGCCACTGTTTCTGCCTGTAATGGTTGGCATCATCACGACTGTTCCATAGACACAAGAAGCACATGTATTTGCTGTACCCAACCTGCAGACCCAGAAGAAGTGCCACAACTTTGAGGTCACCACAAAGGTTCCACAGGTGATCGGCATAGCGAATGATTTTAAAAGTGTCTCCATCTACTCATACGTTTCCATCAACCCAACTGCATGAGCAACTGGAACAGATGGCTTCTTATTTCCATTGTGTAAAAGTACCGCTTTAAGGTTTGCTTTGCAAGCATCAATGAATAGTCTCCATTTGTCAGAAACATATTCACATCCCAGTTCACCCATGAGACCATTAACGTCATTACAGAAGCAAATGTCTCCTTCCATTTGGTAAAACGACGCCAGTATGCTGTGACGATCACGGAAGACAGATATTTTGGTGCCCTGTCTTAGCAAATTCCACTGCCTCAGCCTTGAGCCCAACAGTTCTGCTTTCTCCTTTGACAGTGGCAAGTCTCTAATGAGATCATTAAGATCTTCTTGACTTAGCAGGTGAGGCTTGTTTTCATCCACATCAGGTTCATACGGCACGTCGACAGCAGCATCGGCGCATCCTTCATCAGAGCGTTCGTCAATTTCTGGTGTTGAAGGTGGAATTGGAACCGGAATCTCCAAGTCATGAGGAACAAGTTTAATTGCTGATGGGCAATCAGGATAAACAATCTTTGATTTATTCTTCTTTGTGAATCCAGCAATGTTGGTCATGCAAAAATAACAGTCTGAGTGATGATCTGTTGGTTCACGCCACACCATTGGCACAGCGAATGGCATTTTCTGTCGTTTGCCATTCAGCCACTGTGTTAAACCGGAATAGCAGACATTGCAGCAGACATGCGGTACCCATGCTTTATCTTGATCGCCAACTTTGCAGCCAAAATAATGGTAGTATGCACTTCTAAGTCTGCTGGACATACTCTTTCGCTGATCTTGTGCAGTAAATTGTCCGCAGATATAACAGAAGTTATCAGGATGGTTAACACAACCTCTCCGATTCATATTGTCTTCAACAACTGCAATCAAAATGTAAACATTCAAAGGTAAAAAGTCAGCACTAACTTACTAACTAACTATTAGTATTAGTAGTTTATTTAATCAATGAGTTGTCCAAACATGCAGTATAATATTACACACGCATTAAAGTACCGACGCTTCACGGCAGTGTTAACGACGAAAATGGTATAAACACAAACAGGCGCATAACTTAAAAACGTGACGTGGTAGATAAAAACGGTTTCCAGATTTAGAATCAGCATGTCAAATTTTATTAGGTACAGGTGACAGAAGTCCAGTAGCAAAATGACTGTTGACCAGTGTAAACCACAAATAATGGAACTTCTGAAGCCAGTTCTGTATCAATCCTTTTCAGTAATGTGTACCACATCGTATACATCTTACAGTATAACCTACTATTGGAAAATCAACGGCTTTGATCTGCAAGATTCTATAAATCGTCATGCAACAATGTCGACACCTACATACAGAAATGTAACAATGATGGACAAGTTCAGCACGTTAACATGTCAGGCAAGATTAGAGAAACGTAGCAATATTCTGTGTATTTCTTCTGAAGAGAGCGATCCTTATACGATTGAACTATGTTGTAAGTACATGGTAATAATTGAATGTATCGTCTTCTCTATATATATTTCAAACGTATTCGTGCGTGATAACTTGTGTTTAAAAGATAGAGCAATAGGCTACAAAAAGATGGACCAGTATAGCGGCATGCATGGTAATAACTGAATTTAAACTGAATTTATCGTCTTTTCTAACTACACTTCTAACATTATCAGAAACATAACCTCCGTTGCGAAATATATAAATTATTCTTGAAAATGTAAATCATTCACTCTCTCACGTTTGTCATCATGTTACACAATTTAAGTCTTTCATTTTCATACATTATGTTAACGCATGCTTTTAATCATATATAATAAAACATGTTATAAAGGTTCAAGAGCCAATGACAAACAAGTCGATCGTTTACACGTGGCGCGGAAGATGACAGTTGTATATGGAAAAAGCAACATGTGTCGTGCATGCCAATGTACATTTGACTAGATGTACTGCACTTAAAGAAACACTAAATAACATCAATAACTTTCATTATGAGACTGATATAATATTGTATGTGCACTTCTCTGAACTCATCGTAATCTTTGGCAATTATATGCCTGGATTTATTAGACGTGTAAGTTCAATTGAGGATTCATCTAAGATGGTCTTTTTTTCGAATAGTTCTCTTTCTTACAATTTGGATTCAGATGGACCTAAGTACGTATCTTTGAATCTTAACGAAAGCCATATTTGCCTTGAAGAGAATACAACTTTTAAAGTACAGTGTTCGGCTAATTGCTTTTCGATGGGAGAGTTATTACATCAATGTCGATAATGAGGAACTCGTAATCAACAGTTTCAATGAACGACTGTCTGGAGCATACACTTGTACTGCAAGAAATCGAGAGACTGGTGTGACAGCAAGGTCCTATCCCATATTTATGCATCATGCAAAAGGTAATTCTACTGGCTTTCTTAATATGTGTATTGAATATGTATTTATAACTACAATAGCTGTAAGTGAAACTGCTTTAACTCTTGTCAAATGTTGATTTGACAATTATTCAACGAAATGTCATGTCAATCAAAAATAAGCTAGTCACTTGAAATCACAAAATGATAAATACACTGTTCATACTGTGCAATGACAGACCTTACTTTAGGCTATATGATGTTGAAGAGCTATAGAAACTATGTTTGTGTTTCGTCATTTAACAGGATATTTATGTTGATATTTAGTTTACAAGATGTTCATAATTGCTCTAGAATATCCCGGAAAGTCTCGCATGGCACTGGCAGTCTTCAACACTTGCCAAGAAAGCATTTTAAGAAACATTATTCGACTCCCCATCTATTTTAACGTAATCACTGCTATTCAAGATTAAAGAACTTTTCTCTTTGTGTTATTACATATTGCAATAATATTTGATTTCGTTTCATCTTTTACTAGTGTCATTAGCATCTGGAGAAAGTCAATGTAAATGTCATCTGCTATTACTTACAACTGTTCTTTGACACAAGAGCTTTTCTTTGGATATAAATATTATGTAGGAACTTAATTTTAATTCCATTTATTATATCGATAATGTAGATTTATTGCTCGATATTATTATCTTCAGTATATTGCTAGCAAAAAAAAAAAAAGAAACTAATCGCACGGCAAAATAACATATTTTTCTTCAAAAGCAATGGATACAAAAGATCGTGTTCGTCAGAGAAGCCTTAACTATATTTACCCACAAAAAAATCGGACATAGAGATTATATAAAGTACACAAAATACACAAACCAGGAAATCCAGGTATTATTATTTCTGGTAACGGTCAGCCATTCAAAACAATCTCAAATTATTTAGACAATGTTATGAAGCCAGGTATCCAAACACTTATTTCCTACATTCAGTATGCAACGGACTTTCTCATGACAAGTTACGTCAGTGAAATATTAACACCTGACACAATTCTAGTCTCACTTGCCCTAACATCTCTCTATACCAACAGTCCGCATAATGTAGAAGAAGCCTGGACAACAATAGCGAGGAAGACTCCACCGACCGAATTCCTCATCAATCTCCTTTAGCTAGTTTTTAACCCAACAGGTCGTCTGAGTTTAATGGCAAGAATTACTTAAAAATAAATGA